>SMGT01015200.1:12533-26723 GCA_004794575.1 Lanistes nyassanus | reverse complement strand
CTTTTTACAAAGTGCATAGGAATCTTTTGATTTTTCTGGATTTGGAATCCCAAAAAAGCTTTTGTGGCTTCCGTCTACATTAAACGATTTGCACTGTTCGTTGAAACAGCCGAACGCACTGTGGCATGTTGAAGAATGCTTCTGGAGAACTGACGTCACCAGACCAGACGACAGCAGCGATATTTTGCTTTCATTCGCGAAAGAGTACCACAACATGGCGACGTCCGTGTGCCATTATTTATCGATATTAAAACGTGAATTGTATGGAAATAGTACCGATGCAGCTTGAAATTTATGGTTGACAAGACTCACAATATCAATATCTATGAATTCATCTCAAATTGCGTCTAGGGTTAAGTTTCCCTTTAAGGCCGGTTTTAGACGCTCCAAAGTTTTCGCGATTTCAAAGCAAAGAAAGCTTTGATTGAAGGGGACAGCGTTTACACGCGGCACCACACAGTCGCGTTGACCCAATGACTGAGATCATTTGACCTTTTGCCCTGGCTGGCAGGGTTTCGAGGTTTCAAGGTTTCGAAAAATAGAAAGTCATTCTATCCGCCTAATGCCTTGAGCGGGACCGGTCCCGAGCTGGTTCAAGACTTGAAAACCGTTTCAAGGCGTTTCAAAGTAGCAACTTTGAAGCATGTAAACCGGCCCTTAGCAACAGCACCCATTCAAACAAATTCATGCAAGTGAACTTTAGGTAACAGCTTTGATGGCAGTCATTGTCAGGATGTCTGCTCCACCTGCAAAGCCCATATGTCACGGGGGTGGTGGGGAGGGGGTGGGGGTGTTGATCAAGGGAGTAGGTATCTGCCGGCTTAATACTGATTTACCCGTGGAAACGAGATGCCTTTATCAGCTTTTCGCCGTTTAACTCTCCAGGGTTTGAAAGACCCCCCCCCCCCCCTCCATCATGTAAACCTACGCAGGATTGTTGTACCAGTATTTGCAACCACTGCCGCAAGCTTTCTCAGATCGAAAAGTACTGAAACAAGAATCATGATTGATTCATTATCTATCTTGGGCATAAGTAGAACAGATTATTTCGATACAGAATTAATGTTGTGTAGCAGTTGCAGGTCGTGGTTGCTGCTGCTGCTGTTGTTGTTGTTTTTTTTTTGGTGAGTAACATGGCTGGAGGGACCCTTTGGAAATCAACTGAGCAGTTGTGTTGTAGCTTTAACCGCTGCCACTAAAACCGAAAATAAAGTCCACCCTACACTGTCGAGTTAAAACAAATAGCTTCATAATTGATCAGTCGATTCACTCAAAGTATAGTTTTCGGTACATCACATCACTACACCATTGCTGTTGTGAAATAGTGCGGTGTCTTCAGATGTCTTCTCACAAATGGATGTATTATCGACATCCCAATAAGTAAGGAGATTGTTACTGTTCTTTTACTTCTGTCCGCAAGTGGCTTGTATGGGGTGGGGGTGGAGGGATTGGTTGGCAGGGCACATGATTCCGCACAGGTGAGGAGAACATGTCCCTTCCCACACAGAAGGACGTAAACGCTGGTTTCTTTTGTGTACACATTATTTTTTCCCACTCAAGTCCTCCGTGTCTATCTGTAAAATTGAACATACACGTCTAAACGCGCGCACTGCAACAGATGAACAGAGAGCTCCTTCAGTCGTCCAAGCACCTGCCCCTCGTCACTTCCTCAGGCGCTCGGGTTGTGGGCACGGGGAGGGGGAGGGGGAGGGGGAGGGGGATCACAGGGATCGAGGGAGGGACGGAAGGACTCCGGCAAACGTGAGACTACAGAGAGGAGAGGGCGACAGGGCTGGAAGGGTCCAGCGGTAAGGTTGTCTTGGTATTGGGTGACACGAGGGCGCTTGAAGCTCAGTTACAAAGGGGGAAGAGTTCGGAGCCTGGGGAAGGGGTGGGGGCGGGGTCGAACATTTGCGTTGTTTTCTCGCCTTCTCCCATTGTTCTTTTAAACACGCGACCTTTGTCCCTGAAGCACTTCTCTGCGACGAGAGAACTTGCGGAGAACCTCCTATTTTTCAGCAAAAGGGGTGTTAGCCTGCCTTAAAAGGGGTTTTGTCCCCTGACGTCGACAAGAAACAAGATCTCTTTGGAAGGCTCTACTGACTGTGGCGCTAACGCGCCGTAAGGATTTTTTAAAAATTCACCACAAATTTGTGTTTCACGCGGAGTCAGAAACTGTGACTAAATCTCGGGATGTGCCCTGCCTTTAATGTAAGGTGTTACGCCATTGCCTTTATTCGGAATGTGACCGCATGGTTTTTCTTCTTTCAAAGCTACTTGTTTTGACAATATTAAGTACATCGAAATGTACCGACGAGCCCATCATATCCTGAAACGAGAAAGAAATAGAGTGATAACGGTGATAACGTATTTTAATGCCAGAGGGTGTTCGCAGTTGTGGATGCATTAGCCGCTGCGGCTGCGCTTGTACCACAATGACAATTGGCACGTCACAGTGTCAAAGGTCACAGCAGACTTGCCGTCTTGGAGGACACTGGATTGGGGGTCGAGGAGGGGACGTGGCAAATCCTGGTGATGACGTTAAGACTGAGTTATTGCTGCGCTTGTACCTGTCACGGCTGACGCTGCTTGTCGCGAGAACTGCTCTTAGTGACGTCATTTATGCGTACGTGCATGCTTGTGCGCGTGTATGCACGCGCGCTTTTGTGTAATGGCTTCGTGCGCATATTTTTTTTTATGTCGTTGTGTGGTGGGCGCGGGTGTTCTTTTAGCAAGATGTCCGTATCACATCTGTTTGACCAGCCTGCGTAAGGACATTATACACAGATTTCTGCTGAAGCAGGTTCGTTTAAAACTTGCCCCCGTATGCATGCAAACGGTACGAAATTTATTCCCGAATAGCGGAATTTTTTTCTGTCTTGGAAAAAGCTGTTTCGCCGAACTTGGAATAAGCTATTCGCTCCTGGGACGACCGATCGAATAACTTAGGAATAACGAGGAATAACGAGGGGAAAATAAACCGTTCGGATTTCGTGCATGGGGGATATTCAAGGAACTTATTTCTGTTATGGCGGCTATTCTGGAATAAGTAAACTATTCGGGTTTCATGCATACGAGGCCTTGCGACGAAGGTGGAGATATTCGTACGACAAATTTTTCATGTTTATCCACACTTTCTACAGATTCGACTTCGCGACTTCCGGAAGGCTGCCTTAGTTTTAAGAAAAAAGAGTCTCTTTGGACAGCAGTACGCGTCATCATTTGTGTCGGCGCCATACTACACCTAGTGAGCTTGCATAGACAAATACCGTGAGGACAGGCCAGCACTTTTGCCATCAGCACCAGCAGATTGACATCAGCGATTTTTTAAAAAATCATAAACTGCACAGCTTCGTTGTTGAAGAAATCACATTGCGGAACTTGATAGTGTTGTTTGATGTTGTACCTTTCAATCACACATATCACGTGCCTCTTTGAACGAAAAACGAATGGATAGCATGACAAATAGTTGCTTAATGTTAGCTATGAAACAATCTAAATTATTTGAGTCTCAATTGGAATGGCAGGAATTTTTGTCGCTGTCATGTACACCCCTAAACTAACCCGTCCACCGTTGTTACTATTATTGGGCTTTAAAAGGATACAGTCAGTCTTTGGAAAGCGATGTGGGAACGTGGTTGCTTACGTGAGGAAACTAGTTTTAGCTGTAGAAAAGTCACCTTCTGGCTGAACAGATCATTAGAGCAGTAGACAAAGTTGCGAACTGAAGAAATAGCGCGTCTGCTACACAAACGTTTCTTACAGCGGTATCTTTCACTGGTATCTTCATGGCTTGATGAATTAGTGCTTTAATATCCCAGATAGAGCAGACAAGAAGACTTTTCGTAGTAACGCCTGCTGTAAGCAATCTGGTTCGTCAGCGTTTGGCAGAATGTTTCATTTGGAATCTAGATGGGTAGTTTCATACTGGTAATTGTGATTGTCGGTTAGATGCTTGGGAAAGTGGATGTTGCTCCTTTAATTTTCCTTTCAGCAGTCTCACGATTGCACTGCAGTTACCCATTACAGCAGTCCAGTATAAAAGTTCATTACACCATTCCATTATAGTAATCCATTACGTTACTCCATTACAGAAGTTCATTACGGAAGTCCAGTATAGTTGTCCACTACAGCAATTCAAGAATAGTTGTCCATTACAACAGTCCCGCTATCATTTGATGAGTATGTTATACTCACAGGCTCAAGGTGCTAGACTTGTTGGACAAATATTATTATTTGATCCTAATTTTCCTTCTAGAAAATCTAACCGTCATCTTTTAATTAGCAGCGGCTTACTGACAAAAAAATGTTATATAAGCAGTTATGTCAGCCGATTCTAATTTGGTAGCCATTGAATGGTCTGTAAGATGCCTAGGCTGCCCTACATTGCCCCACACCTGTAAAAAGTTTGGGAATTCCTTGTGACGGCAAAGTACCCTTCAAAGAGTAAGCATGCGCGACGGTTCCTCCGTGGTGCCATCTGGCAGAACAACTGCCGCTTTTGCTCGCTCTGAAGAAACGTGAATCGCTGCTTCATCAGTCATGATTCTGCGAATCAGTTTCGTTTCTTGCCGTGCGAAACCTGCTTTGCGGCAATGCTCTGTCACACGATCGAAGCAGGCAGTCCACGAATATCTCGAAACAGTACACAGGTTCCCTCCCTTTAGCTCGCTAAATCCACGAGTTGTTCCCTTCTTCGCAGCTGTTTAGGTATGTAGGTCAGTGGTCGTAATGCCCGCATTTAAGAAAAAATGAAATTCACTACGCTTTCTTCATCTGCTGATTTCAATAAGGTTTATGTCTAATTCCATGAAGCCTCAAGAGCTTGACATATATCAATCAAAATGAGGGTATTTTCAATCGACAAGTTTCCAAGCGGACCAGTTGCTTTAGCGTATTCGTTTATCAAGGTGGACGTCAATGCATCACATGATCTCGATCGTATGTTTCATTGGTTGGCGCGCTCTGAATTATGAAACACGAATGGTGCAACACGCCCGAGGTCTAGAGCAGGCGCTAGGTTTGAATCACCTCAGAATCACAGTGAATTATGATTCCATGAATTAGTTTCACGTGCCATGTCACACGTGAATCACAAGAACTACATGGAATCATCGTGATTCTAGTTTTACTTCGAATCCGATAACATCCGTGTGGCATTAGCTTATGCTGCAGACCCATACAGCCTGCAGCAGCTGGAGTACGTTTCACAGGGCGGCTTATCCCTTGAAGTGTAGAGGCTTTGCTGCCGCGTGACCGTGGCCTTAGGGCTGCCAGTACCCCAACGACTCGCGTGACTTCCGTGACTTCTTCAATACTTTGCGGCTGTAGCTTGTAGAAGACCGCCGACACTTTAGACCGCTGATAAATAGCCGCTGTTTAACGCCAACCCAGTTGTTGTTGTTGTTGTTGTTGTTGTTGTTGTTGTTGTTGTTGTTGGATAGGTTGAAGGTACCAGCTAGCAGATTTAGTTCACTGGCGAAGAACAAGCTTTGCTCCGTGGATTGCAGAACAAAGACGCGCGGCTGCACGACAACAGCAATTAAGAAACAAGCATTCCGGAAAGGCTTTTTAGTGGAAAATGGGGGAGGAGAAGGCGGGGTGTAGTGTAATTGAGCAGAAATTGCCGCTAAATTTGCGCACGCAATCAGGCCCTCGTGTGCAAAATGTTTATGCTCGCCAGCAATCAGGAGCAAAGCGTAGGGACGGGTTTTAGGCGGCAGCTGAGAGTTATGCCCCCTGGGTCTTCCCAATCGGCGACGCGGGAGCAGGAGTCAAATTGACGGAGGAACACTGAGCAGAAAGAGACAGAAACCGTTGATTAGACTTCTGCTTGCGTGACCAAGTTTTCTAAGGAATCTGCAAGATTTGTTCACATGGAGGTGGTGGCAAAGAATGGAGGCAAATGCATAAGCGCAAAGGTCTGGACCTGACACTAAAACGACAAGAACAAAAAAAAACAAAACAATGATTTAAGTTGGTGGGGGTGGTGGAGTGGAATACTTTTTTTTAAAAGATGGAAATGTCACAGTTTGCTTTGATCTCCAGTAAAATGCAGGTTTTCGAGACGTTTTCATTCGCAGCTCAAGATTTTCAGAAGATTCCTCAGAGATTGTGTGCTCCTGCAATTGGCAGAGAAGTTACGACTTAAGTCGAGACAAACTTTGTCCTGAAGTTTTACGTGCGGCCGAAAAAAATAGGTCATCATAAATCAGGGGTGGGAAGCTGCCCTTTTGTAGTTCAACTCGTCCACATGAATAGTAGCTAGCACAATACAGGAACATGTCTTTCAGTCGCCAAGAGCCGATGGGGTGGGTGCAAAGGGCGATGTTTTTCCATGCAAGTACAAACATGTTAAGCGCCCGATAGTCAAAGGAGAAAGCGATGAGTGAGACAGGCAGGTGCACAGCTACTTCTGCGCTTGTCGTTTCCACTACTGTTCTTTCCCCTCCACCAGCAGGGTAGATCATTCTTGAGGAAAGTTTCTACAGTGGCTTACCATGGAACAAATTGTGTTATTCTTTAGAGAGAAGCAGGAAAGAGCGTTTCAGGGTCTGTGCAGGTTTTCGTATAAATCTTTTGTATGTATTACGAACGATCGAAGAAAATATTTCTTTTTCTTGTTCGCGTTATGTTTCTAGAAAATCTTTTAAGTCAGACCCAAAGTCTATAAAAGTTGAAGATGACCAAAGAGGATTTAATATAACATTTTTTTTACTCCGCCATGCTGTCGCTAAACTTTGGTAATAAATTATTCCAGCGTAGGCCTGGAAGTTTTCAGTATGCACGCGAAATTCCGGCGGCGCTGAGGAAAGTCAGTCAGTTTGTCTGTTCGTCTGTGCATCTGATTGCGTCTTGACTATTATTAGGTGTAAAGATGATGCGTTCAAAATTTGGCAGATGGTTTTGCCACCCGCATCACCCACCCGCATCAGCCTGTGATAGTTCTGATAATTATGTCGAGAACCAGAACGCCACAGTTTTTTTAACCTTGAGGCACGGACAGCATGGGACAAATCCGTCTGCGAAGGAAGATATAAGACAGCACAACGATATGCCTTTAAATACACGTAGCTTGTCTTTTCTAATCTTGAATCGTCAGTTCGTTTTAATTGCTTCTATCATCTGTGATGGGTTTGGGTTTATTGGACTATTGCGTATTGTAACTGAACATAAATCCTATCGTCTTTCCATTGTTGCTAGCTTGCGAACTGTTAACGATTTCACGTATAAAGAAGAATTATAGGACAAATACCAAATAGTTTAAATCCTGGTGTAAAATGTTATAGACATGAACGGAACTCAACCTTTCGATTGCGAAAAGTGCTTAATCATATATCTCGACCAGACAGATTCTCGTTCCTCCCCGCCTTCTCTCTGTTCCCCTTCCCTCCTCGAACTCCCCCCTTTTTTTCTTTCACATAAGCGTGTGTGTGCACGTTCGCGCAAGGACTCATCTAATTTCGTCCTCTTTCATTCTCTGGCTGCCAACTCGCTTAGTCAAGCGCACGTACAAACTAAACCTAGCGAGTGAACTAGAGGGAGGGAGAGGAGATTTTTACAGATAGGGGGAAGGAAGGGACATTATTAAAGACGGGATGGAGGGAGGGGACATCATTACTCGACATTAGAGACAGGAGGGAGGTAGGGAAAGAATGCTATTAGAGACGGGAGGGAGTGATACAACACTATTAGAGACATACGATATGTGCAGAAGGGACCGTGCAGAAGTCCTCGGTCGTAAATTTTGCAGCATTAAGTTCAAGTCCTCACTGGTGCTTAACGGAAGGGGGTTTCTTCTGCTCATTAGCATAAATTTTGGGCTGCCATCACTTTCCGTGCTGTGCTATGTGCACCGCAGTGTTGAACAGTCACCTAGAGAGAAGGTGATTTCAGTTTTCTTTTTTGGCCGTGCACATGCGCGTGCATTCTGTTTTTGGCTGGAGGTGTTCCGGGTCGAGACCTTTCGCACGGACCGATTAGCCAGTCTGCAACCTCCCCCACCTTCTCTCCCACCCCTTCACCCCCCTTTGGCAGTTGGCAGCTTGTGGAGGACATAGCTTCTTGGTTGAATTTTCCCACGGTCAGAACTTTCCGAGATCAGCAGTTTACACATGTGTGCTACAAGCAGCACGCTGCTTCTCTCTTCAAAGCATCCAGACCCCTGTGCAGCCGAAATTATCATCCGATGGCAGATAATCGTGTGACGCCGTTGGTATGGCAGTTAGGTCGGCAATGGTTCTGGAAAGTCAGCTCGAGCCATGGTAATTAGCGAACTTTGCTCTTTTCCAACACACTGCCATAGCGCAGGCAGCCATATGGCCGGGTGTCACTTTCCCAGTTTGTGATAGTGGATTACACTTGTCCTAGACTACACTTTGACATTGTTTGAAAACAGTTTCCTGATGCTGCTCTTTCACGTTTCACAATGGTGGAAAAGACAATTTCAGTGTTCCTCGAATACACTTAAACGTTTTCTGAAATCGCAGTGTAGGTATCAGATAGATTATTGAAAGCTAGAAAATAATTTAACGTTCCAAATTAGAACATAGTTTTCATGTGCCAATGTTGTTGTTAACAAGAAGACAATTCGTTCTTAGGAACGGTTGCTGTTTGCCCTTGTTCTATGCTAGAAACTTTTTAACTTTTTCTAATATAGTAAAATAAGAACCCATTAAGCCGCAATGGTTTGTTATCCCGTGCGATATCCGGCTTTTGTTGTATGGAAATATATACGTGCAGAAACGAGTGTTGCACTCGAACCCAGTATTGACGGATCGTCGTTTTAGTGTTTCAGCGCAGAACAAAGAAGAGAAAGAAGCCCTTTCTTGTATGACAGGGGTATTTCCTTTGTGACTTGTGACTGAAGGTCGTTATTGCCTCGATCGAACGTTTGCATATAAACCACAGGAGGAACTAAGTCACTAGAAATCACCCTGAAAATTTGTCTTAGTCTTCTTGTTAAGTTTCAGTACAACCCTCCTCCCCCACAACCCCCCCCCCCCAAAAAAAAACCCCGTGGCATAGCGGACGTGACATACCCCCGCCTCCCGCAAACCTTCCTCGTCTCTTCAGGACTTCTAATCAGGATTTGTAAGAGATAGGCTTGGTCAGTTTTAATTAAGCTTCATGGAACCTGGCTGCATTTGACAAATGTGTGTTGACGCGGACGGGGGCAGAGATCAATCAGTGTGACACGCTGAAGTGCGCAGGTGTGCACCGTGCATGCACGTACTGTACACGTTTCTGGACTCCTGGGGTGGGTTGCATAAGCGCTGGTATCCGCACTTCCGATCATAAGAACCATTCGCCCTGTGTATTTTACGTACACATTTACGTAGGAACAGGAGATACGAACTACCATGCAAGCCGACCCAGCGGCGCTTAGCGCATTTTTTAAATATTAATTTCACTTTTCGAATACATTCCTACAAATATCGGGTGCCATAAAAGCTAAAAGCTTATAAACTGGTCACCACGTAAAAACAATAACAATACACAATAGGATAACACAATAAAGTTCATGACAACAGATGAAGGATGAAGGGTAACATGTACAGATGAAGGATAAGGGGGAACAAATGTACAATGAACGTCCTGCTTTTTAAAAAAAAAACTTAACCAGTGTTAGGCAGAAGTAAATGGAAGGAAAGAGGTTGGAAAGTGTGGTGGTTGAGGTAGAGTGTGATATGTGATATTCGTTGTGGACAGTGGTCGATAACATTGGAAAAGGCTCTGAGGACGGGGTAATGAGACTCAAGGGTGAGCGGAATAGAAGTACCGACAGCTTTTAGATGCAGTTTGTTGTGTAGGCTACTGAGAGGTTGTATTTTTTTCCCCGCCGAATTCATATAAACTGAGAAAACGCTGTAAAGGTATGCTTTTGGAAACGTTTAGATTTCTCTATAAATTGGTGGACGCTTGAAAACACATCAGTATTCACAGAATTAGGCAGACTAGGGTTTCCTTGCAGTAGTAGATCGAGATGCATAAGAGTGGGTGGGGGTAGGCAAATAGTAAAAAGAGTATGTTGTTACCTATATATTAAGTACTAGTCTTGCCTATATATTTGTTGGCTATGTAGGGCCCATATTTGGAGTTCTTGCATATCCCGTTCACGTGGAAGACCTGGCAGTTACACGTTAGAAGAGCCGATGTTGTAGTATGTCTGTATTCACCGACACGTTTGCACAGTCAAAAGGGAAGGGGAATTCTCTCTTTCGACTGTATGGATTTTCTGAAAAGGGGAAAAGAAAGCTGGCAATTTTTTGGACAGATTATCTTGCATGCGCAAGAAGCACTAACCTTTTCGTGCTTATGCAGACAAAATATGCGTATAATATTTTTAAATTCCAGGTATTTGCGGTTAATGGTCTAGGTCGTTCGCTCCTGTCTGGCGAAGGGAGGAGTTAGGCTCGTGTTCTCCACACCGTGGCGGCACAGATCGTGTCCTGATAGCAGCTGGCTGGCGTTACCTGGGGACGGAAGCAAGCGAGGACATGCGCAGATGAGGAGTGGGGGGGGGATGGGGGATCGTTTGTTCTTACCACTGCTTGCACCTGGCTGAGGGTATTTTTCTTTCTGTTCACCCTTACTTCTCCAGGCGAGTACTTCCTACTGGAGAAACGATCCGCTGGTGTAGGAGCTCGCTGTGTTGGCGTGAGGTGGCTGCTTCGCTTGGCTTTGTACCTGTGCGACAACGACCGACGTCTCCCCTCTCCCTCCCCCCCTCCCCCCGGGGAGGGTGACACACATGGGTGATCATATCAGCAGTGCGATGCCGGAGACCTGGGGATGGGGTGGGGTAGCAGGCCTGGGAAATTCACAGCGCAGGTCAGCGAGGCTCATTGTTCGTGCAGAAGTCATTTCCATCGCGTGGAGGCGATTTCCAGGGCTATCTTACTTTGATGTAGATACGATTTCACCTGCCATGGAACGCCCATTGCCGTTGTCCCATGACTTGAGTAAGTCCTGCTTACTCGTACGTTAATATTACTCAGTGTACCCATTTGACCGAACACAGAGCTCACTAAATGAGCTGCTTTAATATCTCTCGATCTAGACACCAGTAGACAAAAGATTGTGCAGAGGATACGGTTGTTTTCTTGAGTAAACAATAGTTAAACTTCAGCTAAAGCAAAGAAAAAACTGTTTTCATCCTAGAATTGATGCATTTAGGCATAGTCCTATTGTTTGCTAGAGATCTCAGTAAGTATGTTCGAAGGATTGTTTCTGGTTCGCGTCAGTCGCCCTTCAGTGGTCCAGTCGTTCCAATCACGCCCTTGTGAGCTACTTTCCACTCAGACACTCGTCTATCGTTGTGTAGTGATCGTGCCCGCACTTGTAGAGAGTTGCATGGCCTTGTACCGGGGAACGGCGCATTTTGCAGTGGGAGACACCGGTCTTGCAGTGTCGACCAGAACTGTCCCAAATCCCAAATTGTCCGTTATCGATCTAGGGTTTAACAAAGTCCATGCTAAGGTTGGACTTAGCGCAACATCGTTTACGTGCAGCGTGTCCCTTGTCGGATCGCGGGACGTTTATGACCCTTTGTAGCCCAGGGCTCGCGACGTCAGGAATTCAGGTCAGGCCAGCCTGTGTGCACTGACAGCCCGGCTAGTTGGCTTGGGCGGGACCGGCACAGCTAGAATGCTGCACTTGGCTGCTGGACTTGTCGCAGGACGGAATCGCCCCCCCCCCCAAAAAAAAACATGGCAGGTGTAATTAACCTAGCTAAAGGACGCATCGTGTAAATTGACTGTGCTAATCGTTGCGATAACGACACTTGAAATGCAGGAATAGCGCGTGGCTGGGAGATCTGACTTGCACGAACCCTTGTTATTGGGATTTTCCTTCCGCACATACAAGTACGTATCCTTGAATTCTTGGGGTGAAAAGACCTTAGGCACGTTCTAATATCCACAAAGCAGGGTGTTCCCCACCCTTCCCCGGTCACATCCGTGTTTTTGTTTTCTTAGATAGACATGACCTTAAACGTATCAGACACCTCGTGTCTCTTTCGAAGAGAAGGAACGGAAAGCCGCGCTTTGTCCCGATAGGTAATCTCGTGACGCAACTAAAAGGATTCAGAGTTACGCGTTCGAGTTTACGGTAGGCAAAGATTTCGTATTGCATGTTCAGTGCTAAGGCTTTTAATTTGTTTTGCATTAAATGCTAGAAAATAAAGTACTCTGTTTTCTGTATTGTACAGATTATTTCTCCACCTTTTGTTTTTCTTTACCTACAGCCAGAGCTAAAGTTTCAGGCATGGGGATTCTTTTTAATGTTCGAGCAGAGTCGAAAACAATCTCCACGACATAATAAAGAACAAATGAGGACAGAGCGCTATAAATCATCAAATGACAACCCCAACAAAGTACTGGCAGCGCTAGACATAACCGTATGCAGATCTGCCATGTTCCTTACTTTCGACTCTCTCTTTGCTACGTGTTTGGGTACGGTAGGCTCCCTTGGTCACATACGTCAGCATACGGTTGTGTCTAGCGCTGCCAGTAATCTGCACGACCATAAGTCATCCAAAGATGCGGAACTGAGACACCAGAAGTCATGGTGCAGTGTTGACACGAACTCATTATGACATAGAAAATTTCATCACACACGCACACACAAAGTTTCAAGACACTGCGCGACTTGATACAGAAGGTTTTCAGAGTGGGGTCGCATAAGATTTGTTGTCTGCCTTTCCTGTTATATGAGAGCGGTCGTAAAGCCATTCACCCAATGTATTTTATGTTAATCTTCAAACGTAGACGGGAGATAAGAATGCCTTTGCCACCCAGGACAAAGTAAACGTTAAATAATATAGTAGGGGGGACGGTGCTGATAATACGAGGGTCATCGTGTTTTATCATAACAGACAAGCTGAAACTAGCAGTGTAACAAATGCGGCCTGCATTAGTTGCCGAAAGTCTGGAGGGCAGGAGAGCGAAATGGGGGCTTGTGGTGAGAGAGGTTAGACGAACACTGCAGCACACCACCTCATAATGTGTTCCTTTTCGCCGACATTATCACTAGCTTGTGCGTTCTGTGCAAGTAGTTCCTTTTAGAACGTTCAGTTTCGTCCTTTAGCCCTTTAAAAAAAAATCCGTGTAGTGGGGTCGGTGGCTTTATCCGAGCGTACATAATTTTGTTAACCGACTCGCACAGGCTGGCAGATGGGCTTTGGCGGATATGCAGAGGCACGCGGTGGCCAACGCGGGTCGATTGTTTGCTGAATGGAATATCGTATGTCCCTGTCGCCGCACTCAGAGTACGTACTGGCACATCCCTGCTGGGCGCTGGTGGTGGTGGTGGTGGTAATCCGACGGAAGACAAGAAATCTTGCCGACCTCGCGACGCGGAGCCTGGCGTCAAACAGATGGGCTAGCTGTACAAGGTGAGGCAGACGCGAGCGAGGCAAAGCGGTGACGTCGAAGCTACGTAACGTCATTTTGTGTCTCGCACGTGCAGCTAGCTTCTGCACCTCGTGCCTGCCAGCACAGCTGTGTGTGTGTGTGTGTGGAGGGTGGGGGAGATATACGTACGTCTACATAAATAATTTCGTTAAGCACACCACCCCTGTCCACAACCAAAAACAATAGTAGAAGCAAGACAAGTCCAGTTCATCTTTAAGTTACTCCTTTATCCAATCTGTCTTTTTTTTCAGAGCGAGAAGCGGCATCAGGGTGACGGGGTTTTTGAGCAAGGAAAGGAGGAGTCGAGGGTGTGGAGCCGGGTGCAAGCAGCGCCTTACTGGGGTCTCAGTGGTGGCCTAGATAAGCGAACAGGTAAGGAGGCTCAGGCCTGCACTGTATCTCGGCTAAGACAAGAATGCAGAGGTCGCGGGGCACAGGTCACTGGGGGAGGCGCAGCCGGGGAGAGAGGAAAACCATTGGGACCGGCGGGTTGCAGGCGGTGCGGAAATCTCTGACTTCCCCGCCATGAGTGAGAGAGAGAGAGAAGGGTCCCTCTTCCAGTGCTGACCTCGGCCGTGGATACGTTTGCGCGTGCACGAGTTTTTTCCCCCTCTGATGTGCATCTCGCCTCTGCACTCATACCTTTTCGCATTTTTGTGGTGTGTGTGTGCGCGTTGTAATGTATACTGGTAAACTGTTTTGGTAGTTCTAATGGTGGTAGTGGGGGTGTAAGTGTGGGTTTGAGAGAGAGAGAGAGAGAGATGGGGGGGGGGGG
>SMGT01015200.1:0-12527 GCA_004794575.1 Lanistes nyassanus | reverse complement strand
GGGGTAGGTGAGAAAAAGGTTAGGGGTCGTAATTTATCATAACTGAATGTGTATAGTATGGTGGTGGTGGTGGTGTGTGTGTGTGTGTGTGCGCGCACCCCGTGCATGAGATGGAGAGGTCAGGGTATGTGTGTGTGTGTGCATGAAGCAGGAGGCCGACTGGGGGCGATGCTAGGAATGTCTGCGCAGGTGCTTGGCAGCAGGCCATCGCTAGAATGTACGACCTACACAGCGGTCGTTTACCTTCCTATCCGCGTGCAGCGCTCGCGCTATGACCGGCCGAAAAATTGCTCTTAATGAGCCATTGTTTCCTCGGTCTTAGCGCCTTTTGTTCGTGTTCCTAGGACTACAGCGGTTGCTGCATGCGCGTGTACGACCGACTGCCCCGCCCCACTTTTCTTTTTCGTTTCGTCCACCCTTCTTTTTCCTTCTCTCTCGTGCATGTACTGTTAGAAACTGCATTTATGTGAGCGTGCGTGCGTGTGTGTAATACGTGTGCACACTTGTCGAATCGTGCTGTGTATTGAACCATAGCAAATTCCTCCGGGAGAAAAAGGAGGTCCCTTTTGCTGGTAGAATTTTAAAAGAACAAACAAACAAACAAACGTACACAGTTTGGAAGGTGTCAGCTTTTTCCTGGGAGCAAACACGACCGATTAGCTTTTTCTAACTGCTTCAGACGCATCCCCTACAGGGAATAAAATTGTATAGTGACAACTCGTTTTTGAGCCCTTCTCACAGGTTTGATAGATAATTTAATAATAATTATAATAATGGCGGATTTATTGCGTTTAACCTCGTGGAAACTCCAAGTGCTTACAAACTAAATAAGCTAAGCAAACTAAACACTGTTAAAACGCGCCTACAGAAGGCACGCACCCGACACACTCTATACTATGCAGTGACAGTGCGAATGAGGATTAGAAGAAAGGAATACTAGAAGATATATTCAGGAACGAGAATTAAATCTCTGGGACTCGATCCGAGATGCTGAGCCACAGGCCCCGCTACAGGCGTTAAGATAGAACACACACACACACAATAAAAAGTTAACGCCTTCGACATCGAGTTGACTGTGTTTCTCGCATGAGACCGTTATGATGCCGTTATCTACTGAGAACTTGACTATCATTCAAGAGTCCAGTGACCGAAAAGACGATCGAACTCAGTAAGAGAATGCTTCAAGGTGGCATTATGTTCGCACTGTGCGGGGACAGGGTACAAGAAAGATTTGTGTGAGAAAGGAGGGAGATCGTTTTAGGGATGTAGTTTCATCAGGTGGTTCAAATGCACGTGAGCCACACGTCTTGCACATCTAATGGCTTTGCTGCATCTGTCGTTCTCCGCAAAACCCACTTGCTGATAAAAGTGCAGGGAGGTGCACTCTTATCTCTTGTCTCCAGTCAATGAAAAGGGCAAAGGTCAGTTCACATGCGACGAATAGTCTGAGCCACGTCAGTGCTGAGAGCGAAGAGCGGGACTTAGAGGCGGATCGTAGCTGTTTCCTGTTTCTGGAGTCAACACTTTGCTCTTGGGCATCTGGTTAACTTAACAGTCGTGTGAGTGTGTGCGCGCGCGAGCGGGCGCGTGCGTGCGTGTTGGTGGAAAGGGGAACTGAATGTAGCAAAGTCAGAAGTTTGACCCGATTTGCGGAGTGAATCATAAAATGTGTTTGAGGCTGCTGAAGTCTCATTCACTATCAAATGTTGCACGGAAGTAACCATTTCTGCCAATGGCAGGCCGACAGGTTTATACCATCGGCCGACGTCGCACTGCATGCTGGGCAAGTGCCAGTCTCGTGCACTTAGCGCTCTCAACGACGTGCCCTTTGTTGGGAAACCACTGTCATTCAGGCGTCCGGAACGAGTTCATCTTAGTCCCCCGTCAGTGAAAAGAGTGAAATGTTTTGTAATGTCAGCTGATCGTTTGGATGTAACCCTTTCTCACCCCTTTGCTGAAGCGGGTTCGTTTGACAGGGGGCGCGTTGGGGCTGACTTCGAGCGTTCGTATCCATGCTTGCGACAGCTGTGGTTCATAGTAGTTTTAGCTAGCACAGAAGTGACCCTTAAGGGCTTCTTACACGATGCAGTGCTCTCAGTGACCCTAAGACATTGAGAGAAAACATTTCCAAGCACTTTCCGTACACGGTGCGAGAAACCTGCATTTTACCCGCCCTAAATCACCATTAGCACAATCCGGCGATGCTGCTGCCAAAGCTCTATTAATTGAAAAGTCAGTTCTTCTGACCTATTTACTGATAATCTAAGACCTGCCGTTACTGCGACGAACTAGACTACTCTGCACTAGACAGCACGATTTTTGGTTCGAAACATTTGCACCAATTTGAGCCCCTGCAATAGCGCGTCATTCTATCCGCGTAAAATGTCGAGAGAACCCTTGCTACATTTTCTGTCAACCATTTCAACTTCCATCTATGGTAAACATTGCGCTCAAACCTGGAAACATTGCATAGTGTAAATGGCCCTTTACTGTGAAAGGCAATGTAGATTTTTTTGGTCCGGCAATAAATGTGGTCCAGGAATAAGTGTGGTCTGGTATACAGATTGCGCATGCGCGCTTAGAGAGTGGCAAAACGCTAACCCTAATCCCAACCCTAACCTAACCCAAATGCTGAGATCAAAAACGATTCTAATTCAACTAATAACTGGCGAATTAAATCTTTGGACCACTCTGACCCCCATGACCACTGACGCCTACGCATGCGCAGACTGTAACCTAACCGGACCCGGACCAGATTTCTTGGCGGACCGAATTTCTTGCGACACCGGCCTTACAGGCAAGCAGGGTTTCTCCGAAACGAAAGCGGTGTCGAGTATGCATATTTACGGGCGTGGTTGTGTGTGCGTGTTTAACTACATGAGAGAGAGAGAGAGAGAAGGGGGGGGGACGGAACCCAAAGGTGATACCAAATAAACACATTATATTTTGTGCAAGTCTTTATAAGTCTATCGTGTGCTCGGGGAACTCATTCTACTCCTAACGCGTCGCCTGACATGCTCAGTCTCAAACGACCTACATAAAGAAAACGACAATGGGTAGGCAGAACCAAAAGTTCTACACTGGATTACTTATGTTATATCAATGTTTTTATACAACTCGAGCACTCATCCACCCACTATCTTCCCAAAAGAATCACATAACTCAATAATACAGCTAAGATTACTATTATTTATGTATGAATGAGTTCGTCTGTCAAAGAGGATACCCCTAGCATTCTTTATACGCATCAACTATCATAATCACCTCCCACCACCTGCTATGTACTGACAAAAAATAAGACACATATATCTTGGCAAGGCTTGCGGAGGAGCCACTGTGTACAAGTAGTGATCACTTGCAGAAAATTCACAGCACGTCACACTGACGTTGTAGTTCGCACAGCAGTCTGACCAAAGAAAGGGCCTGTGGCTGCTCTTCCAACGATGACTGGATACAAATAAGTTTCCTCTCCACGTCTTTTGTGATAACAGCAGACTTCTCGTTCAGATCACTGAACAAAATTTTTCTTCTAAGAGTTGTGATGGGAACATAGTCCACAGAACGGATGGAAACATAGTCCATAGAACGCACGTAGACACTGGCGCACGCAAGAGCTGAGAGAGGACGGAAGGGGTGGGTGGGGTGGCGCAGTTGTTGATGCGCTTATCGCCGAGCCAGGAAGCTTGTTACTCCAGGTTCGTATCCCATCGCCGCACCCTCTGAGTCTGGCATCTGCTTCGGAGAGGGACGCCGGTTGGGGGGAGGGGTGTTGGATTCCGGCTTCCTGCGCCTCCTCCCCACCCACCCATCCCCCCCCCCAAAAAAAAAGAAAAATGAGACGAGTGTGAAGGCAACTTATTTCAAAAGTACAGGTCCCCCCACCACCCCCAACTCCGTATCCCCGGGTGATGTGTTCCAAGACAAACCCCAGTTACGTGCGAAGGAAGTGGTTTTTCATGTATATATATATATACCTGCGATAAAGTTTAGTTGATAAATTACGCACAATAAGACAAAACCAACAGTAATAAACAACATTTATTTCGTCATATTTGTGCTGGTCCTCCCTCCTCTCTCTCTCTCTCGTGAATGCGATTGCCAATACTCTAGTTTCACACTCAATATATCTTTTTATGATCAGATATTTGCTGTGCTACAAAGACAATAGCAGCAAAATAGCCAATAAAAGTAGCAGAAGTCTGGGTGCTTTATGGTTACATTGCCTCGATATTTTATGAAAACTGCAGAACTAATAAACTTAATCATGTACAAGGCAAATATAATATTAACAATTATATTAGTGTCCGCAAGCTGTTATTTTCAGCACCAAGATTTAATACTGATACGAAGTCGAGCGAAGCTTTTATTTGAAAGCCACAGTGGCGGCTATACATACTACGTACGACCCTCGTGTTACTGTCGGCACGATATTGTTCTCTTCTAATGCTTTGTATCTTTGATTTTCGTCTACTCCCGATTCTTATACTTGTGCTCATTGGAAAAACAAGGAAAACATTTACTTTCTTTTAATGCCATTTATTCTTTTTAATCCAACTCTGTGACAATAACACAGCAGAAGGGGTTATCGTGCTTCCCTCATTCAGTAAGCAGACGGCTGGCCGCGCGATGTCCCTACTTCCTGGTTGGCCGCTGGCAAGCAGACACTGCGCATGCGCGGAAACTAATACGAAAAGACTCATTTCCTTACAAACAAACCTGCCACGACATGAGAAGAGGGGGAAGAGAGATGGGGATACCGAACTCTGGCCTAAATATAGGATGGAGTGCCGGCGTTGGCTGCCGAGTACATCGTCCATAGCGGCCAGCGAGCTTTTGTACTTAGTGGCGCTATTTAACGCGTCGCCCGCTGCCTCAAGTGTACAACAGCCTTTACTTTTTCTCCTTTTCTTTATCTTTTTTTCTTTTCCTCTTTTTTCCTTCTCGTTTAGGTTGCTCTGTTGACTTTAGGGTTGAAATGCACGAGCGTTCGTGTCTTGTGCTTTTCACATGACTGTGCCCCTAAGAAGAACCTACCCTGAGAATTTTGAGAGTAGTTTTGTCTAGGGCAGATGATCACTTATGCAACCTACTCCAGTTGTAAACGTATAGCGTCTTCCCGAGAGGGAGTTTGTCCGCGTGATTTAACTGCAGTTTGGCCTCTCGTAGCGAAACCTGCTTCTACATACATCAATCTACTGTGAATTCTTTTCTTTCCCTTGTTTCGGTAGAGGGGGAGAGTGTCTAAGATAGAGAGTATGAGAGGAAGGGGAGAGAGGGAGCACACATTTCGGTAGAGCGCAGAGAGGGGGGGTCCTTCCCTCCGTCCCGAAATAAAACAGCAGTAGATCTATCTATCTATCTATCTATCTATCTATCTATCTATCGTTTGTATCATTCGTCAGGACAAAGATTTCTTAGCATTTTGTCTTCCTTCATTCGTTCTTTTTTCTTTCTTCTTTCATTATTCATTCTTCCTTTCTTTTAACCTTTAGTCTGGCTATAATTATGTTGTGAGCGGTGCCCTGTGAAACGGCACACAGAAATGCAGTCGTATCTCTCGAACCAGATCAGAGTCTCATTTGCTAGTGAAATTTTATAATTAAAAACAAAAGTAAAAAGAAAGACAGTTGCACATTAGGAACATATCGTATCAGCCTTTGTGGAAGCAATCGCAACTTGCTGTATAGCTATAAATTTCTCGCCATGCCTCGCGTATTGCAAATTTATGTATCCTGACAGCTCTGTTTGGAGCCGTTTGGTCCGGTTCAGAAGACGACTAAACGGTTGTCTTACTGAACTCTAAATAGTGTTGTTAATAATTCTGCTAATAAGGTAGGACGCTCTGGCGACACGCGTTTATGTGAGGTCCCAGTATTCATCATCATTCGTGTGTCAGGTCCAGCTTTATCAGTCGGTGCAGGGAAATGAGCAACACGGCCTAACTTGCAAACGCAACTGATACCACGAGCGCAGCGATGGCGATTCCGGCCGACTGATTGGCAGTAAACTATTCCCGTATTACGGGAGTTTTCATTTCCCATCATCCCGTGACGGAAAAGTAACGTGTTCCGAAGCTGCCATTATTTCTAGTTATAAACAGTTGGACTCTGTCGAGTTGGTGAACAGCTGATATGCTGTTTAATGCCTTCTCACCCATCGTAATTGATTTGTTTCTTTTAAATAGTAAAGAGCATTGCTTCTTGAATATGCCTGATCAGGCGACGACGAAAAATTCGCTCTGCCTTCACGTTTGCCAAAGATTGGTTCTGGTGACTTGAGTTACCCCGACACTAAAGCCCCAGTGTTTGCTCACGCCGAAACATTCAAAGAGGATTACATTTTCGTGGGTACGTGCGTGCGTATGTGCATATGCAAGCCAACAGCAAAAACAGCCTGAATATTTAGGATGTCTGTGGTTAGGGCGGTTTGGAAGAACGCAAACCACGCCAACAACCCACCTTCCCATCCACCCCCCCCCCCCAAAAAAAAAACCCCACATCGGAGCTGCCTACCAAATTGCCAGCCAAAATTCTCGACCGTTTTAGACTAAGCTGTTTACGCCAAGAACACGAGGAGATCTATGACACAGCGCTGTGGGACGCTACCCGCGGGTGTGAGGTAACGAAGGCAAACCGTGGTCAAGCCGGCCTCTCGTCTGTGGAATGAAGTTCCGTCGACGAAGTGTCCGGTGACTCTGGCAGCACCCACACAGTCGCCGGTGTTGCAAACAAAGGGCACTGCACTGCTGACATTTTATGCCGAGGACAATACACACATCGTTTTGTACGTCAGTCCAACCATGAAGTCTTTTTGTCCGGCACGTTGACACCACACCACAGACCAGCATACAGGTGTGGTGTGTGGAGACAAGGGTTCACTACGTCCACCGGCTCCAGGTGAACCTCGCCAGCTGGGTCCTAGTGGTATTCGCGCAAGCACTCACGTGATTTGTCCCTGACAAGTGCCAAACCAATAATAATAATAATAATAATAATAATAATAATAATAATGTCAGTTGAAACGGCTGCATGTTGTCTGATTTTTACAAATAGTGGGTCCTTATGTTGGGTCGTTTAATGACGTCGTTTTGTGATTGGTTTGGACGCTATGCGAACGCTGTTTTTAGGAAGAGCGGCAGGTAATGATTTTTCATAATAACGGCTCATTCATATTACCAGTTTCTTATTAAGTCACCAGGTGTTGGTGTAATTTATATAAAACGTTTCTTAGTGCTGAAAGGAATGAATTCAAGTATCCGAACTGGATACAACTTTGTCACACGTCACTCCTAGGTAAGCCTGTTCCCCCTTCCCTCTCTTCACACCTGGTAGGTGGAAAGTACGTCATAGACAGGCTGATAGCTCCTCCCCAACCTAGGCTGGCCAGAACCGGTTTAATCGAGGTTAAGGCGTCAGGACGCCTACTACTTAGGCAGGCAAAAACGTGAGTGTAGGATATACAGACTCGGACAGGACATGAGAGAGTTAATGTAGGAGGACCAAGAGAAGCGGACACGTGTAGACCCACGGACCTCTGCCCCTCCCCATCTTAGCCAGGACGTTGAAAGAGCCTCAGCTAGCAATCACGCGAATACACGGGGCTGTATTTCGCCGACAAGTCAAGAGACTGGCTAGTAGGTGACTGTTGACTGTGCCTTATAAGTTAAGGACTGCTCTTGCCATAAACTTATCTTAGAGTCTGGGACTCAGGTTGTTTTAAGATAGGTGGTTTTATCCTGCCGGAGACAGGAGACGTTAAGCTAGTGGCCGGGAGTATGCCAAAAGGGGAGGTAGAGGAAGTGCTGGTTGTGGCAGTGTCCTAGCTTCCTTGTTGGTCGTTGAATAGCTTTAGAATTGTGTATCGCAGAAATAAGTTGTTTCAGTAGTGACGAGAGTAGGAGCTCTGTTGTCGGTCACTTACTGTATTTGTGTATTGATCGGGATCATAGGCCGTTTTGCATTTGTATTTCCCCTCTGGAGTTTGATTATCTTCTTTGTCTGATACCACGTCTGACGTGGTATGACGTAATCAGGCAGCGTCTTACCCTAGACACGAGCACGGTGATTCTCTGTAAATAATCTGTAGATATATTTGATGTTGTCGAGCCAGTTAGTGTTTGAAATATATGTTGAATAACAGTTCGCTGCAGTTGTGTCTTTTACGAGGGTGGGGGCTCTTGAGCAAGAAGTGTTTTGCCTGTGTGAGACTGAGCGAACGTGTCAGAGTATGAGAATCTTTTCCCTCAGTAGATTTCTCTAGTTATTCACATTATTTCATAGCGTCGTCATCCTTTGGTGTGGAAACCATTGACCTGTTGCAGTAAAGGTTTTGGTGACGATTGCTCAATTAATCTACATTTTACGAGATCACCATAAAAGTTTGTTCAGTAATTCTGGAGAAGTCGAGTCTAGTAAGTTAAGGTACGGCCCGGCATGTCACAAACTTATTACAATGACTGCTGAAATAAGTTAGATATGCTAGTTTGTGAACTAGAAAAGGCAAGATACAAGTGGTACAGCCAGCTGAAGAAACACACAGCACGTTTACGTTGCCTGGTTCTGTTAGCGCAGCACCCAGCAGGCCGTGACTAATTCAAAGGTAGTCTGCTATGGTGGACTTGGAAGCAAACAGTAATTAGATGTCTTCGATCTGCTGCCCGATGGCAACGGGTACCAGCAGTGGACCATGTCAGGTGGGTATGTTTTCCGCCGTCTGATGCCAGTTCTGGTGCCAGTTTCGTGAAACCGACCGTAGTTTCGTGAGACCGACGGCAGTTTCGTTCTTTGGGAGAAACGACGAAAAAGGCCAGATGGTAATGATACCCTTGGTGTACTACCTTGGTGTGCTTGGTACACTTGATATACTATCGAGTGACTTTTTCTTATGAACAGCGCGTGAAAACGAATCTCTCTGTAAGGGAATGTGCGCGTGCGTTGATTTGTGCGTGCACGAAATAGGTTTCTGTACAGTGTCTTTCATTACATCGGTGTTATCCAAAAATGGGTGCAGAAACGCTGTATTGCGCGTTTTGATGTACTTTCAGCGCTAGGCGTTTGATGTACATGTATTACACCAAGTCAAAGGACGACCTATTCCAGGTCAGTCTAGGACAGAAGCGAGGAAAATCAGTATATATATACACGAACATATGTGTTTGCTTTTCTGTGTGCATATGTGCACATTTGCGGTTCTGATACATTTAGATTTTATTGACTTCACTTACAGTATTCACAGCTTTTATTTTTAAGAAATTGCTGATGTCACATGTTTGGTATCCTTGCCAGAGTTAACAAGTACGAATGATAACCGCAAGGTTATTTTAACGACAGTTTCGAAAGAGCCTGTTATTTGACAGCCAACAAGACAAGAGAAATAAACTGAAACTGCTAAGCTGTTGTGAAATCGCGATCGAATATTATACCAGTTCAGGTTTCAGCAATAAATAAAATAAACCCACTCTCTTTGCTGAAGGGTGTCCAGACTGAGAAGTAAGTGGTGCACTGAGGATATTTTTCTAAAATTATTTTCACGAAAACCTTTTAAACTGGTTAAGATTATGCGGTGTTTTGTTATGTGGAGCATCCGTTTTTGTTGCTTTTTCCAGTTATTCGTTTATTTATCTTAGTGTAAAGTCGCGCGCTCATGCTTTTGTGCGTCCCATACACTGTGCCTTGTATTAAACAGACAGGTTGAAATTTCGAACTTTCGTTTTTCTCTAGTGTGTGTTGACTGTCTGGAAGGGACTTAATTTCGTTTTCACCCACCTGACGGCATGCTTTAGGGATTTCAAAGCAAGAAAAGACTGTCCGTTGCTGTTTTTGCAAAAAGGGGATTGATTTCAGCTTTCAGACGGATCTCTTTTACTGACTTTTGCTGGCATGGACGCTTGTAAAGACGTTATTTTCCCTTTTGAAAGAGACAGAAGGCGTGTCGATTTCACCTCGCTGCTCAGTCTCTTGATGACCTGACAACGAGGCGGCCACGACGAGAGCGCGTGCGGCAGAGGTCGTCGTAACCCAGAATTCGTGTGATGGAGGTAAGCCAGTATCGTTATGCCTGCGGCTAACTGCTGTGTCTAGACTAATTTAGCCACGGATTCTGTTTCGGTCAGTGTAGCCTGGCTATGCACAGCTGATGCTGCGAACAGTGTTTCCATACTCATAACAAATGCTCTTCGTTGAAAGGTTAGTAAACCTGGATCGTGGCGCAGGTTTCAAGTATATCAAGAACCGTGTTCAAACTGTATTATCTTTCCAGTGATGCCTGAGTATGCAAGCAAAAGACTTGTCTAGAATCATAGGGCTTAGAACTCTGGTGCGCGGCTTCCGTGTTGCGACTTGCATCAATGGCTCACATCTTTCTGAATCCAAACGAAACTGCGTCACAGTTGGTGCACACACGGGTATTGATTTACACCCCGAGTGTTTACGTGATCTAAAGACTGGTCAGTCGATTGGCTGCTCGCTTCCTTGGATGTTTGATAGATCGATCGAACTCTCCATCGGTTAGCTGCCATGTTACCTCTCATCATGCTGAAGGAAAAGGCGTCAGTTTGAAATGCTTTCGCCTTTGTTTTACAAGAGGAGCATAATGCATTTCATTCTCGTAGTTAATAAAGAGCTAATAATGCAACTAGGCTTTATATGTGTCGGTCCAGTTTCCACGAAGAACACAATTTATATCCCAACTGGGTTTTTGACGTCATAACGTGGTTCATATAATTAGTTTATACTGAGGTTAATCACGTGCAATAACTCACCATTTCTTGTCTTGTGGCATGGCTCAACGGGTTTGATCGGAAAACCTTTGCAAAGTCTGTTTCTCAGGAGTTGCAGTTATTTAAAAAAAATCACAATTCATTTTTCAGTTTTAAAAAAATCGACGGGACCACATTACTAAAATATTGCTGTTGTGGTTACAAGAGATATATTTCATTCCAGCGAAAGTTGCCAACCTGCGGGCTGGCTTGCATGAGCGCATTCTCACTTTTCGGTCATAAGAGCGGTCGTAATGTCCATTCGCCCTGTGTATTTTACGTCCTCCTTTACATATGAACAGGAGACACGAACTTTCATGCAGGCCAGTCTTGGGTCTCAAATACTCCACACTTTTGGGTCAAAGATTTGCCGAGAATCGAGTGGAAAGCGACCTGTCCATATTTATCACCGATTCGTTATGTAGCTTTCTAAATTAGGAATTTCGAACCGCTTGACTAAAGTTCAGGCAGCCGTTTACATTGTGAGAGTGACAGGAAATTAACTCTCTCACACACCGACTACTGACAGTCTTAATGGGCTGTGGACGATAAAGTCAAGGACGTTTCAAGAGAGCTAGATATTTTCTTACTTTGCCCTTGTGTCGCTTCACCTCTCCGTCCTGGGGTCGCCTGCATGAACATGTGTGATCCCCTTTTTTCAGTTATAAAAGTGTATGAACACTCGAAGCCCCATGTGCGAACGGCCATTGGTGTAGTCCCAGGTTTGTGAGCAGACGATCGCTGAGTTCTCTTTGTGTAGCATGCAGTAGTATTTCTGCTTGTCAGATCGACGAGATACATCCGGCTGCAGCAGAGAGGCTTTCGTTTGGTGACACATTTACAAACTACTTACTCAACACATTCATTTCTGACTTCGGCTTCGCACGTTGTCGGTCGCTGTTCGCGCTGTTTCCTATTAATAGTATTTAACGCTGGGCTACTGCCTAGGTGATTGGTCCATAAGTTTTTACCGCTTTGCTATTAATAATATTGAACTCTCGAGGTGGCCCGGGGTTTTAAGAGCCAGGCTATAACTATTACTGCCGTTGTCGTTTTGCACGGAGCTTACCCAACGCATCGACATTTTGCGGCCTGCTCGTAATTTGACTAAAGTCACCGCTCGCGATCGCCCTCAGAAGATCCGAAAATAGCGCAGAGTAAGCGCTGGAGCTTCTGACAGGTGGAAATCCGCGCTGATCAGCTCACCCCCTCGTCCTCCAGCAAGGAGGGAGCGTAGTGGGAGCGCATGCACTGCTGCACAAAGTCCCTCCCCCCACTCACCCCAAGGTGGTTTCGCATTAAAGATGAGCACCAGTACATTCTGTGGCAGTATGCAGTACGGTATTTCACTGTATTTTGTACCGGTATAAAGGCCGTCCAGGCAAGCGGGGTTTCTTCGAAGGAAAACCTTCGTTGACTAATCATATCTAACCCTTTCGCATGTACGTGTTTTGTCCGGGCGTGCTTGTGAATATACGGTGTTGGACGCAAGATATTATGTGTCTTGTCAGACCCCACACATCCACTGTTCTTGGACTTCCAGACTGTCTTCAGGGGGTGGTATAAGTTACCGCTGACATTGAAAAAGTGTTATTAAATGTTCTTAGTTCCAAGCCTTGTGGCAGTGTTGAATTCTCAGACTAGATAAGCTAAACTGTGAGGGTGCCTGTCGGAGGGGGCAAGTGTAAGATTATCATTTTTATTATTATTAGTTTATGTTGCGAACTGGGGGTTTTGAAAGAGACAACCGACCTCCGTGTTGCTCTCCCCG
>SMGT01015199.1:575877-600357 GCA_004794575.1 Lanistes nyassanus | reverse complement strand
CACTTGACGTTATCGGCCAAACAATCATCAGTAACAACATTTTTTTTTAATTAAAAAAAACGAATGTAAGGGCCCAGCCGGATGCATAACTCTTGTCTTCTCCCAATGCCTAAAAGCCTACTTTAAAAAAAAGGTGGCAGGAGAAAAAAGAAAAAAGAATGCATTCGGAGGATCAAACAGCCCAGCTGTGGATCAAATGCGCAGAAGGCAGAAGAGTATAAACACTAAATTCTCTTAATATGCTTTATCTGCAAACTGTCCACCAACAAAACACTTGTTTTAAGAGTTCAGACCCTCGACCTGCGCTCTTTACACAGGATGCTAGAGAGAGGATGTGAAAGCGATACAACCTTTTCTTTAAACTACCCCCCCCCCCCCACACACACACACTCCTTCTCCCTCTTGCTGTCCTTTGGCGAAGGAGTCGCCTGAAAATGATCTCCCTAGCAACCTTTCTCTCCCTCTGTTGGTCCCGCCCTGGTGGCAAATGATGACTTTATCCACGTCATTTGCACGCGTCTGCATACATACATTCGTACACAGCTGTCATTTCTAGCTCTGGTAGTGCACGTAACGAGGGGCACCCGGCTGTTCCTGGCGTTTTCTGCACCTTAGTGGCGGGGCGAACTGAGGGTTTGGGTCCTGGGCACTAAAAAGAGTAGGGAGATAAATCTCTATACCTCTGTGTCTGGTCAGTGAAGCATGGAGGGGCCAAGGTCTCGCCTTCTGTACTTTAAACGCATAAAGCGAATTTATTCAAAGACGGGCGCATTGAACATCGATTGTCGATCACGGTTACTTTATGCTATATATGGCGTCAGAATTAAGCGTGGGTTTCATGTAGCATCATCTCAACCTGCAAAGCAATAAATTTCTTTGGCATGTTTATCGCCTTCAAACGAAAGACAACTTTCTATGAGCGTGACACAATAAAGTGCGTAGAAACTTTGAACTCCATTGGAAAATAAATCTCTCCAATAACGGTGAGCATTTGCTGACGCCAGGACAACTCCCATGAGAGATGGGGGATCCGAGAGAAAAACTGTCTCAAAATATCCTTTACTTTCTTGCTAAAATACCCGGTATCAACGCTGGGATACATGTATCAACGCTGGGATACAGGCATCAACGCTGGGATACAGGCATCAACGCTGGGATACATGTATCAATGCTGGGATTCAGGTATCAACGCTGGGATACAGGTATCAACGCTGGGATACAGGCATCAATGCTGGGATACAGGCATCAATGCTGGGATACAGGCATCAATGCTGGGATACAGGTATCAACGCTGGGATACAGGCATCAACGCTGGGATACAGTATCAACGCTGGGATACAGTATCAACACTGGGATACAGTATCAACGCTGGGATACAGGCATCAATGCTGGGATACAGGCATCAACACTGGGATACAGTATCAACGCTGGGATACAGGTATCAACACTGGGATACAGTATCAACGCTGGGATACAGTATCAACACTGAGATACAGTATCAACGCTGGGATAAAGGCATCAATGCTGGGATACAGGCATCAACACTGGGATACAGTATCAACACTGGGATACAGTATCAACGCTGGGATACAGGCATCAATGCTGGGATACAGGTATCAACGCTGGGATACAGGCATCAACGCTGGGATACAGGCATCAATGCTGGGATACAGGTATCAACGCTGGGATACAGGCATCAACACTGGGATACAGGTATCAACGCTGGGATACAGGCATCAATGCTGGGATACAGGTATCAACACTGGGATACAGTATCAACGCTGGGATACAGGTATCAACGCTGGGATACAGGCATCAACGCTGGGATACAGGCATCAATGCTGGGATACAGGTATCAACGCTGGGATACAGGCATCAACGCTGGGATACAGTATCAACGCTGGGATTTGTGTTGTAGTAGGTGCGAAGGCACTCTGACGTCATTTGTCTGGGGATTTCAGGCGGCATCAGGGGAAACAACTGACCCTGTACACAAGGTCACACACAGAAGAAATACGTGTTCAGGAGAGATCTGAACCAACAAGCCAACAAGCCATGTTGGAAATGTATGCAGGCACGCTGTTACTTTTCAGCCAGAGGTCACACGCTGAAGGTCGAAAATATTGCCTGTACATCAAAGCCTGAATGTAAGAAGGAAGTTCACAGGGTTACTACAGCGAGCAGACGGCACATTGTCTATCGCGGTTTTCACGCCCACATCTCCGCTATGGAGCGGGAGGTTTCCTGGCTCGGTCTCGGAAACGACAGGCTTTACAGGAAACGGCACACGACAGGGAGCGGTCTGCGATGTGACGCGGTACTGTAAGTGGCGACATCTTCCGCACGAATACAACAAGCCCTATAAATAAGCGAAGACTGGGGTGCAATATGGCATTCTATTTGGCATTATTCAAAAATATTGATCGGCTTCTCTCCTCCCCCCACCCACCCCGGCCTCTCTCCCCCTCTCTCTCTCCTGAGCGCGCGCGCGCACACACACACACACGCGCGCGAGGATCAATCGAAGGGAGACAAGAGTGGGAAGTTAGGCAGACGGTCCCATCTACAGAACTTAATTTTGACTATTAATGTAAAGTCTTACAGAACAAACTTTGTAAGCAACTACCGAAATAAATCTGTTGAAAGCTGGTAAGCCTTCCACCTGACGGGTCCAACAGAGGTGCGCACCTCGCGTATCTTCAAAACACTGGCCCCTGATCCAGGTGAAGGCCAGATACCAACAGCAGCGCTAGTCAAGAGTCGCGTGGAGCTAGTATTCCACTTCATTTGAAAGGTTTTGCTGGCGAGCCTATTCGGATAATACTCAAGCTTACTGTTCGTGGACCAAAGCGAATTAAACTGTTGACAGATAAGAGCGAGAGATTTTACAACCAGTCTTCAGTGCGTGTTGATTATGAGTGTAGCCCTATCGGCTTCTCCCTCTGGCAGTAAGGCTTTATGTTTATACAGAAGCGTGGTGGGCAGGTGTAAACACAATTAAGTTACTTACCTTCGCGATCACTTGAAAGCGTTGCGGGCTGCGCTGTATCACAGTCAAGGAAACCTTTGGTGATGCGGGCTTGTCACTGGTACTCCAGGATGTGACTGAGGTAACGCATATGCCATGTGACTGCAGCGAACACAGCCTGGGGGTGCGGTCGCTAAGTGCAGACGTCTCCACGTCCCCCTGACGACGTCAGCTGCTGGCGGTCACGCGTCCCACTGTCGCAGTGGCAGCGAGGCGAGCTTTTCCGGCTGCGTGTTTACACCAGCGTGGTTGTGGGACGGACTTCGACTGACGCGCGACTGAAGTTCGACAACAACAACCCCACGAGGGGAACCACCCCGCCAGTTTTCCCGCCAACCATCCCACAACCTTGCGACTGTTGCCGCCGTACAGCAAAACGCCGCGCAACATGTTCAGCATGTCTCCCCTTACAGGGAATCCCTCGCTCGGCCTCCAGTGACCTGCTGGGAGAGAGGTCACACGACTCGCGGCACGAGATTAATGGATTTGTTGACGGAACGCTTGTACAGGTTTCTGTATGCTCCATGTCCAGTACTGACCCCCCCCCCACCCCACCAGGAACATGGTTCAGCAGCATCATTAGCTGGGTATCGTGTTTGAGAAATCCATTTAACATTCTGAAAGATGTGGTGGGGTCCAATGCTGGAATATTTGCTTGCTTAGTGTAGGACACGAGTTCGAGTTGTCGCAGGGTTTTTGTGTGTGTGAGTGTGGACGGGGGTGGGAAAGGGTGGAATTGTGTGAAGCATTTAACCTTTTACAGCCCAGCATGCACCGACTGGGTAATTTAAAAACACCCCACGACATCCGGGAGGCGCAAGGGAGCGCATTCTTAAAACTATTTCGTAAGCCACTAATGTAAAGTCATTACAGAACTCGCCAGGAATTGTGGAATTACGTTTACTTGAAGTCTGCGTGAGGGTTAAACCAAACATACACCCCCCCCCCACCTCTGCAGCAGCCCTTGCTTCGTTTTGGTGCTGGCAGAACTGTTGCTGACATAGCTCCAAGGGTCGTGACCCGCAGCTAAAACCGTGCCAGTCTGTCCCACACATCAGAGACGTCTGCTTGTCAGCATGACGCAGGCTGCCATTTGACCCAGATAACAGCCACGCCCCTGACCTCGGTGTCCCGTGGTGTATGCTATGCACAGCTTCCTAACAACCTGTTTACAGCCAATTCTGGATCCCGGACCCATAAATCCAAACTGCTTAACAGCTGTTGAGGTTGTTGTTACATCACGACGACGACGACGACGATGATGATGATGAAACACTGCACAGCTCACGTTAGACACGTTAGATCAATTCATTCAGAATTGTACGCGTGGGTGCCTGTGTGCATTCCCCCCACTCCCAATGAGAGACGAGCGACCCCCAGCACAGTGTTAAGCCATGTCTGTTGTCACCGAATGCTGTAGCCATACAAAAAAGCAACCTGGACTGTGGAAATTTCAGTACCCTAATGAATTTTAGAAATTACCAACCTGTCGGGTTAGTGAACATTTTTAGCTCCTCTGTTCCTGCCCAAATTATGAAACAATAAATTACACAACGCGTGTATAATTCTTTCAGCATAGTGAACTGCCTAAAGTCTTGCATTTCGACAGATTTTGTGAATCAGGGGGCTTAATGCGAAAGCGTGACAAGCGGTTGGGAGTTGTTTTTCCTGAGCCGCACTCGGCACTATGCTTCCATTGTGATAAGTCTTCATTAATTGTTGGCCTCCCGCCATCCAACAGGTCGCGCAGCCCCTAGAAACCTCAGTACTGCATCTGGTAATTTTTCGATCAAAGCTGACTGTTCTTATTTAAACACAACTGTCTTTACGTCCACGCTCTAATCTATCTACCCGGCGAGTGTTCTCTCTGAAATGCTTTCATTGTAAGCTATGCCTAAAAAAAATAATCTTTCACTATTACTCACTTTCACTGTTCCTATGCACACAATTTATAGCCAGTCTTCGTTGATAATCACATAAATAAGGAATAAGTTTAGCCAGATAAGATTGAATTTAACTACGACACGATGTCTCTTTTCGGATGTCTGTCTATGCCCGAGTCTATGATAGTGTCGTGTCTGTCGCTGTCATGTGTTTATCGGAAATAGATCTAGCTCGCGGTTACGCACGCGCGCACAGACACGTACACAGCTGTCTACACTCTCTCCCGCACATACTATATCTATGCATGCAAATATGCAGTGTGTACCATAGGTCCTCAGGGGAGCATACGAGCGAGCGTTCTTCAACATTATTCTTTCTTCTTTCATTTCTCGGTCTGTCTACCGTCTCCGTTCTGTCTTTCCTTGATGCATCTTGTAGTGCCTCCCCCTCCTCCCCCCCCCCCCACTTTCATATACTACTTGCACGACAACTTAATTTTGAAAAAAATGAAGTCGATTATGTGGAGCTCTGCGATAACTTATTTTTATTGCAGCTTTTAATGAATGTTTCACAGATTTGCAGATAACATGCATACACACGACAATAAGTTGGTAAGCACACTGCCGGACTAAATATTCACACTTTCACATTGTGATGTCAGAAATGTTACATTAACGCACAGGTGACAGTCCTAAGACTCACAGGGACACAAACACATAAAAAGCCCCAGAGAGAGAGAGGGAGAGAGAGGGCGGCGTTCTCATCTGTCCTTCCCGTCATAAAAACCGCTCTGAGCAATTTTACGAACAATTTGATGCTTAGAGATGTAGCATAAATGTCCATCCAACATGGCTCTGTGTACGAACCTGTAGCTATCATTTCGACCACAGAAGTAAATTCTATAAAAGTCAGGAACGGATTATGGGGGTGAAGGGGGGCATCGCCCCCCCCAGCAGAGAACGAGAGAGAGAGAGAGAGGGGGGGTGGACGTTATATTATGGATTTTGTCGGCAACTAGAAATGACCAAGTTACATTCGACCAGTCCTTGCTGCCGCTCAGGTGTATAATGACTTTTATCGTTTTCTTGCCCACCCCCCAAGAGAACCACGATCCGCCCCTGAAAGTACATAGTATGATCTAAAAGGGAAACATTATTCAGCATCTACTCATATGAAATATATCAAAGGAAAGTACTCGGAACGCAAACGCACGAAGGCGCATTCCTTTTTAATCTACAGTTCTGAAAATAATATTTCACTATTTTATTTAATACGTTACGCGAGGACCCAGACTTAATAACACACGGATTCATTTGTCACTAGTTCAGAGAAAGACCCATTGCCGTCTGGTGCGGTAGTTGAGGAAGACTGCTCTATCTTTTTGCTTCGTCTGATTTTACTTTTCTCTTCCTATTAACTTCATTCCCTACTTCTTTCTGTCCTTTGTCTTTTCTTTTTCTCCCCTCTCCCTCCCCTCTCTCTCCAGCCACTCTTTCCCTCTCTGTGTTCCGTTCTTCCTCTGGCCGCCCAGGTGGTCTAATGGTTAAGGTGTCGTCGCTCGGTGGTTCACACCCCGGCCGAGTCATACCGAAGACTCAAAATTTGGCAATCTAGTAGCTGCCCTGCCAGACGCTTGGCACTATAGGGAACAGTACTAGGGCTGGTTGGCCCGGTGTCTGTATAATGTGACTGGGTGGGACTGAAGCCTGTGTTGCGACAGCATATAAACTTGTCTAAGCAACACCGCCATGATATGCATATCGTTTGCGACGTGAATACAATATAAAAAAAAAACCACTAACCGAATTACTATTCTTCCCCTACATCTCTCGATCTCTTGTGTCTAGATCCCACGTCTCTGTTTCACGTGGGGTGTGCATGCGTGCACGAATGTGTGCGCTCTCTTATGTCCTCCACTGAACGCGTGATGAAATTTCGAAGCACATCACATTTTTTGTTGTTGTTATTTTTTGTGGCAAGGAAGTAGACCAGGTTAGGAGTAATAACGACTTCTTTAAAGTGCCGAAAGCTAATTTCCAGTTGCCCAACCACACCACTGACTCAAGAACTAGACATTTCTTTCTCTTCAGCTTAACCATTCCATCACCCAGCTCAGAGGGCTTCTAAAACACTTTTTAAAATAAGGAACTTGTTTACAAGTATTCACTGCTGAGGATTACATTGTAGCTCACTCAAAACTGCTTTCAATCCTCAAGAAATAAAAAAAACATTCGTATTACTCCCCCCCCCCCACCTCCAACACATTTGCACGCATGCACGCACGCTTATGCAGATGCAGAGTTGCCTACCGGCTGTTCTAACACAAATCATTGGTGTCACATGCGGCGCATGCCTAGTGCTGGCGACATCAGGCTCCAAATGAACTGAACTGCCTCTGGCGTTTTGGGACTAAAAATAAAACTTTGAAGCCGAGATGTGCCACGAGTGTCGTCCCCTGATACAAAGCCATTCCCCACATTCACGATGTTGGAGAGGAAAGGCGTTGAACTGAAAACGCGACAACTAGAGAGTTTCTGCGAGTGGCGTTTGGGCTGGAGTAATTGCAGACATCACACTTTGACAAGGCACTTAAAATACAGGCAAGACACACCCCCATACCCCCGAAATCTGCATTTTCCATCTTCATTAACTCATTCCATAGGCTACAAAACAGCATGGCAAAGAATGCAAGTGACGAAACACGAACAGTGCCGTATTTTACATCCTTGGCACAGCAAGTCGTGATGTTGGAGAGGAACAGGTTGAACAGAACACGCGACAACTAGGGATTGAGTTTCTGCGAGTTTCTGATGTCTCGCACATAATAATGCTGAAATGTAATGATGACTAATGTTACCATAAAGCGGGCATTAGAAGAGACACGTAGACCTAAGCAGGTGTCCGACTTCGGCAGAGGGTATTTATAAAAATTTATTAAAGCTCTGAGGTGGACAAGTTCAGGTACAAAACCCATGATCGGGGACAAAAACAGTTAGGAAGCAGCTTTGCAATACTTGGCACGTCACCTTAAATCAACTGCTGATCATACATATTCGGGATGTTTGGAAGCCATGGAACCCACAGGTGTCATCAAAGGAATTTCGTATGACGTCACTTTTTACGTCAAACACGAACCTCCCTCCCCCACCAACACCACCCGTCACCCCCCTCCTTCACCAACACCATCCGTTTCAGATATCGTAAAGCAATCGGAAATTTTGTGCGAGTCAGCAAATGAAACCAAGCGACTTTCAAATGACAAGAATTGAAAAGTATAAAAAGTTCCACTAAGACAACAATCACATAGCAAGTTCCAGTCACACAATATAAAATATAAACAACACAAGAATCCATGCCGCAGACGGAAGACATTCTCTTGTTCTGCTTCCCCTCCACCCCCCACCCTATACAAACATTAATTCTGGTGACGAAATTACCGACAACTCTGACAAGTAAATTTCGAAATAAATGATTTCTGTCATCACAGCACAGCCCACAACAGTCGGAGGCAGACTGCGTTAAGCCATACACTGAAGTGTATAGTGGTATATACATGTAGTGACAACAATAAAATATATACCTTACGTCTTCGAGAGGGGCCGCTGCTGTTGTGACACTACAGTTATCAAGTGTATGTGTATTTGGCTTACACTTAGGAATGCTTCTTTTTGCAAATGATAGAAAATTAGTTTTACTATGACACAGCTATGAACAGGCGAAGCTTGTGCACTTCGTTGCCAAGAGACAAAGGCATTTCTTCTTTCGTCTTTCTCTTTGACACGAATACGCAGCTGAAGCAAAATACGTAACTGTTTTTGTGTAATGCGTGTTTCGGCATGAAGAATTCCTGGATCGTTTCAGACTGAAACAGGTGATAGATAGACCTTACTTGTACCAGATATAGAGTGATGGAAGCAACACCGTTAATTTCTTACCCTTTCTGTCGTCTTAACATGACATATCACATTTATGTGAGCTCACACAGAACTCATTTCTTCACATATTCTGATTTTCTTAATACAGACTTCTAAGAAGTAGTTTCTCTCTCAAGACTTACGGTCAGAATGTTATCTTTGTCTTCAGGAACCGTCTTCTTTAGTCCGACTGCCTAGCACTCGAGCATGATGCACATAAATAACACAATTGTTGACTTTAAACAGCGATGGCTTGTCACAGTTCCGTGCGTCTGAATGAATGAAGGATTGTCTATTCTCGTCCCAGAGTATGTCTCTTCTCTTTTATTTAAAAAATGTTTATTTTCACATCTTCTGCATTTCTCCAGATTTTGAAAATGGCAGGTAGTAAATGGAGTCGTCTCCATCTGTCGAAGACAGATGTTTATAAAAGATCTCACACTTTGCAATGCTGTTTATTTCGTACAGGTCACTGTTATGTCAGGAGACAGGTCACCTTTTGACCCTCGCTTATTTCTCGGGATTCCTGCGAAAGGCTGTCCGTGGCGCTAGAGGTCACTGCAAGCTCTGCGGTATGTCCATCGTCAACGCTTGAACAATCCAAGGATCCGACTTTGACCCTTCCCGGAACTCTTCTTTTGTTAAGAGATTGTCGTGATTCTGAAAAAAAACCCCAAAAGGTCAAAGAACACAACTTCATCTCCCTTGGAAAGAATTACAGACAAGACTCGACAGCTTCTCTTAGAAACCGGTTGGCGCAAACAAAATTCCCTCACCAGGTTGCCCCAAGTCTGATTTGAACTATATTATCGTAAACCAGTTCCGCAGAGATATGTGTAGAGTATCAGCTGTAATTAAGCACAGCCCAAAGGATTTCCAGTAAGGTACTGACTGCTGTGTACTCTGCTCACAATCCCAGTGCTTCTAACTCGCAAACGGATTTCCAAAATAGCTTCTCAGAAATTTCACTGGGTCTAATTTTGATGTAAACATTTTAAAACAGTATTTTATGTTTTGTTCTTTGTGTTTGTTTTGTCTTGTGTGTCCTCATCCTCATAAAATAGAGTGAAACTGATTCTATGCTCGTGCACTTCACTGCGTTAGTTCTAACTTGGCGCTTTTTCCGTGCATGTGCGCCCGCAGTATGTGTGTGTGTGTGTGCCTGCGCGTCTGTGTATGCACGCGTTGCCTGTGCGTGTGCGCATGGTGTGCATTGTGTGTGCGCGCTAGCACCTGTGCATGCAGTAGGGGGGAGGGGTACTGTCTATACATGCCAGTATGCACGAGCAGAATGTTTCCACTTGTGCTCCAAAGTGATAAAGGAGGAATAAAAAAAGGGAAGAGATAAAAATAGAGATTGATCCAAATTGAAAAAGGTGACACCCTCTAGGCAAAACGAGGGTTTGGTGTGGTGTTTTTTCGTTTCTTTGTTTCTTACTTTTGGAAAGTGGAGGAGGGCAGTTGTATCACGGCGGGGATAAAGTCCTATTACTAACATAACGCACTATCCACCAACTACAGACAGCTGTGAGGCCAAAGGGAAGAGAAAACACAACCAACAAACCTGTGCAAAAACTGGGATCCTGGGCAGATATCTGCAATTTCTTGGCTTAGCGTCCGTTTTTTTTCCAATATTCCTTTTTCCGTGGCATCATTTTTTTCCTGCTTGCATGCCTCCCAATAACGCGAATACGATGTGTTCTTGGAATTTGCCCTTGTATATTTGCATATTTTTACATATCCTTATGCATGTGTCTTATATTTTGTGAATTAAGTGATAATAATCACGTTTTTATGTTACCTAAATTTCTCACACCGTTACGCGTCTACAGTTTGCTTTATTAGTGGTTAGAAGATTATTATGGCATTAATCTAACACTCGATGCAGATGTCAATATCTAGTGGCGAGTGAACATATTTTAGCCCAATCCAAAGATTTTTAAATGCGTAAAGAGTGTATAATTTCATAAATAATTTTAAAACAAAGGTCCTTTAGCTACACTACACCCTGTTGTCTCCACATGTCTCCGAGCGCTTTTGTTACTAACATGCTAAAAGTGCTGGAAGTTTTCTTCCGACTGCTGTTCTCATGTACACATGTCAAAGGTCGCTGGCTTTGTCACAGATCGTTCATCCCGTCAGCTTTATGGAGCAACATTTTGCTGTTAGTGTGGTTGTCAAAATTTGTGCTGCTGTGCATGGGCAGAGGCTCGCTGCCCGAGTAACGCAGCATCCCTGGACACCACACGCAGGTCGCACGCGCGCGCTCTCTCTCTCTCTCTCACACACACACACGCAGGTAGCCAGCAGACTCACTGACTCCTAGCCAGTGACGCTGCAATCTCGCGGTGTGTACGTCACAGCTCGCTCACCATGTCCATCTGGAGAAAAATCTTGGTGACACGTTTCTCTGGTGTGTCCTCGTCCTTGGGCAGATCCATCAGGTTCCCGACCATGCTATAGATGGCATCAACGATCTCAACCATCTCCTGCTTCGTGATGAAGCCGTCGTTGTCAAGGTCATACAGACTGAACGCCCCTGGAGGGTGTAGGGTGGAGGTGTTGGAGGGAGAACAAACGAAAGACGGCAAGTTCACAAATGAAAAACTTTTTTTTTAGTTAAAAGAAAGACATCAAATCATGGAAAACCATAGAACAATAAGGGTGATGTGAGGGAAGGAATGCTTCTATAAGTTATGCGTGGGATTTTGTGCACGCATGTCTGGGCGCGTCTGCGTGGGGGGGGGGGCGTGTGTTCCTGCGTGTGAGTGTGTGTTAGCACGTACGGCGGGTGTGGGGGAAAGGACTGAAAAACAGAGTAGAAAAGGCAAAGAATGAATGCGATTGGAGACTGAAAGAGGCAGAAGAATGAAAACCCATCCCCCGCCCCTTTTTCCTTCCTTCTTTCGTCTCTCTTCTCTCCCTCCCAGCCTACCTTACTTCGTTTATTTCATTTCTGCCTTTTTTTGTTCCCCTAATTTTTTCTTTCCTTCTTTTTTCCTCCTTCCTATTTCCTTCATCCTTTTCTCTTCACTTTATTCCATTATTAGGTATGACCGCATTTATTAGTGAATTCATTTGGTTTAAAAAGTTTGTTCAACCCCCCCCCCCTTTAGAAACACGGACAGATGGGAGATCACTCGCTGTTAGTTTTACTCACAGTCAAGTTTTTCGTCCAGTGTCCCTCGGGAAGTAATCGACAGGGCTTGTATAAACTCCTTGAACGAAATGAAACCATCCTTTGGAAAAAAAAAATAAGTAAATGATATTAAAACATGTTTTGTCGTCACTAGCTTCTTAATTAATGAATAACGTCGAACAGTTTAAGTAGTTAAATAAATAAAGAACAAATGAGGACAGAGGGCTTAAATTATCGAAAGATAACTCCAACAAAGATACTGGCAGCGCTCACACATAGCCGTATGCAGACGCCTGTGCCAAAGGGAGCTTACCGTACCCAAACACGTAGCAAAGAGAGGGCCGAAAGAAAGGAATTTGGCAGATCCTCAAAAAAGATCTGCCATCCCTTTCTTTATAACGGCGCTATTCTTCACACAGCTAACGGTAAGCTCCCTTGGGCACAGGCGTCTGCATACGGCTATGTGTGAGCGCTGCCAGTATCTTTGTTGGAGTTATCTAATTAAATAAAGTCTATCACCTTATGACAATTTTAAAAGCACGTTTAAATTATATTTTCTATGAGATCATTTGATTTTCGCATTGACACTCTTTGGGGCCGCTGCCGCTGATACCCCTTGAGGCCGTGCAGCGTCCTATGACGCGGCAGATTACAAAAAAATTTGCAGAGACGCGCTTAACAATATAAGGTAAGTAACCTGTATGTCATTGCAAAGCTCTATCATTAGTTGTTTCCCCTGCACTGTTTGAATGAGTGTCTAAAGCACAGTTTCGGCTCACCAAATGTTAAGGCTTAAGATTAAGATTAAAGATTAAAGATTAAAGATTAAGGCTTGACCAGGTCCGTTTCCGTCATTCAAAATGGCCACTTGTGCGAATAGACACAAAAAATGTGAACTACAAGGCTGCAGTTGTGTGTTATTTCACAGTAGAACCATTCAGCAACAAATTCAAAGTGGAATACTCCTGATTACTGGATTTATTTACCTGTTTGAAGTGTATAGGCAGTGACCTAGAATTTTTTCCATTGTTTTATTTTGTGCTAACAGTGACTACATATGGCACGAAATAGTAAGTACTATTTAACATTTTAAAATAAAATATTGATGCGCAAGATCATTTCAAACCTATAAAGTATATTACAGTGAGTGTGTTAGTTTTCAAGCAATATTTTTTAAAGTGTGTAAACCTATGCGGCCTCAAGGGTTTCTGCATAGAAAGAAAAGAAAATACCACCGCCCCCGACAAACAAAGGGAGAGAAAGAACAGCCAGAAATTTGAACCTTGTTAGTGTCAAATGCATTAAAGACGTAGCCAGCGAACTTCGATGGGTTGCCATGAGGGAAGAACTGCTGGTAAATGTTCTGGAACTCCTGTCAACAGAAGAAAAACCTGACTGACAAAATGAACAGGTACGTCAATAGAGTCTGCGTGAACGAACAAAGCGTGCACGCGCGGGGGTATCGAGCGGTTCTTCCGCGGCATTTTCTGGTCATTTCTGGAGAAATCTGGTTAACTTCGGTTGCACCGAAGCTACGGCAGATCTAGACAAGGTCGCACCTGGTGCCTGCGCCTTATGCACAGAGTCAGGGTCTCTGCTTTCTTCCTGAATACATGCATCCGTCCATCTATCCATCTGTCTGTCCATCCATCCGTCCATCCATCCATACATAAGACCAGAATTGGAGGAAAACCACACATATTTGTCCTTTTAGGAAAGGCTCGTCTCCTGAACGTGTATATGAAGAGTGCATATATAGCGAACTGAACTGACAGACTGACAAATTAAATGGACAAACAAAATCACTCATTTTTTCTTACGATTAGTATTTGTCGTTAGGTCGAATATATTTTTTCCGGTTTCGTATGTTTGCCTGTAATTCTTCTTTTAAAATAAACACTTAACCGATTTTTTGTTTTATTTTGCATGGTCTTATGAGTAGGACAAACACTCATATCAGGGGAGAATAAATGAGATGCTGTCCGGTATATCTTTATTCCTACTTTGTTTTGGCAGGGAATTCACTCATTAAGCTGATTGCATTGTCCCCCGGGAAGAATTTTACACGCATGCTCAGCTCTAGCTGCCGATGTCATTATTCCATGTCGCGAGCTGTCAGTGTTTAATGCATCGTATCAGGTATCATGATTTAATTACCACTGACGTAACAAAGCCCGCTGGGCAAGGGGTGGTAAGGTATTTCTACAAGACAGATATCGAAATTTGTAACATCCTCTTACAACCAGGACATCTCGAGTTCCGCAGGCCACTCGATTGTCAAAGATTTTGCCGGAATGAAGTGCTGTATGGGATGTCTAACCCAGGAAAACATTCGTAGCAAATTTTCACTCTGCCGTGGTGCATCCTGGGTATTTTTTGAACTTCCGGCAGCTCATTTTCTCTGGTAGTCGCTGCTTCTTGTGAGAATTTTCTATGCACAAAGCATAGCTGTAGAGATTGATACATCCGCTATGTGCGCGTCTGTGTGTGTGTGTGTGTATCTTCATGCTTGCTTGCCTGCTTTGGCTTGTTTTTATATTCATCTATTCCATCAACATCCGCACGCACTCGGGACATAATACAAAATGGCAGAATGTCAAACATTAATCAAGATGCTTCGCGTAAATATCAATACAATTCCCCTTCCTCTTGTCTAACTGTGACATGGATAAATTGAATTAGTTTACCGGCTTGTATAGGGGTTCGATCAAGCCCTTCGATCTATTAACAAAGCGAAACAGCAACACAGAGTCTGCAAAGCATGAAACTCACCATGAGCGCATATCGAGAATGATGCTGGAACATCAGGTCAATAAATTTTCTTTTTGCAACATTCAGAAGAGACTGAAGTGGATTTCTCTTTAAGAAAAAAGGTTCAAAAGCCTGTTTTATAGAAATAAAATTGCATCTGTGCCTAAAAAGGGAGCTTTGCATCAGTTGCTATTTTTCATTTGCTGTGCAGTATCTCATTCTCGCAGGCTGAGCACCTCAACACATACACCTTCACTTTTGTGGGGGGGTGGGGGTGGGGGACATGACACGTTTTCGTCTGTTTGACGCCTGTCCCTTCCCCCCAGTGTATTATTGCCTTTTCACGTGTCTGCTTGTGTCTCTGTTGGCACAACCAATTGCTTATCTCCCCTTTCCCGCTAGTGCCGCACCGTCGACTGCTGGTTATCCACCTTCCTCATTAGTCCTACATGTTCGTCAGCTCTTTGGTTGGCTTATTTCCGTCGACTGGCTGGCTGGCTTGTCTCTTGTTACCACCACGACATTCTCACTCCGTGGTTAGGCCCACATTGTCTGTTTGCCTGTAGTACACTCACCTGTAAGGTGCTGCTTTCCTTTGTTCCCTCGTTATCGGTAATAGGAACATTTTGCCCGTTGCCAGCCTTTGCTGCAAACGGCAAAATCTTGCCGTTTTGAATCTTTCTATTCTCCGCTACTTGCAACTTCCAGAGCCAGGCTGAGAAAGGTGCCGTGGACCCCATGCAGACGGAACCGGAAGCTCGCTTGTCGAGTTTCGGTCCCAAATTAGCTCATGATAGTCTGGACGGAATGCTGAGGAGCCGCGCGGAGTCTCTGGGCACAGCGGTTGCACTTAATTACCGGCATCCGTCAGGGTCCCGCAGGAACCTGTGCGCGACGAGGTAAAAATACAGGAGACCGTTTGTCCTCGTCTTCCGGTTGTAGCTCTCAAGGGGCTGTCTTCCTCACGACGATTTTTTCGGGTTTTTTAAAATTTACTTTCAGTCTGTCTAAACTTTCGCGTGCAGAAAAGCCGCTAATATTTCGTATTATCTTTGTATTATATTATTATTATATGTGTTCCGTGCATGGGAAAAGGCGTGAGTCAATGAACAGATGCATAGCCAGACCGGCAGATCTCATAATGACCTGGTCTCTCCAACTATAGAATCCAGTAAACTGGAAATGTCTTGTTATGCCTTGTAGGAGAAGCGTGCACTACAGCTACAGTGGTACCTCGGGTTACGAACGACTCAGGTCACGAACAATTCGGGTTACGAACAACAACTTCGAAATATTTTTGTCTCGGGTAACGACAGTGCCTCGGGTTACGAACGAAGGCGAGAGACCGAGTTCTGGAACGAGTTCGTAACCTGAGGTACCACTGTATTTGGATTCTTCAAGTTAGATCGTTGTTTCTGGATTCCCTTCCAGCGTCATGTCCATATTAACATACATCTGCCTTAGCATCTTTATTCCAAACACCGCTTTCTACCAGCCTTTGATGCTGAGATTCCGGAGTTTATTTTACAAGTGTGCCCAGACATTCCACTCTCAATTTAATTAATATCTGCACTTGGGCGTGTGCATTTTAAATCCCACCCTTGGTGTCCACCGTCTGCTGTCCATTTTACACATTAATATTTAAAATTTGTATATTGGATAATAATCCTTCGGAACCATTGTTTACCCTGCCTTTGTCAACATAAGTTTACCCACTGTTTCACGAAGCGTTTTTCAGTAACAGTATGATGATCCTATGTATCGGTTTACATACAGCACGCATTCCACAGATGCTTGGAAGCGTTTTCAAAGTCTGTTTACTGGGAGCGGAAACAGTTCAACACACGATATTACAGCGTGTGCAGTCACCCGGACACGCGGGGCCCAGACCGACCCCCTACAGACCCCGCAGTCACTGAAGCGTTGTGCTCTCTGCACGCCAAGTCACCCTGTTCTCGTGACAACGGTACCTAACCACGCCCACCCCCTCAACCCCATCAGCGACAAACGTTGGGGCGTTGCTGCCTGCCCTATCGACTCGTCGTTCCTTCACGGACACAAGAATTGCAGGAAAGTGTGCGTCAGCTTTGCCGTCGGTACTGTACGTCAGCGATGTTTTACCGTTATCCTTGCCTAGGGAACCGTTCGTACGACCCAGTCACAGAAAGCACAGCGTTGAAAGGTCTCCGGAAGAGGGGTGGGTGGGTGGCCTTGCCCCTCTCTATGTCCCGTCCTGAAGAAGGGAGCGTTACGAACAGAGTTAATGATCCCACCTCAGCGCATGCGCAACAAGTGTCTCTTCCTATTTTTTTGTCCTCCCGTCCCCTGTCTCATCACACACACACACACACATGCACAATCACACACACACATGCACAATCATACACACACATGCACACATGCCCAATCACACAAACACATGCACAATCACACACACACACACACCCATGCACAATCATACACACACACATGCACAATCATACACACACACACATGCCCAATCACACACACACCCATGCACAATCATACACCCACACATGCACAATCATACAAGCATGCGCTCTTCTACACATACACACCACTTATCATGCGTGCTTGATCACAATATTAAAAATCAATGATAAAGGGCAAAATAAACTAATAAAAAAATCGTGAAAAATAACCTAATGTCCTGTCTTACCTTTTTTAACAGAGTTGTTGGGATTTTTTAATTTCATTTTTTCTGTTCATTCTTGAATGTGTTCCAACGGACATAGCAAAATGGTAAATTCACTGCCTTTCCGAGTTTGCTTAATGTCTCCAAATACTAGCATTGTATGCCACGGATATGGAGATGCGATGGTTAACTTCCCCCGCCCACAGGAAAGCTTGCCCGGCCATTAAAAATCGGAAGTCACTGGCTGATCAGGCTATCGATTTCTTTATTCTGGCTGCTGGAGTCGTACAAAGACAAAGCAGTCCAGTCTGGGACAGTGAAAATTTCAGAGTTCCAATGAATTGCAAGTTACTAGCTCGATAGGCTGCTAATATGTTGGACAACCCCCCCCCCACATCCTCGCATGCCGCTGTCTCGACCTTCCATTCTTCCTTGCTATCCACACAAACACACAGACATCCAGGTAAACGCACGCACACGCACACACACACACACACACACGCACACAAGCGCACGATGGAAAGAAAACTGTGAAAAGGAGAAGCAAATTCGTCGTTTTAGCTTACTTTTGGATGAACAGCTGAACAATCGAAAGCAAATGCATCAAGTGCTTAGCAACAACAAAACATTCTGTAGGTTCTGCTGTCGAAAGATCTGAGAGTGTGGAAAGAAACTCGATTGATCTGCCCTCCGGTGTACCGCCTTGAAGGACATTCAACACCTGTTACACCTGCGCAAGTGTACATGTATTTTATCGAGCGTTTACGTGTGTCTGCTCTCCTCCAGTCCTCCCCTCCCTACTTTGGCCAATAATTGACGGCGAAGTTCGCGTTGTATGTACGCAGGTGATGGCGTGATAAACAGAAGAACGATGTCCTTCACACTCAGACTCGTGCTTTTAGATTTTTCTATATCATAAAACCTAATTCATAATGGTCATCGTCCTCATCTTTCGATTATAATGGTCGTCACTTTCAGACAGAGTAATGGCCCCTTTGGAGAACCGTGTGTCCGAGTGGCTAGAGCCCTGGTCTCCGAACCCTAAGGCCTATAACCCTAAGGTTCGATACCCGTGCTTCCCACCAGACTTTCGAATAGATCACGAGACATCTTTTATCCTCACTTTTACAAATATGGATAATTCAGGCGATATTTAAAATTAACTCCACTTGAAGCGTCCTCGTTGGTTAGTAAAAGTAAGGGGGGGAGGAGATAGGCACCACCCTCACGGCGCTGGCCCACAGAAAAGTGGGGTCTGAAACACCCCCACTCCCCTACGACCTAAAAAAAAAAATAACGGGACAAAGTTTACCTTTTGAAATCTCTGCTTCAGTTTTTAAAAAAGGTGAAAACCTCAGTATTAATTCTGGGGCCATGAACCTAATAACCTTATCGAGTAACTAACAGTTTGTGTTTAATCCCTCAAGCGTATAAGTAAGCAGTTTTTGTCTAAACCGGATGACTGTAAGCGAAGTGAACTAGAAATCGAATTCAGCAAACTAGGAAGTTAAGACAAGCCTTGATGCGTCAAGAAATACCCAGTAAACATCTGCCGTCTATCGCAACTTTTTGCTGAAAAAAGCTCTTGTTTAATCACCAGTCTTTCGAACCTGCTAGAGCTGAGAATAAATTGAAGCTGCGTTCGCCTTCAAATATTGTTTGCCCGGGACACTCGCCAGCTTTCTGATTAAGTCTTATTACAAATGCTTCGAGGACAGAAGACAATTGAACGAGTTTTGCTCTCAGACCCAACAGTGGTCGTTCATCACGGCAACACTTCGAAAAAGCAAACAGAGAGCCACTTGAATTCCGTTTTATCCCCTCTGCTGTCAGAGAACTGAGCGACCCAATACCTACTTCTTTCAACCCCGTGTACGCTCCAAGAGCAGCCGTCTATTCTGACGTCATATTTATGGCGTCTTTTGGAGCAATGAATTCCAGCACTAAAGGGTGTGTGCGCGTGCATGCGTGTGTGCGTGTGTGCGTGCGTGCTTGTGCTATTCGTTTTGTCACTCTCGGTCAAAGCAGGAGCACCATCTGACATTTTTAGTTTAGGTGCGCCCTGCACGTGCGTATGTGTGTTTGTGTGTACGCGCTGTTGTGTCCACTTTGTATGCACTGCAGTGTAACTTTCACCTTAACTCCCAACAGAACGAGTGTTCGTAACCTGTTCGTACCATGAAATCAGAGTAATAATGGTGCAGTGGTTATGCATTTTAATGCTAACATTTTCTTCATTGTTAATTTATTGCATTTACATGTTGGAAACGTTGGGAACACAGCTGTGTACAGCGCATGCTCTGAATCATTTCCCGTCACCGAAGCAATGCAGTCAAGAATAAATCGGTTTGCGCCACACAGATGCGTGGGTTAAGTATTATTTCTCTTTCCAGTCTGCCCACAGGTCCAAAGTATTGTTTTGTAAATGAGCGAACCGAGATGTCCGGGATTCAGCTTAATTCTGTTCGGACGTGGTTAAGCTAATTCATTGCGACATGTTAACGTAAATTGATTTCGTGTCACCATCGCTGTATTGTTGTGCTTTGTTAATAGAACAACTGTCTATGCTAATCCGTTTCTGCTACCTTCCCTCTCTCTCCCTCTTCACTCCCCCTTCCTCCCCATTCCTCTCCATTCCTCCCCATATCGATCTCATGGTTCCCGAATTCTCTCCGTACCTCTCATCCAGTTCATTGCCTGCTTAGTACGCGGAAGTCTGTAGTGCAGTTATCATGTTCATCCCTTTTGTCGTGATATGACACATTTCTGCTCGATCCAACTTTGTTTGTTTGTTTTTGTTGTTGTTTTTTTACTTTTCTCAGAATCAGTGCCATCTTCCGTCGCTCTGCCATGGCACAAGTCAAGTCCTTATCACCAGAACCGTTGAAAAGTGAAATCCTGCATGGATTCGGCTCTCGTCTTCGGCACACGTATTTCCTCTGCATGTGACATTTGTTGACGTGTGGATGCATGAGAATGCAGGAATGAGTGCGTGTTTGCACGTGCGACCATGTCTAGCGGTCGATAGGCCTAGTGTCTCTTGTTACGCTGGCGAAAAGTATGCGCCAATAGTTAAACAAGCATTAGTAATAGGAGAGGTTAGCTAAACAAGTAATATGTGACGCTAGCTAAACAGTTATTGATAATATGCGACATCAGCTAATCAAGTATTAGTAATATGTGACGTTTGCTAAACAAGTAATATGAGATGTTAGCTAAACACGTACTATGGGACGCAGTTGAACAACCAATAGGTGACGTTGGCTAAAGACGTACTATGTGAAGTTAGCTAAACAAGCAATAGGTGACGTTAGCTAAAGACGTACTACGGGAGGTTAGCTAAACACGCAATAGGTGACGTGAGCTAAAGACGTACTATGGGACATTAGCTAAACATGCAATAGGTGACGTGAGCTAAAGACGTACTATGGGACGTTAGCTAAACATGCAATAGGTGACGTGAGCTAAAGACGTACTATGGGACATTAGCTACACAAGCAATAGGTGACGTGTGCTAAAGACGCACCATGGGACGTTAGCTAAACAAGCAGTAGGTGACGTTACCTAAAGACGTACTATGGGACGTTAGCTAAACGAGCAATAGTTGACGTTAGCTAAATACGCACTATGGGACGTTAGCTAAACAACTAACCAGTTTCATTACCAGTTCTTACGCTGTAAATTCGATCTTGCCTTTTTATTGTTTCCTGTAAGACTTCTCTCAACCGGAAAGAATTCATCAAACATTTCCCCAGTGTTTGACAGGATACGGCTACATAAACTGCAATCCGATTGGCTGCCTCAGACATGAGCCAAGGGAAAACCGTGGCGAAACATTTGGCCAAGTGACGTGTCATACGAGCGACCTTTCACTCGCCAATCCGGCCCTTTTTCTGCACTTTTGGTTAATGCCTTGAAAATCTGTGTTGATCGCTTGCAGCCTGTTAGACGTGGCATTTGCTGCATTCTGAAATCTCGCTCAAAGTCGCCCTCATGACGGAGTGAATTCTCGCACGTTCTGCTTTCGTGACGATCGTCAACTCTGCATGGAATTTCGTCATCGATTCTCGAGCCAGTGCTGGATAAACTTCGCAAGTTACTTCCCCTGCTCCTGTGCTATTGATCAAGTTGGTGTGTGTGTGTTGGGGGGGGGGAGGGGGGTTGAGATGTGCGACGGCTGTGATAAAACGTGCGAACACGCAGTGTACATCTGCAAGAGGCATGCTGCTTGAAATCCGTCACGTGCGGATAAAACACAATGGGTATACCTTATGACACTCGCACACAGCTGGACTGAATCAAATAACAGCGATGAAACTAGTGAATCCTTTCTTAAAAACACAAAAACGATTGAATGCTACATAACAGTATCAAGTTTTTCAACCGTAGTTCTTTTACTGTTGTTCCATGTTGATATTATGAAGATAATTATGGCATAATCCACATGTAGAGAGGAGAAGGATATGGGATATGAGTGGTGACAATTATGAAAATACGCCTTCTCTGTGTTTAGACACTTAAACTCGGAAACAAGTCAAAGCTTCCCCTGCTGTCATTGCTGTGCACAAACCACACCTACACCATCAGCAACCTCAACATCATCAACATCAACATAGCCAGCAACACCATCAGCCACACCACCGCCGTCCTTAAAATGATTTTGGCGCTTCATTCTCGTGCTTTCCCGTCTTTCATTCTCGTGCTTTCTCGCGCTCCATTCTCGTGTTTTCTCGCGCTCCATTCTCGTGTTTTCTCGCGCTTCATCCTCGTGCTTTCTCGAACATTTTATGGCAATAAAAGATGTCAGTGCGGACGGTGATCACGATATTTGATAAGATGTTCTCCTCCTCTGGATTAGAAAATCTGGATTTTAAAAAAAGGGTATGAATGCATTTTGAAAGCACAACAGTTCTCGTGGTTTTATCTGCCATGCTCTGGAACATCAGTCGGCACTTCAGCGCCTCACTTCGCACATCTCCAGGCGCGTCAACAGCTCCCATCAGCTGTTACAGCTGCAGACAACAGTCGGCCATTCCAGCAGCGACAGCTCAGGTAATTGTTGCAGATAAGGAGACACGTGGCTGATTGTCAGATATCGACATGTCGCCCACGGATTTTTCTGCCATGACCGTTCTTATCTACTTTAAATGGGATCCAGTCTTCGTATCTACTTTAAATGGGATCCAGTCTTCGTATCTACTTTAAATGGGATCCAGTCTTCATATCTACTTTAAATGGGTTTCCCAATGTTCGTATCTACTTTAAATGGGTTCCAGTCTTCGTATCTACTTTAAAAGCGCCCCAGTTTTTCGCAGGGTGGACTTGAAACTAAAGACCTTTTATATACTGGAAAGCGATAAGAACGCTCGACCAAACGAACCCAGACCTGCCCATATGCCAGATGGTCATGGAATTAACGCCCTGTCTAGAATACTCTCAGATGCTCAGACGATCATCTCTTGCGGTAAAGCTGCCCTCAGGCGGTCAAAGTATCTTCTCAACAAAAATATCCTCTCGAGCAAAGTGCACTGTCAACCAGTCAGTGTGTCCTCTCAAGGACGCACAGCACCCTTCAACCAGTCAAATTTTCCTGCCAGCCAGTTCAGGGGTTTTCAAAATTGTTTCATCAAGTTACATGTTCCTGCCACATGTACAGACGATCCATCATGAAGTCAGCTACATGTTTGTGTAGTTATGCACATTTTCATGTCCGTATCTTGTCATACAGCCAGACAATTCCCCGTTTTCATGTCCGTATCTTGTCATACAGCCAGACAATTCCCCGTTTTCATGTCCGTATCTTGCCATACAGCCAGACAATTCCCCGTACAGTCACGTATCTTCTTACACTGTCACAAAACAGTGATCATACGGTCACGCATCTGTTCTTACAGTCAGTAGATCCCCTTTCATCCAGCGCAGTCACGTGTCTTCGCATGCAGTCAAATTGCTCATCGAGTCAGGTATCTTACTATACGGTCAGAGGGTTTTTTCTTAAACAACTTATTCGTGCATAAAATGATCTGATGCAGTCGGGCATATTCTTCTTTCGCCTTTGTTCTTTACTGAAAAGTCAGACCATGCCATATGGAGTTAAACTACCTCTAGAATAATGAAAGACTATCGATGTCAGACTATCGATCGATGATAAATCTGTTTCCGCCTACTTTGTTAAAAGATGATCATACAATGTGAAAAGTTTCTCATGCAGTAGAAAAATTCCCCGTGCAGTTATACTTCTCTCTCAGCAGTTGATCTCTCACACAGTCACACGATCACTAAAACAAAGTTTTGATTGTGTAGTCACACTGTCCTTCATGAAGTCAATCCTGCGTGCAGCGAGACGCTCTCATGCAGTCAAGCGATCTCTCGGGCAGTCAGCACTGCCTCTGGTGTAGTCAAAATTAACGATTCATTTCATGCAGTTGAATGGTCTTCTCCTGAAGCTGCACGATTTCTCTCGCCCAATCAGACGAGTCCCCTCCGCCCTGAACACTGCTCCCTCGGGCAGGTTTCCTTAACAAGCTGCCGTGTAGCTTTCGGCGCTGTAAGTCTTCAAACCGAGGCTTCCATCCTCCCGCTGAACCATTTTCTTTTCCTGGCGGGAACACGCTGTCTTCCTCAGTTTTACGGCACCAGATGCGTGCACTGCGCTCAGCACAGCCTGTTCCCGTCAGGTGGCGTTCACAGTTTATTTATAGTCTACGTTTTTCCGTTCTTAGTAAACGAAAAATTGGATCTGTTTACAATAGACCCCATGATTACTGGTTATTTTAGCGTCCTGAACTAATTAATTTATAACTAAAGACTTAGCTAATATTTACATATAAAACATGGCTACATTAATTAATGATACAAATTTAATGTTTAACAATAAGAATTTAATATGCTTACGACACAGACCTATATAGATCAATGTTCACAGCGAATGCTTGGGTTAATTTCTGGAAGCATATTTTTTAAAGTTAGAAGCTGCGGACATTCATGAGCTTGTAACAGAATCCAGGGGATTTCATAGATTTAAAGAAGAGGCCTTTGGTAATAAAGTCGCTTACGATGTTCACATCAACTGGCAAGACTGGTATGACTGTTGCAGAGCTCATCAGAA
>SMGT01015199.1:503035-575768 GCA_004794575.1 Lanistes nyassanus | reverse complement strand
CCCTTCCTGTACAAATACGCATTTGAGCCGGGGGGGGAGGGGTGGTGGAAAGAGGGGGAGGTGTGGCGATGTCACTTAAGCTGTTCGTTCTGCGTGCGCTCAAGGATCTGTCTTCAAGAAGACACCCATGCAGCCTTGACCACTAGAACTTCGTGCAGTCAGTATCATTGCTACTCGAGTCCTTGATCGATATAATCTCCGGTGACAATGGCCGTCGTTAGACGTGTAACTGCGCTGTTCACTTGTGGCGTGGTTGATTGCATACAGTCCAGACACGATTGTTTGCTCTTGGTCATAAGTCTTTAGGCTGACCCCCGCTGTAAACACAGTTATCATTAATAACGAATGAACCAGGAAGTAATTTCGCACGCAATTAGCCCTCGAAAATTGGTGTCACCAGACGATCAACCATGGACCGGAAGCCCGGTTTGCGCAGGCTCAGAGAAATGGAATGTGTTTGGCCAGCAGTCCCAAAGGCACGCGGCGGCTCTCTGACAATATTACGGCGGCTCAGGGAAGAAAATATGAGTGGCAAGCAGGCAACGTGTATTGGTAGTGAGAGTCAGAAACAAGATTACCAGCAGGACACAGAAACAGAGCGGAGTGTGGCGGAGGATGATTATCTTTGGCAGTTAAATAATTAGTGATGACATCTAACTTCTACCTCAGAATGTAGACGAAAACTAAATAGAAATGTAACTTTTCTTACTAATTACCTAAGTACAACTACTGCCTTTATTATCTTAGGTGAAATAGAAAACAAAACACCAGTGTAACTGTCAATAATCTAGGGCGCAGCTCTAACTAGTGACCTTATTATCTAAGATGAACTCTAACTGAATAATATAACATAAAGATCACACTTGTCGTTTTGCTAAACTCAAAACACGCATATAGCAATATTTTTTTCCTAAGTAAAGTATTGTTACCTTAATAGAAGGTGCGTTTTGAATGTTATATTTAATGCAACTAGATTGCCCCCAGATTGTAAACATCTCCACGATTAGAGACCCCTTTCAGTGCGTAACACAGTGAATTGTGCCCAGTCTATTGTACGGTGTGGACAAAAATGGGGCTTGTATCGCGGATCTGTAACTTGAAGAGACCTCCCACGATCTTCATGCCCCGATGAACACCAGTTTGTGTGTCACAATCCGTCAGTATTTAACCACCCACAATGTTTGTCGGAAATCTCTGCTTTTAAAAAATCTGTAAACAGCGTTATCTGCAATATCTTCAGTTGTAATCGTTTAGTGTTGCCTCCCCTCCCCCTCTCATGCAGATAAATCATTTTCGTTGTCTCTACATTTTTCAACAACATTCTCTAATAATTTAAAATGAAATATTGCCAGGCCTAGGTTCTCCCGTGTCAATGTTTCCATTCGGTACAACTTTAGATCAGGGTGTGCACACAAAATTTACTTTCGCTGAAGTGGAGCATGCTCACACATGTACCGTGATACGATACAATACAAACAGCTTCTCTTTTTATTCAGAAGTTTAGTCAGTGTGGAAAAAACTGCAGTAATTTGAGGCATAAAGTGACTAAACCTACATAACAATGTTTAGGATTACGACGTAGGGTCGGAAGACGTGAGAGTGACTGCGCATGCGTGGATGTGCATAGCAAAACAGGAGGATAGCCTCAGTAGCAAACCATCTGTGATAAGCATCGTACGTATAAAATCCTTCAGCGATTTCAAATATTTATTAACTTGTAACACAAAAAATTCTCTCAGCCTCCCTCCATCGCGTTCAACATTTTGTTCCAAGTTAGTATATAACAACACAATGATTTTGAAAAGCATCTTCTGACTCTATACAATACTAAAGAATCTTCGGGTTTGTTCATGTGTCTAAGTAAAGCAACACAGCAGAACAAGTTTCATTTCATAGAGTAGAAATTTACGACAATAGTTCCTGATCGATCCCAGTCTGGGCACTTTCAGGTCATCAAAGTTGTTTTTTGAACGCGTGGACCTGTGTAACATTAAAATAACCCAAACAGAGCCCCAAACAACTTCACTGTTAAACATTCGCAACTTTGTTTCTTTCCTTTTTCCACCGAAAGGAAAGCCAAACCTTGAGGAACTTGGCTGGAATACATTGTCATTCTAACACTTTTTCACCCGAGTTTTAATTATATCCGTCCTCTGACACAAAATAAGATGAAAATAAATTCTCCGTTTGGCGTCCCAAAGTTACCACCTTACAATTTACACTGCGTTTTAGACAAATCCCATACATTGTACTTAAAGCCATACCATCTTGGTTTTCTCGTGTTCACAAACCACAAAGTTTTGTGCTTTTTGTAACCCATTTAACATCGTCTGTGAAACAACCGAAGCTTTAGTGCAGCAAGATAATGACCTATATCCCAATCTATTTTGTGATCATTTTGGCTCACCCATCAGGTGGCTTCTGTCTGATCTAGGTGCAAGCGCTTAAACACGGCCACTTTTTTAAGCTATGACTACCAATGTTGAAAGTTTTCGCTAATCACCAAAGACATACGAGGAGTTTATAGTCTTCATTTTTGTTTGTTCTGAAGCCGCAAAGATCATTGTTAGCTCCTACTGTGATTTTACTTGGCTTTTTCTTTAAAAAGCGACCGATTTCTTATCGATTTTGTTCTTTCCCCATAGACTTTAAATAGTAGATATAAATTCTTTGTTTATTAGAAATTAAGCAGACTGTGATCAATTAAACGGGGATGAAACACGAAACAAAATAACAGTACGAACGTATCCTTTCCTAGAGAATTCGGAGACTGCAGGCAAGCGACAACCGGAAGTAGTTCTAAGTGATCAATTGCTCCTGCGCATGACTGAGTCCACGTGCAGCACGTGTCATTCGACAACTCCACAAAATGACAGGAAAAGAACCTTTTTTCTTCTTCTTCAGTACGTTCTTCCAAGTGTGTTATTTGATCTCGCCTGAAACAGTGCAAAAATCTTTCAATGGCGACAGTGTGTGTCTAGCCGGCTAATATCCTGAATGAATGGCGTAACGCTAGACTGCCGATGTGGTTGTTATGCAATTACCAGGAGTTGTTCATAGTGGTGTTCAAACTGCAAGGGTGACTGCGGTGATTATCGAGAACTGTTCACACCGCTGTTCACATTGTTAGCGCGGAGATGCGGTGTTTACGGTCCTGTTCATACTGTCGTCATTCGGGCGGTACGGAAAGTTACTGAACATGTTCACAGTGCTGCCTGTTGCTTTCTCTGACGTACGAGGTGAGCCCCAGGCTCCATGTCCAGCCAGACGTTTTTATTGGGCGCGAACTTGGCAGTGTATGCTGACGTCATGCGCGTAAGCCGTTTCACGATACCGTCAAGCTGCTCAGACGAGACGCTCTGCAGGCCCAGATAGCGGCGCTCCAAGCCCGGGATGGCGGGAAGAGTTTTCACGCGCGGCGCCCGGATGTAGACGAACTGCTTGCCCTCCAGGTCCACTCCACCTCGGCTGGAGACTGTCGGCTTGGTCAGGCGTCCCACGATGTCCCACAGCTCGTCAGGCGTCGCCGAGCGGCTGTTGTAGGCCGACGGGTGGAGAGGGCGGCCCCGCCAAGGGAAAACGACGGAGGTTGGTCTCGGCGACACGTGGCCGTCCTTGCGGCCGGCGCTGTTGCTGCCGCTCCTGCTGCTGGCGCGGGCGAGGCTGGTGGAGTACAGGCTGTACCTGTCGCTGCCTTCTGGCTTCTTGCCGCGCGTCGCCGCACTGCGTGAACAGCCGTGAGGATCCGGGTCTCCCTGATCGTCGGACGCATCCTCAGAAAAGACTGGTGAACGAGGACAACGAACAGGCGTGGACAGCCGGTCAGCAAGCTTCAGCTGCCGTTGGTAGACTGGCTGGTCCCAAGGTCGCAGGCGGTCAGCGTCGGAATTCTTCCGTTCCCCAGCTTTGCCGCTAGCAGGCTTGTCGTTTGTGTCGCGCTGTGCTGAATCCCTCCGCTTTGCTGGGCTCGCGTGTGCATCTGTGTGCGACATTGCCTCCCCTTCCTCTACGCCATGCTGGTTCCATTCTACTGTCTCCTGGTTCTTCATTGTGAGCGGGCGAGTCGATCCCCTGCAACGTCTTGCTACTGCAATTTCAAAGATTTATAATTGTCAGTCGCTCATCGGTTCCAAGTTCCGTCGCAGTGACGCGGTGCGCTAGTGTGGAGCTAACCTCTCCAAACGAGAGCTCTACCCCCCCCCCCCAGTCAACTCAATCCTGCCGCCACAACTTCTGTACGACACGCCACCGAGGCATGAATTAAATATGTCTGCGACTCTGCGCCGCGCTGTCAGGAGATCCGAGAGTTCTGGTCAGAGATAATCTTCCTCAAGCCACAGATCAACTTTGCCCTCAACGTGTGACTGGGACTCACTGTTGGTGGGCCGTCGCGCGAGACCTGTCCCACTCCCAGCACCTCCTCTTACCGAACATTCCCGACAGCAGCAGATTTCACGACAGTTCGTGGAGCCTAAGAAAAGAAACGAGTTATGTGCATGACGGGAGTTAAAAGGTCAGCCTCGAGACTTGTCGTTCCGCGTCAAGAGTCAAGCCGTTATGAGGATTGCTATGAATGCTGACATCTAAAACAACAGCCATATTGCATGTTTGAAACCAAGATTCAGCCCAGCCTAGGGCCTAGCCTAGTGCTAAGGAGTTCGGGACGTTTCTCAACTGAGACTGGGCGTGGGGCAACTTGTTACGCAACGTTGTCTCAGAATATATTTGTTACGCAATTACACGACCATAGCACAAAAAAGACAAAGTGTTTGATAAGTGACTGCCAGATTTGAACCTTAAACTTAACGAACTGACTTTCTTTAACTATGTGAGTGCGTATGTACTCGCATATTCTATACGTCTTGTTATGCCCCAAATGCCTATTCTAAGGACAGCCGGCCTCTGAGGAACAAGAACAGGTACTAATAATCAGCTGCTGTCTGGCATATATTTATATTCAGCAGAGCAAGTTATTACTGTCACTGGATTGGCTTATTAATCATAGTGAAAGCCGCCACTATTTAAGTAAAGGAGTTAATTGTGCGGCTACACGGACAAAAAAAATGACAGATTTGATAATTAGCAGCCAAATATGAACTTTAAACTAGATAAAAATGATTTTATTCTTATCTCACTTCATGTGCTAACGTGTTTTAAGAACGCTAAACATGTGACAATGCTTAGCCCTATCCCTAGCCCTAGACAGACAGGACAGACAGGTAGGTACGTCCGCATGTCTGGATGCGGAAGTGTGGTCAGATGACTGGCTGGCAAATCCAGATCCATTGTCTCTGGAAATTGCCTTCCCGACAAGCCCAGGAAATAAGTTTCTCTGAAAGTGACGTCACTTGTTTACGCTAGAACTCTACTCGTTCTTCGGGGAGCGAACTCCGGTCACGCTAGCTAGACAGGGGGGCCGAGGGAAACGGTTGATAAACCAAAGACAAACCTACATCATGGTGAGACCACACGACATTCGCATGCAGACAATAAATATCTGATGCCAGGAGCCTTTAAAAGAATTGCTTAACGAAAAACAATGGGACAAGGATGAAGATATTCGTTACCTTAAATGGTTTTAACATGTTAGACGAAAGAAAGAGACCATTGGTCAGAAATCATGAAGAGAGTTCTAGACTAACTTCTAGTCTTTCTCTTGGGCAAGCCCTTACAAACATCGTGAAGCGACGTTATGATTCAAACAAAGACCCATTATCCCGACGGAACATGACCTTTGGGGACTGAAACTTCTATCGTAAGTTCTCTTGAGAAAGGAATGTAGGGAAGGGCAGAGCCTGGATTCCCTGTGAGATTGTAGACAACAATCTTGATTGGGTCTTGAGTCCGGCTTCATGAGAGCTGGGGGCACTTCGGCCAACTGCGGTAGAGAGGCGCTGCAGGGGATGTTGCAAAGAAACACGTAAGTTGTGGGGTTTTTTTCCTGACTGTTCGCAGCGCCTCCCAGTGACCGGACTGTCCGTAAGTCTCCATGAAATCGCACCCTGGCCTCGTGCCACTGTTTTCTGTGTACGTCTCGGCAACAAGGTGATTTCGCCTCACGCGAGTCAAGTATCACCTGTAGGAAAAGGTGTGGCTGCCGCCGTCGCTGTGCAGCGGACGGACTCTTTTGCTGCGTTGCCGTGAGTCACGCAAGTCGTAAATTAACTTCGATGGTGTCCGCAGGCACCTGACTTTGACAAGGTACGCTTGCCTCGGCAATTCGTACACAGAAGCATTTTGTTTCACCTTTGCATTACATTGCTCTGCATGATGGTGGATTCAACAAAAGCCTAACGTTGACTAAACGCTCAGGCTAACGTGATTCCACACAATGCCAGGGCCTTAACCCCTTCGCAGACTGCAGTTAGAGGACGGGGGGGGGGGCGGGGCGGGGGACTATACGTAGTAACAGCTTTCTCTCGATTTGCTGCGTGTCCGGTTGAGTAAAATTTTTTGACTGCTCCGTTCTGGAGCAAGTAGAAAAAAATAGCGCTACGCCATATCACGTCCCCCTACCTTTAGAAACAAAGAACACTGCAGAACTGTAAGAGACACAAGGGAAAGCGGTAGGGAGGGACAGCTGGGGAAGACGTCAGATAGACTTCTGCTATAAATGAAATTCCGACTTTAGTGGAGGCAAAGCTGTTCAGCTCCCTGTCAGTTCATTGAAAGGAGCAGACGTTACGCCTTTTTTCCTTTCTGCGACCGGTTAGAGTTCTGATAAAGTGTCACTTTCTTTAGCTTTAATGTCTCTTCCTTTGATTTCTACGTGATAATGTTCTTTAGTTCGTAGCGCAATCCATAACGGTGGCTGGGTGTTTTTCCTACATTCCGCAATCTTGAAAAGATTATCTGCTCCAAATCACAGTGACAGGGTACGTTACAGTGTTCGAGCTGTTACGGAGATTTTCTTACACTGGGTGGATTTGGGCCCGCTGTTTGGCATCCAATTTGAAATGAGAAAAAGATTTTTTCTGAGAGCCCAGTTTGGTAGATATATTTCATGAACAGTTCAGATTTCAGACATTTAGACGACATTTAGATAATGAGTCTAACACTGAGATCGCTATTCAAACATTTAGATAACTACCTTTTGTGCCCGTCTGCTGGTCGGTGGGATGTCCAACTTGTTTGTCAAAATTTTACGGGACATCGACGTCTGTTTCCAGCCTATTCATCTGTCACCCAGAACCCACCGTCGACAGCACGGCGTCTGCAGGTCTTGCCGCTCTCTGACCCTCGCCAGTCTGCTGGCCTTCCGCTCACCGTGTGCGGATCGCGAAATGGGTTCACGTCGGCATGAAAAGTATATGGCTGTGCGTTAGCTGCAAGAGCTAACAAGATTTCCAATTCAGCGACCTGCGCTAAATCATGGGACCGGTCCGCGGGTCTCGGACGAGAACTGGCGATAGGGCAGACACCAAAATCCCGGTAGTGCCATATATTTATATAGTTACGAAGCGGATCTGGATAAGGGGGGAAAAATACCAGCGCCCAGCCCCCCTCCCCCCAAGAGGTTTCTCAGTGTATAGAGGATCTAAAAGTGCCGTGTTTACTACATTACCTCCCTTACTTTCCCCTCTGTCTCCCCCACCCCACTTTTTTGCTACCCCCCCCTCTCTGTTCCCCCCCTCCACCTTCTGTCTCTACTTCGTTGAATGTAGTACTGGGGTCAGGGTTCACTTTATGTAGTAATGATATGATTCCGACACATATAATAAAATAAAAATAGATACAATAACGCTACTTTTTGTTGCGTTAATATCTGATTCCCTGTTTTGCCTCTCTCTGTCTCACAAACACACTTTGTGTACATGTTTTTATATCGAAGGCTTTGCACTTTACTATATCCACTTCAGATAAGCGAGAGTTGTAATGTTTTTCTTTTCAAACATAATTTCTTCTTTTTTTTTTACCCGTCGCTGAAAGATAATTGTGTCCGCGCACTACAAGTATCTCATTTATCAGCTAGGTCAAACTCGACCATTAACGGTTGGCAAAATGAGCAAATCTTGCACACCTAAGATCTGTAAAGGCATATCATGCAGATCGACTGGCTGAAAAGGAAACATCCGGGTACTGTTACCGTCTGCCATTGTCAGATACTTCCTTCAGACATCCGACCAGACCAGACGTCATAGTCGAAGTGTCGTCTGCACGCACTCTCATAAGACAACTTTGTAATCACAGAAACTTTGACCACATTCGCTGCCGACTAAACAGCGTAGATAAACATTCGTAGGGAAAGTCCAAGGTGCAAAATCTTATGCCAGTCTCACACGTTTCAACTTAGTCGAATGAAACTGTTGCAACGAACTAATCTAGTAATGAGCAAGAAAAGAGTGAATCCAACTTCGATCGATATTCGAAAAATATTCCCTAACAGGAAATCCTTAAAGAGACTGCAGCGAAAATGTATGTCTGATCAACTTTTGATACAAGTACCCCATACTCTTCCAACAGACTTATTTTTCACTATTTCCATATGACCTAGTCAAACTGTTTAAGAGAGGATTTTGCACTTTACAGCTGATATATCACGCGGGACCAGTACTCTGTAACTCAGGTGTCACGTTTGATGTACAGTCGACCACTAACAGAATGCTAGCTTTGTGTTTACAGTACGCGGGCTCTAACAAGAACCAAAGAGCCCTTTCAGGCAAGTCGGTTCAAAAATAAAGTCTTCATACGATTAAGAAACAACCAAAAAGAAACCCTGTCCATTCAATGAACCAGTTATCACAAATGTTGCCTTGCGCTGAACATACCGCGTATCGATTTCCACTCAGACTTCTCCTAAAGACACCATCGAAAGCTTTCTTAACATCAAATCCCGCTTAATCCCTGACACAAAACTTCGCGAATCCACTGACTCAATGAAATACTTTGTTCGCTCTTGCTGTGAGTTCGTAACGAACCGTGCTGTGGGTATTGTGCCCATGTAAATCAACCGCGGCAGCTTTGCAGTCGAAGCCAAAAAATGACAGCTACGAGAGAAAAAGGCAGAAGAGATTTCTTTTATATGTCTGGGTTTTTTTAAGTCATTGTGTACACAAATTTTAATCCTTTTCTTTCACCACCAGGCTTATCAAAGTCAAAGTTCAAATTCAGCTGACGTGCATGATTTTTTTCCTGTTTGGCGACGGCCCGTTAGCCTGAGGATAGAGAATATGTCTTTCTTTCACAATTTCGTCCTGCTAAATTAAAGGTGGGTAAGGTTTAAAGGCTGGACACCTGACGACGGATTCCATTGCGTTACTTAACAACGAAAATGTTCTGCTATTGGTTGCGTTTCTCCTCTCCGCGCATAAAGTTACACATAAAATGCAGAAGACTAACAGCCTTTAAACATTCTACAACCAAGCGCTGGCTTTATGACACGTTCTAAATGATGTAATCGCGGAGTAGTTTTGTCAGTTTCGAACAGATGTTCTAAAGCAATAACATTTTTTTTAAGTTCAATATGAACAATATTTCTAAGAAATGAATTCAACTAGAAATAAAAACCAGCGCACAGATTACCAATCTGCTTGGTGCCGAACCCATGAAATGTGTTTCTGCGTAAGCCTCGTATGGGGTCTTTCGTAATTAGATGCGCGAAAGACATGCACGGCAAATCTGGAGGCGTCAGAACTTCCGCTCCAGGCACCTCGCTATGGCCGAAGCACCAGTGTTGCAAGATTGCTCCCGAGGTCTGCAGTGTACCACATATTTTTTTTTGGAAATGTTGGAGCACACAGCGGAGGTTCTGAGCAAAAAGAACGTGATCGTGGATACAAATATTTCGCAGAGAAATATATATTTAACGTGGGTAATAAGTCGACGAATGTCTCGTTCATTCATAGGACTGTGTAGCAATGTTAACGATAGCAAGGTTGTTTTGCATAAAAGTACACTGTTAAAATTGTTTTTGACTATCAAACAAGTGTATAAAGACCGAGAAGTTTTTACACGGTAAAAACGAGGCTGGTGAATTTGGCAGGGAAGAATTTAGGCGAGGCTGAACTAAGGGACTACATGACGTACTAATGTCTTGTAAGTGCTTTGCTCATTTTGAAAATTGAAATTTTAAATAGGTGACTCGTAGCGACTCCAAGCGCATGTGCGCACACTTGTTACACAATGCCCAACTAACTAATGTAGAGGTCACGGGCACCAGAAAAGAACACGTAACATGATGACGCCGGACGGGTCATCAGCGCCAGAAAGGAATATGTAGCATTACGTAGAGCGTCACAGCACCAGAAAGGGACATGTAGCATTACGTAGAGCGTCACAGCGCCAGAAAGGAACATGTAGCATTACGTAGAGCGTCACAGCACCAGAAAGGGACATGTAGCATTACGTAGAGCGTCACAGCGCCAGAAAGGAACATGTAGCATTACGTAGAGCGTCATAGCGGCAGAAAGGGACATGTAGCATTACGTAGAGCGTCACAGCGCCAGAAAGGAACATGTAGCATTACGTAGAGCGTCATAGCGCCAGAAAGGGACTTGTAGCATTACGTAGAGCGTCACAGCGCCAGAAAGGGACTTGTAGCATTATGTAGAGCGTCACGGCTCCAGAAAGGGACATGTAGCAAAGTCTGTATTAATGCCCCTCCACCACACCGAAACGTTCACCACTGATTTCCCTTAACACCCAACTGACCCGTTATCTTTTGTCATAAAAGTTTTATTCAGCAATCGGTAAGAATCTAAGTGGCGGGCCGGTTTATAACCTAGTAACTCTCCATGTCCCACAGACGATCAACTTCATCCGTCTGCGTCTCTCTGTCCAAGTCTGTCTCCAAGTATCCAAGTCTCCAAGTATATCTATCAGTCTCCCTACCAGTCTATCTCCCCTTTCCCCACTAGAGTTTATATATCCGAGTTAAATGTCTGCTGCTGACCTTTTCCAATCTGCACGTGTGACTGTGGTGGGCAACTGCATGCTTTGTGACCCTAGTGGACGATGCATGGTTTGGAGTTACGACTCTTTTGTATATAGTTACTGAGTGCTGCGCGACTTAAAATGGTGTGTCTGACCTCTCAGTTATGTCTGGCCTGCTAAGTGTTAAGTTCAGGCTCAGATCTGTCTTGGATGGAATGTTCTCTTCTAAACTGTACTTTATGCCCCTCACTAACCTACCTCTTACCTACTGCCTGGCACGCATATTGTTACACACTGCACGTACATGATTCCATTTAATGGGGCGTATGTGGACCGGAGATGTGTGTGATTCTGTTAGTGCATTTGCGAAAGGGGGTAGGGTTAGCGATCTGTGTGTCTTATCTATGTGTATTGTCCGTCACAGTGTGCAAATGGGTGCGAGCGCTGCGAGCGAACTTGGTAGGTTGCTTTGGCGCATTACAAAAATAATTTATTATTATTTTGCTAATTCTATTATGTCTCGTATACTGCTCAATCAACGTATAGCTACTCATAATTTTTTTCATACATCCTGCAGTATACGATAATCGTTTTTACACGCCTGTGTAATTGTTTTTTAAATCTCGAAGGTGACCAACTACTGACCGCATATTTTAAATAAAACCATGCCATTGGTGGGGTGGATTTGAGCTGAAACCAGCCGCTCTTCTTCGACTTAACAGTGACAAATGTTTGCCAACAGTCCCCGTCTTTCTTCTGGTTCTGAACCTCTCAAATATGATTTCGCGCTGCCTCTGTCAGTTTTTCAGCTGCACTCATACCGTTCTCTGGCTCCTACCAAACGTTGCTGAAGTGTGTCCGATCAAATACGATAACATTCTGGCGATATTGCCCTTGTGTGACACCATACCAACAGTTAGGAGCGAGCTGCGCCACACGCTGTTGACAGGTCTAGCTCGATTATGTGATTGTTAATGTTCGCGCTGGGCAGGACTTTTGGTCTCAGCATGGGTGTTTGGTCTTAGCATGGATCTTTGGTCTTACCATGGGTCATTGGTCTCAGCATGGATCTTTGGTCTCAGCATGGATCTTTGGTCTTAGCATGGGTTTTTGGTCTTAGCATAGACCTTTGGGCTGTGGATGGTTAATGTCACTCGGATTTTATGGCCAGCGGACGACATCACTTTAACCCACTGTGTGAGTGATGGTCGCACTGGAAACTCTTTAATTGTTCGTGAATGACATCGATTGAACCAGATCAGTCCAGAAGGTTTTTCCAGTAGTCTCTGTCCCGGTGCGGCCATTTTGACAGGGTAATGAAGTCATTTAGACTCGCTTATGAGGTCATTCCGACTGGCTAAATCTCCTGACTGCACAAGATGGAAGCCACGATGTCTGCGAACCCCCACTCTGTGCAGCATACGGCGCGCGCTATTAGCAAACAGCTCGCATCATGTACTGCGCAGTGCGCCAGTGGTCGTCCTGCGCAGTTTTGTTGACGCACACCTTTCTCTGGGGCAGCCGTCAGGCGCTCCTTTGTCACGGAAGCATATGCACGGTCAGGTTCGCCAAAGTGCGAGTTCGTCTGGTTCTAAAAGATCATCAGGTGTTAAGAAACGTTTGCATAATCACTCATTTTGCGCCAGACTACCAAGGTCACAAGAAGTCACGTCTGCTTCTCGTCTGATTCGGAGTTCATACAAGGCCAACGCCACCTAGCGGCCGCAAGTAATGGGTACCGCGGCAAGATGGGCAAACAACTCTGGCGGGAACAGTGCCATCGATCGAGTCTAAAAGAGAAATAAGGAGATTAGGGGAGGAAACCCCACAGCTGGGTGTCCCACTCAGGGCTCCGTGGCGCAGAATGTCCGTCTGTTGGTTACGTTTCTTGCGCACTGCTCCGGAGTCCTGCAGCGACAGGGAAGGGTGAGGTTTGATAAAGGGAGGCGAGTTCAGTAGTAGAACGCAGATGCCCGGATGAACAAACTTTTCTGCAGAACCCTTGGACACAGCTGTCCTAGTGAAGAAGCTAAATGAGGACATTACCTCCTGGGATATACAAGGAATATACACAAACATCACCCTAGGACCGGGATGCATAGGGGCTCGTATACCTAAATAAATAAAGGTGCACGTAAATACACAATGAACGGGCCTTACGACCGCTTTTATGGCCGGAAGTGCAGATGCGAACGCTTATGCAACCCAACCCAAGTTCTTGCGTCACTGAAGTAAGTTCCGACACTGCTTTTACCATAATCGGTAAAATAGACAATGGCTGTTGCGTATTGCCGAGGGAGATTACAGACTCTTTCTCAATCACAAATTTTTTCCACGAAGCAACTTAAGACTTTATATCAGCAATCGATATTTTAAGGTTCTGGACTAGGCCTACGTTGACGTTTTTTTCCATAAAATTGTGTCACTGAATCAACGTACATGAGGCTCTTCTTTAAAAATCTGTTTAACACCACTGTTCCACCATGTTGTTACACGTACAGTATACTGTCTACCTTTTGTATGGTGGGGTAAGTGGAAGGGGTGGGGAAGACATGTGACTAACACATACCTGTTAAAGGTTATCATTTATTTCACGATTCACGGAAGGCTAGGTATGTAACCGTATCGCTCTCTCGTTTTCTTTATACGGAAAGCGCGAGCAAATAATTACAAATAAAAATTTTTAGAAACTATTAAAACATTTTACTAACGCAGGAAGGTGTGAGTGTGTGGGTGAAAGAGAGAGAGAGAGAGAACAATTAAGTAAGTAACCGATAGGAAAAGACGATATGAGATGAAGAGGAAAACTTAAGTCAAAAGTCTTCACAGCGGATGTTACATTTGGAACTGTATGGAACACTCAGTAGGTCATTTTTGCGAACAGATATTTTGCTCACTTGCAAAGCCTGTAGCAGTGATCAGACATCAAATTAAAACAGGAGACGCGTCTCGGAAGTCTAGCCACCTTTCATTACATTGGGTTAGTAGCTTTATGTTACAAACAACATTAGTTTCATGAAAGTTATTAGACATAATTCACGTGATCATCTGCAGGGAACATACAATGTGTTATAACGATCACATTTCCCTGGCTTCGCGCCCCCTGTTATTTTCAGGATCTTCGTCTGATGTCGTCAGTGCACCACCCCCATTTCCCCCCTCCCCCCCCCCCCATGTCAAACCTCTTGTACAGGCATCGCTTAGTGTGTTAGAACTCGTACTGTAGTTACAACCATCGCTTAGTGTGTTAGAACTCGTACTGTAGTGACAACCATCGCATAGTGTTAGAACTCGTACTGTAATTACAACCATCCATAGTGTGTTACAACTCGTACTGTAGTTACAACCATCGCATAGTGAGTTAGAACTCTTTCTGTAATTACAACCATCCATAGTGTGTTAGAACTCGTACTGTAATTACAACCATCCATAGTGTGTTAGAACTCGTACTGTAATTACAACCATCGCGTTGTGAGTTAGAACTCGTACTGTAGTGACAACCATCGCATAGTGAGTTAGAACGAGTGACGACTACATAGTGTCATATCCTCGTGTTTACTGTCGGCACGAAACTGTTTCTTCGAGACTTTTGAGTTGCTTGTAACCGGTGTTTCGTCTTCTCCAGATGTTTACACTTTTGCTCATGGGAAAATAACAATTGTTTCCCCCTTGACGATCAGTTATTTGTAATCTGCTGCTGTGACAATAGGTCACCGGGTTTCTGCCGCCCGTCTTTGCTGCATCTTCAAGCCGACTGGAGACCGGCCTTCTCCCTTGTGTTCGGTCAGTGGCAAGCAGAAACTGCGCATGCGCGGAAGCTAGCACTAAAATCAGTCCATTCACGATGTCCGCAAGTCAAATACCAAGTTATGCAGCAGGTCATTGTAAGTCAGATGGCATGAAGCAATTATGTCCAAGTCGTTGCAAACAATACAGCAAGTGACATCAGACGTCATATCAAGTCGCTGTACATCACGTGTACAGTCAGCAACAGCAACTTGTGAAACAGACACAATCCGGTTTCTCGTGATACGCGCGGCACGGCAAAGATTCGCGGTGCAGCTGCTGCTTGCGGCGATGCAGCGTGAGAGAGATGAAGCTATTTTCGGGTTGATGCAGGAGTCACGCAGGGGTGCGGCAGGACCAGGGCTCGCGGGGTTTGTGTGTGGGGGGGAGGGGGGGGGGGGGGGGACTTGTAACAGGATATTGCCCCAGGAGATTAGCGAGCAGGATAATTCATTCATCGGTGTCTCCATTTTCCATCGCCGCCCTTAGATCAACTAACTCGCGTTCCAGGAGTCGATCATCGAGTGATCTCGGCCGATGGTCGGAAATATTGTCGCCCTACCGTTTGCCTGTCGTCTGCCAACACAAAAACGACGCTTGGAGGGTATAACTGTATGCTAACTGAATCCAACAGTGATGATTTCTGTAGCCTGTAATGGACTTTCTACAACGAGAGGACACCATAGAGCATTTTTTAGCATCGCACTCTCACCCTCGACTGTTCAGCAACACAGCACCACACAGCATCACACAGCTCACCCCACAGTACCACACAGCTCATCACACAGCATCACACAGCTCGCCCCACAGCACCACACAGGCACCACACAGCGCACAGCACAGCACCACACACCGTTATACACCACCAGATGGCATTATTTAGCAACTCGCCATTCGGAAAAAATGTCTACCACAAAGACTTATAATTATGTGAGGTTCTTGAAAGCGGCCGACATTGTGAAGAAAAAGAAAATATATCCCCGATCTCTATAATCCAAACGTGGTTCAGCTGCAAGTTTGTCTCGTCTGGGATAGACAAAGCTAGAGTATATTTCAGGATATCCTCTTGGTAAATCTGAAATCTTTAAGGAGACCCTGCAAGTTAATCTAGAGTAGCCTCTCGAGGGTTACTTCCGAAAGATCCCCAAACGCAACTGCTAATCTTGCAGTCTGATATGTTCATGTTCCCACTGAGCCGAGTGGTGGCACCTAATTTAATGTTGTATGACAGTGTTCTAAAACAAGGAGAATGTAAACTTGGTACAGTAGAATGACGCATGTATGTTTCCCTAGTTCTACAGTTTCACATCCTTTATCAAATCCATCCCACGGCATGAAACTGAGAGAAAATTCTCGATCTGTGTGTTGGGGGGGGGGGAGAGATCTTTTCAGCCCACTACACCGCAGGCGCAGACTATGCAAGGTCATTTTTTCCTTGTTTAGTGTCTGTTCCGCCGACAGTAACGATAAATTATGCATCCTGTGTCAAGTTGCCACAGACGAATAAAGCTTTAAAAATAATAAAAAGACAGTACTTGTATCAGTCTTGATAGTTTATCAACACATTGGGGTTTCGCTCAGTAACTCAGTTTATGCGGTCCACACAGTGAAACGAGCTCACGAAGCCAAAAATGACAGTCACGGTCGCCACACGCGCCGCTAAAAACGAAAATAGAAAGTCAAGGCACATACCTCTTTCTTCAGATACCCGGTTGGGCAGTCTTTCATAAAATCTTTAAACCTGAGACAAACCAGAAACAATACCTTCAGTTTATGATTATCGTTATCCTTAGCAATAGTTTCATCATCATCGTCATCATCATCATCATCATCAGCAGCAGCAGCAGCAGCAGGAACAACAGCATTAGCATCACATCATCATCATCATCAGATGCTCTTACAGTTGACTCAGTTCAATGTTGTCGTCATTCATTGTCGTTTATTGTCATCTTCGTCGCAGGTTATCGTGTATCTGTTATCATATTGGGGACAAAGTATAGAAAAAAACGAAAGTTCATTCAGGTATAAAAGTTGTCCTCCTAAGCGCACAGACGGCTGGAGTTTTCTCCCCTTACCTAAAAAAAACCCCGCTTGATTACTGCTGTTCACACCACCTTGTTACTGACCGCTGTCTCTACTTCTACATAGACTGACAGATGGATAGACAAACGGACAAACCGACAAACCGACAGAGAGATGAACCAGACTGGACGGGACGGGACTTGCTTTGACACTAAGACAGATACACACGGACAGAGACAGCTTACCATTGTTGCAACTCCTTCTTGTCAACTGCAACCAAAACAAGAAAAACGATCTTAGTCTAAAGAAATAAACAAACTTAAGGACTACTTTTTTGCTTTTTTGTTTACTAGGTTTGTTTGGGCTTTTTGTGGTTATTTTGTCTGACCTACTATAATATACAAATATCTACTTTCTACGTATTAAACACTTTTTTCATGACGCATTGTTTTGACCTGATTCCATAAGATGGGCACAGTACCGTGATCCTTGCCACTATCACGGCGATCACACTGTAATCAAATACGCCCAGCCTTATGGGCCGGCTTGCATGAGCGTTCGTAGCTCCCCTTCCGGTCATTACAGCGGTGGTAAGCTCATTCGCTGTACGTCGACCTTTACGAATGAACAGGAGATAAGAGCGCTCATGCAAGCCACTCCAGAACACTGCGTAGACAGCTGCGTTTAACCAGAGGAATCGCGCGTGCATCTCCCATAAGTGTGGATGTTTGACATTTGGCCAGATCCACGTGCGTTGGCTCTTAGCGTAAGCGCGCCCTCTCTTTACAAGGAAACTAGCTGAGCAATTCGCCTCAAAATTTAAAAAAAACGAAAAGGAAAAGGTCCTCGGATGGAAGAGTTGGGTTTAAGACATATCCATCTTCCCTCACGCCACACGAGTACCCAGGACCCACGTGCCTAGCACAGCGATAGCGCTTTAACTCTGTTTTAGTTCCGTTGTCTCCTTGGTTATGTTAGAAGGAAAATGCGTCCATGTCGCACTAAGGCGGAATGGGTTCTTGATACTAATCTTTGCTGTGGAATTTCCACCAAACTGATAGCTGCGGTAAGAAAACCGTAGGATGGTCAGAGGGAAGAGGCAGATTAATGTTCCTGGGACGGGCGTGGAGTCTTCCCGATGCTTAGCTCGAGGATATAATTCTCTGTCCACAGCAGGATTCGAACAGGAACATTCGACAATGTCTACCGCTGATCTCCCCACGCAGCTCCTCGAAACGAAAGATCGCTGTCAGCTAAAAGAATGTCGATGCTAATCGTGGGTCAAACTGCTTAATTCGCTGTTTCGCGTTAGCAGATGGAACCAAAGTCATCGAATCGTTGTGTCGTGCAACTGTCCCCAGGTGACCTTCCACCCACCCCCTGCCAGGATGCTGAAAGGAGCACGTGCACGGCGGTGTGACAAGCATCCGCATTGTACAGTCACGCTCGCTAAGCTTCCACGGCAGACCAGCTTCGGACATGAGCACGGACAAGGCACGTGCACACGCGACTGTTTGGAGCCACCCATGTGCGATTATCTCCCCCACAGACACACACACACATGCCAACCCTACAAAGCTGTCCCTCCAGGGGCCAGTTTCATGAAGGCTAGGGGCAGCTGATTGCTTTTGAAGAGCTAAAAGGGATATAACCAGATAGCACGGATTAGTTTTTGTTAGTGTTGTTATTGGCGAGATTTTTTTTCAGTTTTCATTGCTTATTGGAACCCACAAGGGTTGGGGTATGGAGCACAAAAGACATAAGCTTCCTCTTCCACAGACCAAATCAGGTTTGGTGCAATGCATAAAGACATTTATGTTGAAGAAATAGATGAAAATGACGATGTCTTCCAATACTCCCAACAGAAATGCGCGGATTCTGATGTTCGTTCATCCGTTACTTTCACTAAAGAACTTGTCACCAAGACAACGAGAATGGCGTGCGTTAGCACTTGCATCCTATCTCCAACACGTGTATTTCTCTCTTGACTCTCGCCTGTTGCAAAGTGCCAGAGGAGAGGTCAATCCGAGCTCTCGAACCTCCTCCCGCTTCTGCCTACTCCCCCCTCCACTCCTCGATGACCACCCCATTTCCGTCCCTCCCACCGAGGGAAATCAACGCTAGGCGGCGGTACTTTCCTGCAGACTATAGCCAGTCAAATCACACAGCCCCAAACGAACCAGTGACTTCGTTCGCAGCATTAAAGAACCAAGCAAGAAGCCATAGTCTGAATTCCTTTACTTTTACAAGTCTTCCATGGTACCAGAAAACCGCTGCTCCTCGAATAGGTAACTTTCTGACCTCCAATGTTCGATGCTTCGCAATTTCCCATGGTTTCTAGGGAAACCAGTTCAAACCCGTTGTTCAAGTATCAGCATGTCTGTGAAATACGTTTTTTAACCCGTCCGTTTTATTCTGTACAGCATTCAGCAGTTTGCCAACTGAACTCGATCAAATGCGATTGCTTGGTCCAGCTCTCTCTCTCTCACATTCTGAGCTTTTGTGAGCGGAGCACTCAGAACAATACATTTGTCAAAACAAATAAGAACCGAACCGATTGCGCGATGCCCAGTGCCCGGATTGACTGGCAGTCAAACACTTACGCCGATGACTGTTCTGGGTAGCATCAGCTTTCGAATCTCTTCCACGCATAAAAATGTTCATAAATTTGGCTCGGTGAATGGACCCGTGGGATACGAATGGCCGCAATGTATTCTTTAGAATATATTATTTAGTGGTGACAACAAAAGTTCTTGCTACATTAAACAATTTACTAAACATTTTCGATATCAGTATTGAATGAGAGCTTAACACTTTGGGCTCGTCGGCTGGCGTGCGGCATCTCTTTTAGCACCTGAATTCGGACCTTGACAACTTCACACAGTTGGATGCAGGCTTGCATTTGTGCTCGATCATGACTGGCTCTGACACTGCGCGCAAATGTAATTTTACTTACGCAAAGCTAGAAGCAAAGCCGGTTGCCACGCTGTCACGAACCTACCTGTCTCGTAGCTTGCGGTCACGCAGCGAGTCAGGCGCATTGCAGCATATGGGGGGGGGGGGGGGTCTCTCATGCAGCTTTCGTTCGCGAAGACTTTGAAGATTGATTACAGTGTGTCTTCTCCGATTGCTGAAGCACCAGAACTGCGAATGCCTCCTTTCCCTAATTCATTTGACAACTTTCAGAAGTGGCGCTCACACTTGGCAATGTTCGCGCAAAGCAAGGAACACTGAGAACTGACGGCCATGTTGAATAGTGGCGTGGAAAGGACAGCTACTGACCTAGAGATTTCTGATTCGTTGTACATTCACAACGTTGGCAGTGCCGGCGAAAAATAATTGTTAAAAAATCTATAATCGATCTGCAACAACCTTCAAGCCATCGTGGCGTCATGTGAAAGAAACTTGCGTAATGACAATCGTATGCTCCCCAAAGTCGTATGCTCCCCGAAGTCGAATGCTCCCTAATGTCGTATGCTCCCCAATGTCGTATGCTCCCCAAAGTGTCAACAGTACCACGCATAAGGAAGCTTTTAAATGACTTTATATTCTTTCGGAACCTGGAAATTTTCACTTGTTGTTAAAGAAGATGAAATTGATATACTTGAACGTGGATTTCCTCTCCGTCCTGATCTATCGAATTCTTGTCTTTTGTCATAGAGGGTCTCTGTAAAAGAGGTGGCTGAGAGATTTGTGCTGTTGTCCGACCCTTATTTTTGATCCACCCAAGTACCCCGTGACCTGTAATCTCCTCGGCGTCTCGGATCTGCTGGCATTAAAAGTCCTCCCGCGCAACAGACCTTCGGGGTTGGTGGCGTATGTCGCAAATCAATAGCCGCCAATGGGAGACACTCCGAAACATCAGCGACAGTGACGACACCTGCTTAAGGACTCCGAAGTCGAGGGCAGAGCTCGTATGTGGATGTACGTTACGTGGAAGGGGTTTAGTGTGCATTACCTTTGTAGCCAAGCTCTTGAAAGACAACACCTGAGGTGAACATTCCAATCAAACAAAGGCCTTTAAAAATTTTCAAAGTATGTCTAACACTTGTATCAGCATCCTGCTGCCTGAAGTTATATAAGAGCTCAAGTTTCAAAAAGAAAAAAATTGGAGACAGAAGGGCAGTGTTTACCCCTACTCTTCCGGTAGAAGACATGCCCGCTTAGTGTTAGACCAAGGAAAAACATTGTACGTTTCAGTTCATTAAAAAATGTAGTTTGACTGCAGATCTCATTTCAAATCTTTTCGAGAGATGGCGGCACCGTGTGTGTATTGCTGTAAAAGACGTCGTGTCACCTCTGATCTAGATATATGCGAACAGTTATGGAGGTAATCTGTAGAATGTCAGCTTCTAGCTGTTTAGACATTTTATCGATTGCAGTCTCTCGCTAATACGTTCCGAATGGTAGTTTCTATGTATTTTATACATAATCCTTCGACAGACTCCATAGAATGAGTTGTAGATACTAATACAGGTACTAGGTCTACACATACATCGCGCAGTCCCGGCTACCAGTCCTTTTATGTATACTATTTTTTTTGGGTGGGGGGGGGGGAAGGCAGCCTATTTAAGGAAGTCTAAACGAACATGAAACTGTTTTAATAGTTTGTAGTTTCATTCCTGATTTGAGTATGCGTGCGTGCGTGCATACATGCGTGCATGCGCGCGTGCGCTCCATAGTGCACAAACCGAAAAAATGAGCTGAGACTTACATTCCTTTTTATCACTGTGCTGTATTGATCGCAGTCTTTCATCGATCTGCTGTGAAACACATTCACTGTCTTTACAAGCAGCAGCGAAGACATTCGTTCTGTCTGCATGTGTATGTGTGTATACGTACTTCGGAGTATTTGAGTGTACTTAAAGACTGCATGATATGATTTCCCCATCTCAGAGAGAGAGAGAGAGAGAGAGAGAGAGAGAGAGAGAGAGAGAGAGAGAGAGAGAGAGAGACTCTCGGATAGGAACATTGTCATGAAAATATACAGTGTGGGAGTAGTAATTGATGTCCATTATCTGCATTAGCTTTGATCTGATCTCTTTCCCTCTCGAATATAACTGACTGCTACTGTCCTACTTGTCTGCCGTGTTGTAGAGTACGCGCAGCGCCGTCTCTTGGTTGCTAAGACTGGTTACATTTACATGCGGCAGTATTTCTAGCTTCCTACATCCATACTCATGTTCCCATCAACTGAATAAATCAGTTCGATGAAAGCACTACAAAGAATTATGGAAGCGAAAAACTTTACGCGTCCTTTCCCGTGGAGATAATGAGGGCATCTGGCAAACAGCAGGCGCGTGCGAAAAGTACAGTCCAGCTTGCTCATTTGTGAGATCACACGCTTTTCAATAATTACTGATTGCCTGGTGCATTTTACTGCGGTGTGTTCTGATAAGCAGAAAATAATAACTCAGGGTCGGGCTGCATGAGCCATCATAATGGTTCTTCCGTTCATAAAGTCAGGCGTAAGCTGAGTTTACCTAGTGTATTTTTCGCACACTTTCAGGTGTAGAAAGACGATGATGTGACTGGTGGGCAAACCAGCCCAGAGTTGGGTAAGTTTGTCTGCATGAACACTGTAGCTTTTCACCACAGAGCGTGAGAAAGACGAATGCAGAAACTTGGAATCCACCAATAAAAATGACGGAAAGACCCATTCACCTTCAGGAAACAGATAGAAATGCCACCCATTCCGTCTCTGTCACAGAAGTTCTTAAATGAAAGAAAAGATTGGTTAAACTGTCACGTTCTTTCATGTCCATGAAAAAAATCAACTGTGTGCTGTCTTCCCCGCGACCCCATCCCTCTGTAGCTTTCTTTAACAGTTTTGGTGGTGGGGGGGTGGGTCCATATTGCCTTCGGTAAGGTTGGATCCACTTAAACATTACTGTGGGACTTATTTTTGTTACAATGTACACTCTTTTTTTTTACTACCAAACTCTGTCTTGTCTCTTTTCAAAGAATGATTCAGCTGTTTTTGGTGTGACTTAGCAAAGCTGCTTCTTAAAGGCAATACTCAGTTGTTTACATGTTGGTCCGTTGTTTGGGGGTGTCTCAGTTTTCACAGAGGGATCAGCTGCTTGGGCAATGGGCATGACTAGAGGTTAAAAGCCGTTTACCACAGACTGCTGTATTCCAGACAGGTGGAACCCATTGGCCAGCAAGCGAGCACATGATTCGACGGTTTTAATGAAATCTGCACCTACAACAACTCGCGTGCTATAGTCTTATTGTTTATGCGTTTGTCACTAGTTTAAATACGTAAAGAAATAATAGCTTTCTGCACACATGAAAGTTACTTTATTAGAAAACCATTGTCCAGCGGAATTGGCGGAGGTGGGGGGGGGACGGATTCGTCATGAAGAACGTATTGTACTCACAGTAAGTGCATTCCTGCAAGTCTTTGATCTCCTCCGCTGATAACTTGGCTGCTCGCGCGCCCATGATGGAGTTGCTGTTGTACACCTGAGCCTGTGCAGTTGTTTCCCTTAACACGCCAGGTCCACTAGAGGGTGTCTCTAGCAACGAGGCCTGATGTTCAACTCAGCTTTCTTCTAAAACCATCCAGAACTGCTCAGTGCATCATTTCATGTTCAACACAGAGTGTTACGAGCAGCAGAGCCTGATGTGAACCCCAGCATCGATGAGCGAGAGCTCGTGTTACTCCTACAGCATCACGTCCACGGTGTCACGAGGTGCAAACGGGGTTCGTCACCTCAGCCCAAAGCTTCTCTGTCTATTCAGTTATCTCCCAGTCCAGCAGGTTTGCCCCCAGAGGGCCTCTCTCTGCGAGTTTGGTGTTCACGTCAGTATGAATGACGGTGATCAAACTCTAACTCTAACTCTCGCACACTTCGCAGCTCGTGTGAACACGGGTTGAACAACAGACTGGTTCGTCAAGGAATTTCATTTGAAAAATAAAATACAGTCTGGATGACAGACTGAATACGCGTCAGGCATACAGACGAAGGTACACTGACCAATCGACTGTAGGAGTTCAAGCAAGGTAAGCGTTTAGATCAACTTGGTTGTAAAACAACGACAGATGAACATGAACGCGGGGCGTCAACCGTTCACATAAGCGTGATACCGTGCGTCGACCGTTCAGGTGAACGTGGTTTCGGTATGTCAGCCATTCAAGTGAACATAGCTATGGTGCGTTGACTTGACGTGAGCAGGGATCTAGCACGTGCACCTGCCCAGCGAGCATGGACTCAGTACCACAACTGTTCACAGGAAGACGACAATGTTGCGCGGACTGTTTGACTGAACATGCCGGAGGTGCGTCGACCGCTTAAATAAAGTCAGCAAACCGTACGACAACGAAGCGGGGGCGTGGGGGGAAATCAGCGACGAAGTAAGAAGCTCGTGCAAGATCCTACAGCGCGGCATGCAACAGCTGCCGACACGTTACAGCGACCACTGCGACATCGCGCGCCGCCACCAGAGTGATTCACCGCACGGCGGCTGCATCAGGGCTGCAGCAGCCAGCAACAGCAGTGGCGACGTACGTTTATCGCGCTGTGCGTCGGTCGCACGTGTCCACGTGTCACAGTGATCGGGGTGGGGGGCAGGGGAGGAGGCTGTCCGCTGGTCACGATCGTGACGTCACACCGGGCCGACGGAAAGCCATGCCGAGCGAAAGCTTCCAGCCCACGGCGGGTCGGAACGGTCTTCAAACGTCACACGCCTGACGATTGTTGTCGTAGCAACGGGAAGGCATGCTAGGAAGAATTTGGGTGCAGGAAGAGAATTAGAAGCAGGAAACTTCGTACACCGGTGCCACCCAGAGGCCTCCCCCACCTCAAATGGCACAGAAACCGTGAACTTCAAACAAGAGCAACTTTCAGGGTTGATGATGACAGCTGACAACGCAAATACTGCTAATGACCAGCGTTCAGCACTCAACAGCCCACGATCAAGATACTTCGGTCAGCAGTCGCATATAAATAACAGTTCCGTAGAGGTTTATTGCATATCATATTCAACTTCATGACGTCTCATCGCAACAAAAGAGAATGCCGTTAAATGTCAGATGCTTGCTGGGAAGAATCGCTCCCATTCAAAAGACAGCTCACAACCAGACGACACATGCATACGGACGCGCACTCACACATGTAAACTCACGCATGCATGCACAAAGGTTAACATACTGAACACAGGGAGAAAGACACATACACCCGTTCGGATAGACTCCTGCACACAAGCTGACAGCCTGACACGCATGCGCCCTCGTGCAGTCAAACACATGCATGTGCTATCTCGATGTCTCTCACCCTCGGGCATGCGCGCGCCCTAACGCAGAGTTTTGAGACGCTGCAATACTTTTATCCGAAGGAGTTCGCGCAAAAGAATATTTTCTTGACTATGACCCACATGCCTAACCCGATCAAATGACACATCTTCAGACGTCAAGTGTTTAAAAGGTATATTTGTATCCATTTCACCTTCATGACACAGGTACAGTGGATGCTATATATAAATATATCCTCGTTTTGTGTACGGCTCCCCGTTTCTGCCTTTCTTAATAACCACGACATAAATGTTATTATCCTTCCCACGTCCATAATGTGTGGCAGCGAAAAAAAAGTTCGATCGGAAACAGTCTGACAGGATCACAGACCCTTTTCTTTTTTTTTCTGCTGTCGCCTCATTTGGGGTTTTTTTCCAGTCTACATACAGTATGTACCTAAAGACCAGACATCCAACAACTGTATGCAATGTATCGACAAAACCTAGCAGTCAGTAGCTTAATGTCTAATGCACACTCACACGCATAATTACACACTATCATATGATCACAACATTAACATACGGACACACACACACGCATAATTACACACTATCATATGATCACAACATTAACATACGGACACACTCACACGCATAATTACACACTATCATATGATCACAACATTAACACATGCGGACACACTCACACGCATAATTACACACTATCATATGATCACAACATTAACACATGCGGACACACTCACACGCATAATTACACACTAGCATATGATCACAACATTAACACATGCGGACACAAAGTCACGTATCCACATGCACACTCACACACATAATTACTATCATATGATCACAACATTAACATATACACGTCACACAGTCACGTATCCACATTCACACACTACCAAAACAGTAGCACAATCGTACACGCTCAATCACACACGCACGCATACACCAAAATAAAAAAGGGATAAGGAAGGAGGAGAAAAGGAAGGAGGATAAACAAAGTGTAGGGAGAGCTTAGCTTCCACCGTGAGTTTTATATTTACAGTCTCTTCGCATTTCGTGCGGCCTGGGGCCACAGACACTTGATACCGTGAGCAAAGTCTCTGGTAGCGGAGGCTAGCATTAGAAAGCGGTTCACTAAGATGTCTGGTACCGATCGCGTACGCTAAGAGTTCAATGGCCAATCGACTTCCTGCTTGAAGAGCAGGGTTTTTTTTTCGATATGCGGAAGTACGATCACCGAGGGATTCAGCTTCCTTCCAAGGGGGAAAAAAACCCACGACGGGATAGTGTGAGCGAGTCGGGTGTGTTTCGCTCTCATATTCCGGTGTGAGAGTTCCTTTCACTCAAGAAGATTTTTCCGGCACGTCCGTGATAGTTTACCAAACGCTAAAAAAACTGAAACCAAAGCCAGAATAAAATGTAGCAGGGAGCTTTTCTCCCAGTAACCTTTCTCATTCGATTTAAAATCCCATTCAAACACTATTTCAAGTGAAAAAATGTTAAGTATGTATTGTATTAATGTTCTTGGTTCAACCTTCGAACTATCGTCAAAATTATCTGAAATATTGAAAGAGAAACATTGACACAGAGATCAAGAATGTATGTCTTGGCAGTTGTTGGTTTCCCAGCCATTGTCTAGTCACACAGGTCACTGTACAACACTTCTCAATCAGACCATAGTTCTTCTCAGCCAAAACGAAACTATTTTCGGAGCTTTAGCATATTTCATATAGTCATTTTCTTTCAAACATGTGACTATTCGATAAGCTATAATATTGAATTATTTCTGATCGCACGCAAAGTCTGGGTCTCGCGCATTTTTGCTCAGGTTGCGCGCATGGCGTACGCATTTTCGTAAAATCTACCACGATCACCAGTAATTAGAGATAGTAATTGAAATTACAAACAATCGAAGTACAGATAAGATACACCCTCATAACGCACAAAGTACGCAAAGACGCACTACAGACACCACCAGCCTCATACGCACACGCGCGCAAGTAACCCTCCCCCCACCCCCGCCCACACACACTTGGTGCAGTATCAGAAGCTTATTTACGCTGATTTGGAAGCCGGTCAGCATAGCTCCAGATCAATGGAAATTAATGAAATGCCAGTTGGAACATCATCATCAAAAACAACAATCATTATCAATATCATCATCAATATCATCATCATCATCATGAGCTGTACTTTAAATAAACCAAGCGAAGGACATTTCTAAGTTTACCTGACACGGAGTTCCAGGCACCTGGGGCGGCAAAACTCAAAGTACGCTGACCAAAGGCTCTCTGGGTTGGGTTTCGGGGATGTAAGAAGTTTTTCGGAGAGGACCTATATAAGTTGTCTAGCAGAATGGTAGTTGGTAAGAAACGCCGACAGATAGTGGCAGTGTACCATCAAAGTGACGATACACATTACAGCGACCTTGTGCTAACTGCCAGGCAAAAGCCACGTCTGAGTGTAGACAGGGACGTGTAGACCTTCAGGGTGACACATCCGACCGGCACAAAAACGCTTGAGAAAGTCCGCTTGACCTGGTCAGTGAGCTGTGCGCACGGGTGGCATACGCTGTGCGCATGCGCGGAGGGGTCTTACCAGGGTTGCTTTGTGGGTTATTTTTGTTTGGAAGGAGCGTTTAGGGATCGCTAATTGAGAAATTAGCACTTTGGGTCATGGTAAAGTATTGTGACAAGAAACACAGATTTACAATAACCAAGCCGGGAAGTCACAGTGGGAGATGCAAGTCTAGCAACAGCTTTGAGGGACAGACGGTCGGACGCAAGTAAAGCTGCACGGCACCAAAGATTTTTTAGTACTAAAAGATCTTTGACGGCACATGAGCAATATGTGATTGCATCGCGTAGAAAGTTTTTGATCAAAGTCGACACCGATATATCCATGTTTCACAGAGGATTTGAACAAATTTTCACCTCTGATGTCCAAAAACTCGCTTTCAACAGAACTGAGATGAATAGGTATGACTTCAATTTTGTCTCTATTAGGTTTTACCTCAATGTTCATCTATCATCGATAAAGAACTAAACTTTAGACAAATCACCAGGAACAGTGCAGGATGGATGCTAGTTTTATTCACTTCGACAGCATCATACCCTGTATTCTAAGGGGTTTTTTTGGGACGAGGTTTCATTTTTAATTGAAGTATAGACCTTCACTAAAGTCAGTCACTAAAGTTCACCTAAGCCCTTTTTAACAACACGTAGCAAGTTTTACTTCCTGCGGTGCGAATAAATCAATGACATAGCAAACAGGCATTTAACTGCACACTCATTTCCAATGGTTACATTGTTCGGATCTAGGGGGGAAAAAACCGCTTCCGAGCAAGGGAGACCACACCCAGCGGTGGAGTCGGTTTCGTCCTTATCTCCCCAAGCTAGAAAGCGACTTTTCTCCATGATAACTATTTATACTCATTACTAGCTTCTGGCAGCACGTCTGTTGATCAATAAAGGACCAAGCTGTCTGGGAATGGTTAATAGTGCAAGGTCGATAATTGCACATTTCCTTATTCTGTTCAGTCAGAAGTCTGGACAAAATTATTTAACTGAGGGCTGAGTTGCAGACGACAGTTGTACGTGGGTCTGAAAGTCCCTCAGCTGAAGATCACCACACTATAGATCAAACTTCATGACAGCCAGTAGACCCGCCCATACGAATTAAGACTACTATTTCAAACCTGACGTGCAGAATGTAACTATTCATTAGAAAACAAGTCATGATGGATAATCGGGCATAGAAATGAAAGAGTTTGCGGCGGGACGTTAAGAGCAGCAATTAAACACCCCACCCCCAAAACTATTGACTGTGTCGTTTATAGCTTGTTCCTCTGTTGTTAAATTAGGTACATGAAGTACACAGGGAAAATGATCTTACGACTGTAGATGCAGATGAGACCCCTCGTGCAAGGCCACCTCTAGCCTAGGTTGCATGAACATTTGAATCTCCCATTTATTCGTAATGAAGTGATGAAGTAAACAGGATAAGCAGGTCTTACGACATGGCAACTGTGTTCCGGGGTGACACAGAAGAAAGAGCAGAACACAGACCCCAGCTTAAGACTATTCAACGTATCGCTGTTATGTTTCATTTAATTTTCATCATATCATAAAAAGTTCGAATTTACGACAGGAAAAGGACGTTATACGGTATCAAGATCAACATGGCGAATTAGACGTGGTACAGCTGGCAATAACGAAAGTACCAGGAAAAGCTTGTAAGGCATTACTCATTTCAAGATTTATTTATGATCCTGTACTGAAAAATTCGACATTATCATGTTTTCTGCTTAGAAGTGTCAGTCATTATAGCTATTCTGCTTACAACTATCAATCAGAATGCAGTGTGAAGTTTCCTTAATCCTGCATCTCGCAATCATCATCATGAGCAAAACTATCTCATTTTCAGCATCTGTCTCAGTATCTTAACGGTTGTGTACACAGTATGATTGACAGTCTTACGAACAGGACGGTTACTGACAAAACTTTGCCATAGGTAAAGGAATATTTTAATGTCGTAAAAACAGTTGTAGCCTTCAGAAACAACGATCTGTAAGGGGTAATGTGTTAATATAAAGTACTATAGTATAATGTTTGGACATGCTTGATTTGAGGATTACATTTTCAGGTGTCATCATCGTGGTATTACAGATGATGGACGAATTAAAAGAAGGCATAAGATTACTAGAAGTTGGTTGCCTTGGCAACGTGGAAGTTGTGACAAGGAAGAAAGGAGCTGAATGTGCACTACCTCTGAAAACTGTAAGAAACTTCTTGAGCTCAGTTTGCTTAGGTCTTGCTCCTGATAGTCTTCATGTAGCCTGAATCTGTTTTTCTTCTTATTATGCAATCCTGATGTACAGCTTTTAATGTTATTTTTAATGTAGTTTTGAAATTCTATGGGCTGGAATCAGTAACCAAACTGGGCTGTAGTTTGTGATGACAGTAAAACCTCCCTATAAGGACAGTTGAAAATGCATCAGAATCTGGTCTTAGCTGAGAGGGGTCTGAATAGAGGCTGCATTTTGTGTAGCACAGGAAGGGTTGGTGAACTGATTTTCAGTCTTGTCTAAGACTAGAGGGAGTTGTCATAAGAAAGATCTTAATAGGGAAGTTTTACGGTATATTTTTAATTGAGAAGGTCCTTACGAATGAAAGTGGGATACACTCATCATTTAAATTTCCTTGTTTATTATGTGTGCGTGTGTGTGTGTGTGCATGCATGCATGTGTGTGTGTGTTTGTGTGTGTGTGTGCAAAATGCAGGTGCCAGTTGGGCTACCCCCTGTACTTCCAGGGATCCACAAGGACCTGGCAGCATATTTGACCAGCCCTGAAGACCTGGCCATCCATGACTTCAAACGTGCCCAGAAGTGAGTGATTTGAATAAAGTGCACAAATTTGTCTGAGACCTTTGCTGTCTGCACTGCTAGCAAAGTTAAACTTTCTTTATAGACACTTCAGTGCTGGGATCCCTTCAGGGGGCTTGTGGTTAAGGCATTTGCTTCTGAGGTGGAGGGTCGGTGGTTCGGTCTCCAGCCGAGTCATAACTAAGACTTAAAAGTTGTCAATCCAGTAGCTGCCCTGTCAGACGCCTGGCACTACAGGGAACAGTACTAGGACTGGTTGGCCCGTTGTCAGTATAATGTGACTGGGTGGGACTGAAGTGTGTGTTTTGAGGTCGTTGCATGTGTGGCAGCACGTGAACTTTGTCTAACACTCTCCTGATATGTACTTCATTTATGGCAAGAAGTTAAACAAAAAACACCCACCCTGCCCTCCTGTCCCTGTGTGATCTGGAGACAAGAGTTGTCATGGAGACTTGCAATCCAGGCATCACTGTTAATTTTTTTTATAGCCTGATATCATTGTCAGTGGATATCTGCCAGTACTACAGTTTGGAATGTCTTTGTAGATATAGGAACATTTTGAAGAGGTTGCTAATTCTGTGAATATGACGCCAGTCTGCTCTGTGGGTAAGTTAGAGGGAGTTATTTTTGTTGTTGGGCAAGTTCTAGGAGTGATGTTTTTGGCCTGATGCCAGGTATGTGCCTCGAGAGAGGCATCCAGAGAGACTTTACTACACGCACGTGTGTCCCGTGCAGACCACGATAGTCGTAGAGAGAAATCCTTCAACTGGTCAGCTGCTGGGATACAAGGAGGTATGTGAAGATTGTTGTTGTTAGTATTTCTGGTGTAGGTTAGGAGGCTCATGTTATCCACTCCACCATTGCCCCCAGAACAAGATCAGATGGTACATCTCTTCTGCAGAGATTGAAAGCAAATTATGTACTTTTACAGATTTTAAAACCATAACCATGGCTTTTTCTGCCAATTCGTGTTTGGTTTTTAATGGACCAAAACTTAATATGTCGAAACGACAATTTTTATAAAAATTTTATAGGTGACTGGTTTATGTTTGGAAGTCATGAAAAAACTCCCAAAACAGAAGTTATTTACAATCATTTAGATAATTATTAGTGTTACATAGAGATAATTATTAATGTTTGTTAAGATAATTCTCAGTTAATTATTAGCATGGGCTGGCTAAGTTATTAATGTTACATTCAGTGCTGTCAGTTTCTTTAAGGAGATAACTAAAAAATGTTTGGGTACAGATTATTAAGCCGGGTGTACATGTACTTAGTTTCCCAAGTGTGGCAGTTATGTGAATCACTTTCCTTGTCAGTTGATGGCTTTACTTTCCTGTGCAGGAGTACATCACAGACAGCAGTAAAACAGCCAGAAATTCATTGTCCTTGAACCGAGCGCCATGCCCTTCATATGCTGACATTCGGGGATCTTCTGCAAATTTTCCGTTCTGGCCAGGTGAGATTTGCAGCCTTTGAATTTTTTTAAGTCTATGGGACACAGTAATGTTGGCTGATCTGTAAGTGTTTCTTTTTTTCAAAGAAACATGTACTTTGTGTGCGTTGATGCATGCATGCACACTTGTATTCATTAATGTATGTTTATGTGTGTGCATGCATGTTTCTCTCTCACTCTCACTGTTTATCATGCCTGTTGTGATTTGCAGTTTGTTAGACCATTGCAGTTTCTCCAATCCAAATCAAGCACGACCTGCATGTTTTCCTCGCCGTTTGGGTGCTCATGATCTACGTCTAGTAGTTGTGCAGTGAAGCTTTATATTCGTAACAGTAGATTAAATAGTGTAATATTTTTATCGCTGCCTTTTTGTATCTGAATGTGGTTGCGGCACGAAAGGGGGTGGGGAAATCAGGCAGCAATCTTCAGTAGCTCTTCCACTTGTGTGTGTGTGTGTGCATGCATTTGCACATGCATGCACAAGGAGTTGAAAGTGTGATGGAAGACTCCTGTGTTGCATGTCTCCTTTAAAGCCTCATAGACTTTGACAAAGGAGAGTAAACTTTCAGTTGTTAACGCTGGTGTTTCTTGACCTTTGTAGTTTTATCATTCAGTTTTTGCTGGAAAATCTTGCTGGCTTATCTCACCCCTTGCAGGTGGACTGGATGAACCTGTGTTGGAAAAACTGGAGGAGGGGAGTGCACACCACTCAGACATCAACTTTGAAAAAGGTAGTGTGGTGGATCATTTTAAAATCAATTTTAGATTCCCTTTGCCTTAGCACCAATCGTTCTGATGGATGATAAGAAAGTCTCATTGTATCTTTAGAAATGCGTGTTTCTGTAGATGACTGTTTTTATTCCAGTGCTTTCTTCCTTCCAGCCAAGAAAAAAATTAAAATTTTGAAAAAAGTTGATGTGAAACACATAATGTGTGTGAAGCAACTGCTTGATGTTTTGCTGTTAACTACATGTGGATGTAATATGCTAGTGTGGGTTGAAAAACTTGTAGGTCTCCAGCAAAGATTAGCTTTTGGGGAGGAGGTTGTCTTCTTAATTTATTACCAGGAGTGGGAAATGTCGCGTTGACATGAATTTCCTAGGAGACAGTTTTGTATGTCTTCCCTTCTGCTAAAAGTTTCCATGGAAAAAATCTACACAAAAATTTTGTATCGATAGGTTTTTGTTTATTCACATAAGTCTCAATTTCCAGACAGCGAGGTCCTCAAACGGACACAACTTGACCCGCCATTTTGGAGATTAGACATGCAAAGATCACAACTATAGTTAAGGGAAGAGGCGATTATTTTGATGAAAGCGGAAATAAAATTGCACGGAGGGGGGAATTAATGGGAAAAAAAGTTGGGGAAGAAGTCGAACAGTGTATATGAAAGTAAAAGAATGCTGGTGTAGCATATTGTGTTGTTTGCTGGCAAGAAATAAATTATACCAGGCAGGGCCAGGTTGCTCTAGAGAACCACATGAAATGAACAAAACACACAAATGTGCTGAAAATCAGATGAAAAAATCCAACAGGTGATGGTAGAATTTAATTTATTATTTGGCTTTTAGGATTTTCATCTGGATTTCAATATTTAGTGTATTGAATAGTTGATCAGGAATGTTCCTTATGAGATTCTCATTTTATAAAGCAAAGTTCTTCAGCTCCTGCCATATTCATTATATTGCACATGCCCCAGAGTCCCTCAAGTTTTCTGGGGTTTTTTTATCAACTTTGGACTGTTCCCACCCCTGATATCATGGATTAAGAGGTATGACCTTCAGATTTTGGCCAAACTAGCATTTGAGGAGCTGGTTCTTGCATTAATTAATATATTAGATTAAAAAGGGTGAATTTTTTTCAGATCTTCTTACCATAGCTCCAGGTTTGGATGAAGAAATGTTATTTGGGTCAGTTGACTCGGATGCTGAGTCCAAGGAGCAACAAGATACATCAGCCAAGGACACGTTCAGTTTGGCTGACATTCTTGCGCAGAGCGATGACATTGACCTAGGTGACAGTGATGAGGAGGAGGCATTTGAGGAGAAAAATGTGCTGCCTGTGAGTAATTAATGGGGTATTTGTGAGCTGGACTTGAGATGCATAGCAAATATCATTGTATTTTTTAACTTGGTCTCACATTCTTTTAAAAATCTTTGAAGAAAATGCATAATAAGTTTGTGGGGGTCGTTTTGTCTCAGACTCTGCTCATCCTTGAATCTCACTGCCTCATCAGTCATGTAGATGAATGACTGTGGCTTCAGTTGTCCGGCTGACTGCATGGGGCTGTATCAGAACCTAAATCGTGAACTGCTTCAGTGAGATGACAAGCAGACGGGCATGTCGTGCCAGTCAGGGAGCAATCGTCTTTTTCTTATCTCCCATATTCTTCACCGTTGTTCCTGTATTGTTATTTATCTGTTGAAGGACACCAATCCCAGTTTGATCCTTTTTCTTTCTGCAGGACTCTGAAGATTCTGGTATCTCAAACATTGGAAGAAGTGAGAGTTTGGAAAATTTAGTTTCGGTGAGCCCAAACATTTATCTCGAAGCAGCAGTAATGTTATAACTGGAAAAAGATTTGAATGTACTGGTTGGGATAGCATGGGTGTGTGTGTGGGGGGGGTGGATTATATGTTTTGTTATTTGTTATTTTCTTCTTAATTGTTGTTTTGGAGTTTGGTTGGTTGGTTGGGTTTTGTTTTGTTTGTTTTTTTTATGTTAGTGGGGTGTGGGGGGGGGGGATTTTGTACATGAAGGGACTTTTGTTTATTGGTCTTCCTTGAATCGTTTTTATCACATGAACTCTGTGTTACAAGAAGCTAACATGTTTGTTAACATTATTTCATTTTTCATTTTACCCACTTTATGAAATATAATAATTATGTTTCATGAAGTGCACACTAAAGTGAAATAGATCGGTACAGCTTTTTTGCCTCTGCCTGTTGCAATTCTGCATTCCAGCTGAAGTATATAAATATAATCTGAAAGAAGTGATATTATATCATTTACTTCTAGATTAAGGAATAATCACTTTATAATAAACTGCGTGTCTAGATTAAGGAATAATCACTTTATAATAAACTGCGTGTCTAGATTAAGGAATAATCACTTTATAATAAACTGCGTGTCAGGTGGAAGTAAAATCTGATGCTGTCAGCGACCAGGTGAAGAAGACATCAGAGGAAAAACGAGAGGAGTGGGCTGTCAAGGTGGATGTCAACTCACCTGTTGGTGATTTTCACAAACGCATCCCTGATATGGCTTATAAGGTATTCAAACGGTGCTTGGCTGTTTTGGAACTTCTAATGGATGAGTCTGGGTGTGTGTCGTTCTGAAGGTGGAAGAGAGACTGTGTGAAAAAAATAGAAATAGGTGCTGAGGGAGGGGGGGGGCAGGATTTCATGTGATTTTTTTTGTCTGTATGTTTGCGTGTTTGTGCATGAGTGTGTGTTTGTGGACCTGCGCTTCACTATATGGGTTATTGTGTGTGTGTGTCCTTGCACATGCATGTATATGCATAAGCACTCATGCACGTGCGCATATGTGGGTGTGGGTGTGTCCACTGGCATTTGTGTGCATGCATGTGACAGAGTTAAGGAGAGATGGGCTATCTCGGCCAATACCTTTTTTGTCCAGCGTGCCGAATCAGTCGCATTAAGCAGTCTGCTCTGTTCTGATTCCAGTGGCCCTTTGAGCTGGACGTGTTTCAGAAACAAGCGATCTTGCACCTGGAGAAGCATGACAGTGTGTTTGTTGCTGCACACACATCGGCCGGCAAAACAGTGGTGGCCGAATATGCCATAGCGTTGTCTATGAAGCACATGACGCGGTCAGTAAAAGAGCAATTCCTACCGTTCTCTTGGCTTGGCTTACCTCTGCGTGGCTTCTGAGTTTTGGATGAACAGCTCTTCACCTTGTCTCCCATCTTCCACCTGCTCCCCCCACCCCCATTTTGTCTCTCTCTCTCTCTCTGAAACTCTAAAAACTTTGTGATGGAGAGAAAGATGTGGAGGATGAAGTACAAAACTGTCATCAGTGATGTGATTGTCAGCTTAGGTGACAACGAGCGTCATCTGAAATGATTTACAGATAAACTTATAATGTTCTGATAAATTCTTTTTCCAACAGCACTATCTACACATCCCCCATAAAGGCTCTGTCCAACCAGAAGTTTCGAGATTTCCGGCTGACATTTGGCGATGTCGGTTTAGTGACTGGGGATGTTCAGATCAACACCACAGCTGCCTGTCTCATCATGACGACAGAGATCCTCAGGTGGGTGAAATTGTTCTCATCTTCTTCGCAGACACCTGCTTTCTTGTCAGCACCTTTTCTTGGGTGTCCACAGGTGTAAAGCAGGTGATATGTGACGGTGACATACAGCACTCGGTTTCAATGTTTCACAAGCAAGGTTGAGAGTCATAATACTTTTGTGACAGTCCTTGGAGCTGTCTGCGTTTCATGTTTCATGCCTTCAAGCAGCTGGCTTCTTAAGGTTCAGAAAATCATGCTGAGGAAAGAAATCTCGACTTGTATGTATCCTGGTTCATGAACATTCCAGAGTTTTGTCATGGAGAATAATGGGCAAGCCATCTTTCCAGGTCCATGCTGTATAATGGTTCCGACATCGTAAGGGATTTGGAGTGGGTCATTTTTGACGAAGTTCACTACATCAATGATTCAGAGGTGAGAGGGGTCAGCAAAAACAAATCTGTGCTTTTAAGCTCATTTCTTTCATTATGTTCTGTTCCACATTTTATTTTATGCTGCCTTTTTATGTATTTGGGGTGGGGAAATGGATTTTTTATTACCAAATTTAGGTTACCTTCAGATTCTGACGGGGCATTTACAATCTACCTGTATAACTAAAGGCATTCATGTAGATCCATGGCATCAAGACATGAGATACATGACATCAGTGTCAGTGTGATGTGCATGCCAGTACATATTTTCAACTGGTGTTTGCGTCACAGAGGGGGGTTGTCTGGGAGGAGGTGCTGATCATGCTACCACAACATGTCAACATCATCCTTCTGAGTGCGACTGTACCCAACACCATGGAGTTCGCTGACTGGGTGGGGTATGTTCCTTTTTGCACAACACTGCCTCACCAGCTTTCATGAGCTTGCAAGTTTAGCACATTCCATTCAGACCAGCACTAGTCCTGCAGATTCCATCTCAGACCAGATGTTATAGTAAGACTAGAATGCAGGAAAAATCTCATTAAACTATGACCTGTTTGAATAGCCATAGGTTAAAATCCCAGAACAGACCTTTTTTTTCAAAATTTACTCCATTTGTTGCCATGGAAATGATCCAAGGTGGTGCCACACACAAAACTTCAAAACCTTTTAACTTCATTCCTACATGGAATAATCTTATTCTTTGTGTTTTTTTGAAATTTTGTACTGATGCTGTGTACACTTGGGCATGAGTCTAATCTTGTATCTTTGCCTGTGATTATTTCTCCCCATAAAAAGGGATTTGCTAAATCAAAAGAAATTTAAACTGACAAACTACTCAGTTTGATAAACCCAGGATATGTAATTGAGTTCTGCCACATTCACAAATGTTCTATTTGAAATACATACTGACTGTTTTGGTGGTCTAACTGTAACAGCACCATAACTGATGGAAACTTTCTCGTCCTTTTTTTTTTCAAATTAACCCATTTGTTGTCTGGATTTCAAACTGCTCTAGGAGAACAAAATGTGAGCAAACAGGGAATGACATATCTTTGGGTGGGGATTTTGTTTTTACAAAGTCTTGTCATTACTGACGAAACATATTATTGACTCAACAGATTTTTGGGCTGTTTTGTGCAAAAGCACTTAAAAGGGTTGTCAGAGTATGTCAACAATCTCAAATTTGAAAGTGAGAACTGATGCTACCCAGCCTGAGCTTTATTCCGCAGAGTTTAAAAAAAATGTGATTGTTCAGCTGTGCTTGTCTGGGAACCCAGCCACAGTCTGTACATTTTTTATGCCCCTGCTGACCCAGAGTGCTGTCCATGATGATTGATTTTTGCAGGCGAATAAAGAGGAAGAAAATATATGTCATTAGCACGGCGAAACGTCCCGTGCCCTTGGAGCATTATTTGTACACGGGGAACAGCAATAAGACCAGCAGCGAGCTTTTCTTGATCCTCGACGCCAAGGGAAGCTTCCTCACCACAGGGTACGGCACTGCCAACCCGGCCGACAAAACTGACGGCACTTTCTCTCCACTCACTTGTCTTCAGTCTCCCCTCTGCCTCTGTGTGTGTGTGTGCACATGGGTGTGTGCATGCATTTGTGCACGTGTTCATGACCCCTTCTGCATGCATTTAGATTTATACCCCCTGCTGTGTAAGCAAGAAGTCTGAAATCATAAGTTTTTAGTGGTTTGGGAGGTTGTGGACCCCAGCCCCTCTTTCTCTGCGTTCCCCTCCTGTTGACGCCTGCTGGCTGTTCCGACAGGTATAACAAGGCAGTGGCAGCAAAAAAGGAGAGAGCGAGCAATGCATCAGAACATTATGGAGCCAAGGGATCAAGGGGAGGCAATCCCAGTCAGGTGGGGCAAAGAGGAATTTGATGTAAATCCACATTAGTTACGGAACAAAAATCAGAAAGCTTCAGTAGGGTAACAGGGAGATGTGTAAAACTTCACGACACCCATTGTGAAACTGAGAAGTATTTCACAGCAGCATGGGATAACAAGGCTTCTCATGGCTTGACTGGCAAGATTTTGTCGGGTGCGTTTTTGTAAACCCTGTAAAGTGTACTCCAGTAAAACTTGTAGCAAGTTTAGATTTGTCATTCGTGGATCGTTATTTAGTGGATGAAACTGTGTGTTTGCAGGACAAGAACATCTGGCTGTCTGTGATCGAGATGTTGAAGAAAAAGGACAAGCTGCCCATGGTCGCCTTCATCTTCTCCAAGCGCCGCATCGAGGAAAACATCTTCAACTTGCAGAGCGTAGATCTGACAACGGCAGCTGAGAAGGCTGACATCCACATCTTTTTCCACAAGTGCATTATGCGATTGAAGGGCGAGGACAGAAAGCTGCCGCAGGTGAGAGCAGTGGAGCGACAGCAAGGAGGGGTTGCAAGAGAACCTGGTGGGTGGGGGAAAGATGCGATATGGCTGATCTTTAGGTTTGCTTCTGGACATTCGACTTTTGAAATGATGTGCACTAGCACTTTGGTGTGGTCACAGTGTGAGCTAGCAGAATGGCACGTTTGCAGATTGTATTGCTATAAAATGTGAAAGACTAGCCTGAAATGTGTTGTATATGGTCCTAACAGAATCAGCTAGAGTACATTAAAAAAAGAGCTAGGTTGGGTAACAGAAATGAGTTGATCAGTCGTAGTGTCCTAACACTGTCACGTTACGGATGGTTTTCTTCAGCGCTGTATTGTTCGTTGTATTCTTTTTTAAGATCGTCTCACTTCCTTTCATTCATTGAATTGATAGTAAGCTTCCTTTCATTCATTGAAGGATTGACACGTTAATGACGCATAAAATTGTGTAGTCATAGAAGGAAAGACGTCACGCGTTCTTTCATAGAAACGCGTAAATATCAGCTTCGAACAACCAATGAGAAGGTGCAAATCGTGTTGTGAAGGGAAACAGAAAAAACTTTGGGGAGGAAGCCTAACGCTTCGGGAGTTTTGGAAGAGAAGCTACAGAGGTCAGACGTGTGTGCAAGCTTGCGAATCTTGCCAACGGTTTTTCCTACGGAACTAGACGCGTTGCTATTCCAGAGAGAATATTCTTCGGTCACTGGAAGGAAAGGTAGACTTCGTGTAGCGACAAAACTCATTCGGGAATCATAGCTCGTAAAAAAAGATGACGAGGAGCAAAAAGGAAATTGTCTTCAACGGTTAGCCGTTAGCTATACGTTTTACGACGGAGGCTGTGTCCGTGTAACTACGAAGCAAGCTATCGTACGACAATATTAGTAGCTCATCGCCCGCCGGGGGAAGTTCATTGTTACACTTCCGCAGCGAGTACGTGTCAACCTTTCTATGTCTTATGAGGGGATCATAAGATAATGTTAGATTCTCAGTGGTGCAAGATCTAACGCACGAGCTATCGATATTCAACGCCGTGAATCTGTCATTCATTGGAATAGTCTAATAGTAGACTGAGAGTGTACAGCCAAGCGGATTCCATTCACTTGTTGAAGTGAACTTTTTTTCATAGATAAAAAATCTATGAAAAACTGATCGTTACCTTGTGTCAGTTCAGCAAGGTCACCTCAAGGTCCAACGGACTAGCATTACAATACATGGTTCGTAACCAGTGTTCCTGACATCTTAAGACAAGCCCATCTACCAAGTTCTTCTGGCACTGTTCAACTGGTCTCACAGATCATCTTTGACCCTGCTACAGACGTTCACAGATCTGCGCTCGTCAGTCGGAACATTTGCTTCTCACTACGAACTGCGTCAGCGTGTCAACTATCATACCGTGTTCGAACTACCTCTGCGGATCATTTCCTGATGTGAACATTCTCTTTTTTTTTTGGATTGACTGTTCTGTTCCGGGTTTTGGATAACACATTTTCCGCAAGTAGCCTATTACGATAGCACATTGACTCATATGAATTTAATTGTATGCTAGTTGTGTTACTCAGTGTTCAGACAATTGTTTCGTGTCTCAAACTGTTGCTATCACGCTCACACACACACACACACACACGCACTGTTACGTATTTGTTCAATTGCACCATTTTTTCCTCTACTTTCATTCTTAATGTTCATAGTTCAATAAATGTGTAAAGTTATCTGGCCGTGTACCTTTTGGTTGAAAAGGTGAGGGTCTGCACTAGGCGTATGTTTCTCGTGTTTTCTTCCCTAGAATTCTAGCACACCCCACAAAACGTTACAAACACAATGGGCTTGATTACATGAAGTATGGTCGTTGTGGTTCCACAGCATGCTGATAGAGTTGCATGATCACAAATTGTTCTCACAGACTGCTTCTTTCTCAGGTGTTGCACATGGAGGATGTTCTGAAGCGAGGGTTGGGTGTTCACCATAGCGGCATTCTGCCCATACTTAAAGAAGTTGTGGAAATGCTTTTCCAGCGAGGTCTTGTCAAGGTCAGCAAGACTATTGTTTTAACAGTGAACTTGGGTCTGTGGACATCAGCTGAGGAGCTGTTAGGGGGGGCCTCCAACATCACACCTCTGAGTGCTGTTGTAAAGCGACCTTGAACCCCTATACCTACATGACATTAACACATTTAGATTCTGACACTCTGACATAAGCTTTTCAGTGCCCAACTGATTCACTTAAATTACCATCTTTGATCTTACTGTTCCATGACCGGCATGGGTGCAAGGCTGAAAAACGTTGATGCAGACGAATTATACCCTGTACGAGTCTATGATGCAACTTATTTACCTGCCAGGCCCAAAACATGTCCTTGCATCTGAGTACGTTTTGTACATTTTGTCTGAATGGTTTTGTCCAGATTCTATTTGCTACAGAAACATTTGCCATGGGTGTGAACATGCCAGCACGTACGGTCATTTTCGACACTATCCGCAAGCACGATGGCATTCAGATGCGAACCCTTCTGCCTGGCGAGTATGTACAGATGGCAGGGCGAGCTGGTCGCAGAGGTCTTGACTCTACAGGGACAGTTATTGTTCTTTGCAAGGGCGATGTCCCAGAAACATCGGAACTTCACAGGATGATGCTGGTGAGTTGTGGGTTTTGTCAATCTACAGTTGGCCAGAATCGGTGCATCTCAATTTAGAATTATGGTAAAATGTCACTCATCATCACACTGTTGCCAGGTCCCCATATTCCCAGTTTTGTTTTGGTTTTTTTTTTTTTATCAACTTCAGCAATGTCTGTGCTCAGCTTACAGGACAGAATCATTGGATATTTTTAGATTAATTTATTTGTGCCTTTGTGCCCAGCAGAAGAGTTAGATTTCTTGTAAACCTTCCTGTCCTTTGTCACCTCCGTATTTGTAACTTTTCTTTTCTACCTGATAAAGTTGCAAACTTTATCTTCCTTTTTCTCTACGCACGCCTCAGATTAGGGCTAGTGGTGCTGCATGCTTGCCCCCGATACAGAGGGTCACGAGTTCGGATTCAACGTCCAGCACACAGACATTCCTTTCGTGTGAAACATATTTACAGCTCTGTTGGTCCGATGGTTCCTCCAGCAGCAGGCCTTGTGATTGGACTTAGGGCTGTTCTTTGTTGTATGACGACAGGGGAAACCCACGCAGCTGGAATCTCAGTTCCGTCTGACCTACACCATGATTCTCAACCTGCTGCGAGTCGAACAGCTCAAGGTGGAGGACATGATGCGGCGCAGTTTCTCCGAGTTCCACTCTCAGCGGAATGTAAACCAGAACCAACAGGCGCTGGAGGCACTGAAAGGAAACCTGCGACAGGTGAAGGACATCGAGTGCTTCATGTGTTCCATGGACCTGGAGAAGTACTATGAGGCTTGCCGACAGTACCAGGTCCTCAAACACCAGCTGCAGGTGAGTGTGTGCAGGTACTTTTTATTTGGGGGTGGGGGTTGAGGGGTGAGACTGTCATGTCTGTGTATTTTTAATTTTGTCACTTTCAGACATCAGTGATTATGTTGTGCATGTTCACACCTTGTGCTATGCCCTCAGAAATGCGTTGGTGACAGGACATGACCTGTGCTTGTACATCACACCTGGGTGTCATTGCTAGCATATCAACAGCAGCGTATTTAATTCTTTTGTGTCATTCAGACCTGAACTGTAAGGTGGTGAGAGAGCAAACGTGCATGTGTGTGTGTGTGTGTGGGCACGTGTGGCATGTGCACAGATGAGACCAGTTATATTTTGTGAGTGCTTGTGACACAGTGTAGAAGAGTGTTGTCATATGTTTAAAGGCCTATTTAATTCACACCAGGACTGAATGAAAGTGTAATATCTACAGCCAAGATGATTGTTTGAAGCATTTTGTTTGTTGTTTTCGTTTCAGGAGGTTGTGTTGTCACATCCAGCAGCTCTCAAGGCCCTGTCCCCTGGCCGTGTGGTCGTTGTTGACAGCGGTGTTTTCAGTAACGTCCCTGGGGTTGTTCTTCAGACCAACATGGGTCCAAACAACACCCGCACGTTTAGCATCCTCATCATCTGTAACAAAAACAGTTCTGTTGGTGATTCAGGGGAAACAACTGCTGCAGGCGACCTGAAAGTACGGCCGGTGGTTGCAACAAACTTGTTCATTCCGGACACTGTGTGCTGGCACAAACTGGTTGAATGCAGTTCCTCTAACATCAGTGTAATCACAACCAAAACTATCAAAATAGAAGCAGATAAAATCTTGAAAGATATCAAGAAACGAGAGCAGCTGCGCTTCAAGTAAGTGGCTTGGTTGAGTCGTTTGGGTGTGGGTAGTTCAATTACTTGAGCTCACCCTCAGGAGGTTTGTATTGAAACAGAGGCATGAGAATGTCATTCCTTGTATTCCCATGTGTATGGAATGTAATGAGAGTTGACCCATTTCTGCTGGCTCAGAAATCTGAACAATTCAGGATTTCTTATTTTATAAACATTGATTGTATAGTTTGTCATGGCTTACCACCATCTTATGCCCTGTAAACGTCAACTTGTGCTTGGCAACTGCTAACTTCTCTAAAAGTTAAAGCATCTGCTTCTAATGTGTGTCGTTTGTGCCCTGGCCGAGTCAAACCGAAGACTCAAAAATTGGCAATCTAGTAGCTGCCCTGGCACTACAGGGAACAGTACTAGGACTGGTTGGCCCGGCTTCAGTATAATGACCGGGTGGGACTAAACCCCGTGTTGTGACAGCAGTCCCACGTGTGGCAGCATGTAAACTTTATCTGAGCAACACCGTCCTGATATTTTCACCTAGTTTGCAGTAGGACATTAAGTCATAAGCAGACAGTTATTTTCAGCACTGCAATGTATTGCTTGCTGCAGAGCTAATGCTGGGTGATCTGAGGTTATCAGGAAAGATTTGGGGGAAATATGCTGTTTCTTCTTGTCTGCTCATGTTAGTTGGCTCACACTTTATCAATACCCTGTACAGTGTGCTGATAGTTCTTGAGACGTAAGCCATCCTGTAAAAATGCCAGACTTGCTGTGACAGGGACGACCCGCCAGGTCAGTCGGTGAGTGTGGCAACACAAGAACTGCTGCGCCTTGCGGAGCAGAATGTTGGTGGTCTGGATGGCCTTGACCCTGTGAAGGATCTTCACATCCGTGACATTGACCTTGTGGAGCAGTTCAGGTCACTGAAGTTCATGGCCAGTGAGTTTACTGGCTTCCAGTGCGTCAACTGCCCCAAGTTTGGGGAGCACGTAGGTCACTGATGCGTTACATTCAAATATTTTGTAGCTAAGTGTAAGAATTTTCAAATATTTTGTAGCCAAGTGTGAGAATTTTCAAATATTTTGTAGCTAAGTGTGAGAATTTCTTTTTCCTGTGTACTCCCTCTGTGTGTTTCTACTTTTTTGTTTGGAGGGGTGGGAGGTAGTGGCTTTTCATTGGGATTTTCTTTGCTTTGCCATTAAAAACTAATTTAGCTATCATAGCCCCCCCCCCCAAAAAAAAACCCCTCCATTCTGTGGTGCTGTTGTTGTTGTGAAATGATCCTTGTCTACCAGCAAATGGAAGACTGAAGTTCATTCACATTTCACTGCACAAATTTCAATCAAAAATGTACATTGGCGCAGTGATATCACTTAAACTTCAGGAGTTAAAAAGCTTATAGACACACAATAAAACACTTTAAAAAAAATGAGTTATGACTTCTTTATGCTGCGGCTTAAAGACCAACTCACACCAGCCATCAACGTTCTTCAGTCTAGGATTGAACATTTCCCACAACCATGTGAAATCATTAGTACTGAACATTTCATCATCGTCAGACCTCGCACATGCTTGGATAAGTATGTTGTTTATTTTGTGGTATTCTGTATGCCCTATGTTGTGGTTAACTTTAAACACCTTGCCTTGCCAGACCTTGCCATGTCTTGCCATTACTTGTCAAGGTAGTGAGCGTACCCATGGTACATACATGCAGTGGGCTTTGTCCTGTTTGACTTGCGATGACTGTTGGTGTAGGATCTGTCAGGTGACTGCCTCACGGACGTGTAAGATGAGTCTTGGTGTAGGATCAGTCAGGTGACTGCCTCACGGACATGTAAGATGAGTCTTGGTGTTTCTGTCAGTTCCAGCAGCTCGACAGCAACATGAAACTGAAGGCTGAGTACCAGCACCTACAGTTTCTGCTCTCCGACCAAAGTCTACAGCTGCTTCCGGAGTATCAGCAACGCATGGAGGTACACAGCACAGTGCATGCTTCACTAGTACTGTAGTATGTTGTTTGGCAAGAGTGTAACATCCCAACTGGGTTTCTATCATATGCCAGTAGATGTTGCCCTTAGTTGATGCATTTTACCTGATGCTAGATTGCTTGGTTGATAGAGGCTGTAATGCATCAGACTTGAAAGCCCTCACTGATCAGTGCTTCTGGAACTTTTTAAAACCAAGAGTCAAAATGGCCCTCTAGTCTGAAATCTAAGGGTCAGTTTAAAAAACAAAGGTTGGGTCAGTTTGAAAAACAAAGGTTGGGTCAACCTGAAAATCTCAGCATCATTGCTGAAATTTGTGCATAAAATTGTGTTGTCAGGAGCTTTGCAGATGGATGATATGGTTGTCAACTCGACAGTTATAGTCCGGCATTTTTTTCTTGTCTCATTGAATCGACAACATGATAAGGATAACTATGCATGGAGATTTGTCCGAGTTGCTGTAAGGCTGTGTTTTACTTCAGCATTTTTTTTTGGGGGGGGGGGGGGGGGAATAGTGTGTTTGGCCTATCACTAGTTTCATCTTCAGTACTACAAAATACAAGAAGTTACAATAGCACAGAAAATGAATCAAGGTCACTTTCTGTATTTAATCGTCTGATGATTATAAGAAGTGAATCGTATTCTGTGGTGCTTTGGTTTCAGGTGCTGAAAAGGCTGCACTATGTGGACAATAACAAGGCTGTGCAGATGAAGGGGAGGGTAGCGTGTGAGATCTCTACCCAGGAGCTGATGGTGACGGAGCTCATTTTTGAGAATGGGCTGACAGACCTGCATCCTACTGACATCGCAGCTCTTCTTTCTTGCATGGTCTTTGAGCAGAAGAAGTGCTCTGAGCCAAAGCTTTCGCCGACTCTGAAGGAGGTGAAATGTATTTGTGTTTAGTGCAACAAATGTTAATGTACATACATCGGTTGATTCAATGCATGATGGGTCCTATGTTTCACAGCTAGTATCTTGGCATCAGAATCAGTTTTTTGATCTAATAGTTTTTATTTCACAGTAATAATTGTTCCCCTTTTTTTCTTTGCATAGTGCTTTTATTTTCCAGTCCAGTATGAAAAGTCATACAGTCCCCTTTGTACCGTGGTCCCTCTGCCATGAACGGTGGTTATGTATTGCTCTGTTGTTGATATGGACTGATGGTCTTCCAAAAACTGAATAGATTATTATTAATATTATTATTTGCAGTCCGGTATCTTTCATATTGCTAATATCTGTGCTTCACGGTCAAGTTGTATTTTTCATGTTTGCTAATTTCTTGACAGTGCAAAGACATGGTGTTGAAAAAAGCAGAGCAGATTGGTCGTCTGCAGAGGGAGGTTGGCATGAAAACGCCTGTGGATGACTACAAAGATGAGTTTCACTTTGGTCTCATGGAGGTGGTATTTGAATGGGCACGAGGCATGGTAGGTAACAACACTACATCTACAACATTGGTTCTATGATGATAGAACGTCCTAGTCATTTAAAGAGCTTGGCATGTCTCATTATGGGCTGGTTTAGGGTTGGAAACAAATTTTGAAATGGGGGAAAAAATGGACTTCAAAAGTCTTCAGTTTTTAGTTTCATTTCAGATGTAGGATGAAGTGCTTGTGAACTCGCTGCTGTTGTTTTATTTGTATCATAGTTTTGAGTTTTGTGTCATTTATAACAGTATTATTTTGTGTACTTTTTAACATGAAGAAAAACAAATCTGACCATATTTCTGCTTATTTGTGGTTACGAGGTGTTTCTGTCATGTCTGTGTGCAGCCTTTTGCAGAAATCACAGCCCTAACTGATGTACAAGAAGGCATCATTGTGCGATGTATTCAGCGCCTTCATGAGCTGCTGCGTGATGTACGGGGTGCCGCACGGATCATCGGTGACCCAATTTTGTGTTCCAAAATGGACGATGCCATGACCATGATCAAGCGAGACATTGTGTTTGCGGCCAGCCTGTACACGCAGTGAAATCTGCAGGCTGAGGCTGTTCTGTGATGTCCTTTCTCAGGGCTGAGATGTAAAGTTATCTGGTGCCCCTCTGAACTCTACGGCTTAAGAAATGCAGTGGTTATGGCATGTTGCTTTAGTGCAGTAAGGTTGGCATTTTCATGGATATTGCACACATTTCATGAGCCAGAGCTGTCCTTGTGCCTCATTACAGGAATGCAGTTGTGCACCATGTATGTACAGCAAATGGTGCCTGGGGTTCTTGGGTGTTCTCGGCCATTTTAATTCACCAGTTCCTGAACTTTGTCCTGCTCCGTCTGGTACTTGTGCTTTATCTAGCCGGCAGACTGGCCAGACATGGTCCGGGGGTGTCTCTGAGTTGAGATGCTTTACATTTCCTGGATGAGCACACACATACAACTCCAACTTTCCAAATCAGTCACACAGGTTAGAAAGCAATAGGAGTGAGACTGATAGGGTAGGACTGGATGTGGTGAATATTTTGAAACAAAGGAATCTTTCAGTTCTGAAGCCGGTTATTTTTCTTATATTCACATTCTTACAGCAGCAGAAATTTTAGCCACTTTTTTGTTAGCTCCTGTCAGGTTAGAGTGGTGGTACAAGTTTGTGAAAGCTGTCCGAGCATGGAAAAACCAGTCTGCAGGGATTTGGTGAGGGTGCTCAACAGCATCATGCATCAAACGGCTGTGAAGCACGAAAAAGTTACAACTTCAAACAGAAAGTGGATGGACAAATGGAAAGAAGAAAAATAATACAGGAGGCCAGGGAACTTTGCTTTTCAAGCAGTTTTCATGGTGGTTCTTTAAATGCGTGTGTGTGATAGATGCAGAATTGTTCAAATATGATTTACAATAAAATATTTCAGTGGATATGAAGGAGGAAAACACAGAAGAATGTCTTTGTAAGGGAGGAAAGAAAATAAGGATCTGACATATCTTTTATCTTGTGTAGATATACAAAATGATTTTAGTTTACAAGGAATCAGTTAAAATGAAGTATGCCCAGTTAGGAAAGTAATTATTATACTGTTTTTCACAAATACAGTATTATACATGTACACAATTTCCATGAAAACGGCCATAATTGCTCTGGTGCTAATGATGGGGAAAATAGGTCTGGAGAACTGCTGAAGAGTGCTCACTGTATTGTCATTGTATAATATGGGCAAACAATGAACACATAGTGCGTTTTCTTGTGAATGTCACAGAGACTTTTGTTAATCTTCAGCGGATCTTTCATTTCAGTTGGTCTCAGCAGTACATCACAAAGTCTTCTGTCTGTGCTCTGCAGGAATCAAGATGCAGCCTTTTGCCAAAGTACCAGCCTCACTGTTGTACACTAAAGCAATGACTGGGAATGGATTTGGTAATTAGAACTGTACCAATTTAAAAATGCACAACGCCCGATTAATGCTCCATCTATTCAGTCCATTGAACTGATGCTGTCTTTGAAGTTATGACTGCCTGGCTTCGAAACTGATTAATAACTGGACTTGTCTCATGCCTGACAAGCTATATAACTGGTCCAAAGACTGACAGGCAGAAATCTTGAGCCTATGTACTTAGTATTTTCAGCACTCTCTAGTGCTGCTGTACATTTCGTTTCATGGAGTCAGCAATTCATAGTGAATTTATCTTTTCATCAAATTACATCTGTGTACAGGGTTTATGAACAAGCACTGCCATGTCTACATTCAAATGGTCTTTTCATTGTGTATGTAGTGTACATTATGGCATAGAAATACCAGTTTCAACTTTTATGGGCTTCAAGCATACATGCTTTCAAGAAAACACTGAAAATACATTTTAAAACTATGGCATGGGGCTCAAAGGCCCAGATACAAGTTATGAACTGTGAACTTAATGAAAATTGTCCTCAGAACAAAGCTGAATTAAAATTCTGTTACTGCATGGATGTTTGTTTGCTCATGTGGGCATGGAATGATGCAGGTGGTGTTGATTCTAGGAAGTCACAACAGCGCGATGGAGGATGGCCCTCACCTCACATCCAAGCCTAAGTGATCTCTGCTGATTCTATGTTTTATTGGACGCCAATAGGGCAGTAACAGCAACAGAATCCAAGGGTGGGTGGGTGGGGGCGCTTATGCATGAACTGGTACTGCAAATGTATTACTCTTGCCTGTGACTATGCAGAAGCGACTGAATCCATTTTGTTTTCCCAGACTTGACAAGCCTGGGATTTTCTGTAGTAACAGAAATCCTCAGGTTGTCTCTCTCGTGCATCTGTGAGGCGCTGAGACCCTGGCTGGCTAAGAATCAGCATAAAAATGTAGAGAAACCAGTTCTGTGATTTTTAGTACCCAGGATTGGGAGCTACGGGTCCAGTGACAATGTCACAATGAATTAACGGCCAAGTAATTAACATGTTCCCTAAAACTACCAGCTGCAACAACAGGCTGGCCCAGCAACGTATCCTGCAGCATGAGAGGCCAGGAGGCACCTTTCGTGAGTGCCTGAAACAGCGGACTCGGCTATTCCCACTTCCCACCTCATTGCTGTCACTGCTCGAGAGCAGTGTTATAAACTCTGTATTGAAATTATTTGCACAACAGCAATACAGCCCATTGCTATGTTTACCTGTACAGTCATTGGATTACATGAGCATGCTGTACAGAAATGTCGTAGATAAACCAAATGTCCTAGGTAAAACATCTCATCATATAAAGGCGGTGAGATGTTTATGTATGAAAAAGAAACACAAGGGTCATCCCAGCCAGAGAATAAAAACACTGTGAATGCAATCCAAAGCTTGACTCACATGCTTAAACTATATTAAAGACAGCCCGTGGAAACAATTGGGCAAAATGCACATTAGACTATTGTTTTAGCTAATATAAATTTCCAAACATTTCTCAGATATACATTGGCAAATATTTAACTTGTGCACATAGTCTGATATCGACTTGCAGTGACGATTGCAGCAGGTAAAAACATTTTTAACCCCAAATGACAGTATGTACACAGTATACATTACATGCACAAGGCAAAAGATGGACAATACATTTGACAAGAAACACAGTGAAAGCACTTGTGACAGCAATAAGAAACAGCTTTTCTTTTTAAATTACACAGCATGGCAATGGAGGACTAGCATTTTACCTCAAAGACATGGTGAAGAAGACACGCTACAGCAAATAAATTCTTAATGGTGACTCACGATGTGCTCGCAGTGATTTATAGAAAAAACTAGTATTTCACAGGAATGTGTGGAAGTTTGCAGACGACACCGGGGATGAGAAAGAACGTGTTGAAGTAAGCAAACGACACCAACGATGACACTGGTCCCAGGTGACCGGCTGTTGTCGGTGTCAGATTTTGATGTAAGTAATCTCTCACGTCTCTCCTGTTGTTCACCAAGAACTATTTTTACGGAGATGAAACTCAAGGGACAATCTTTCAGCAGACATACGCACTTACACACGCTTGTGGGCAGTGTAAGGCTGAGGTGATGAGGCTGAATCTTGTTCCGTCAATACTATACTGGCAACATGGCCAAGGGTAGGTGATGATGCCTTTAGCAGTCCTTTCATTCATCCAGTCTGTTTCGTTAGTAGTCCACTTCGGGGTATGACTTGTAAAGAATGTTGAACAAAATGCAGCCCCCGAAAAAAATCAACAGGGTAAACATGTCAATCCACCCGGAATTCTCTGACCACGGGTACCTCCTGTTGTCGGTCAGAAATGCTCTGCCCAGCAGCAGCCCTGCAACGTTCAGTTTCAGGTTTGTTTCACTATCCTCGGAGGGACTATATGCCAGCACAGTAATACAATTGACATATTAACTTGCAACACATACCTGTGACGGACCTACTTCCGAAAGGACTTTTTGCCTGATTCTCGCAGAGTAACAGTTTATACAGTAACCTATAAATATTATACAGAGTTTGTAATGCTAAACATTTATCTTAAACCCATTCACAAAAACAGTTTACATGTTTCTCTTACTCCTTCCCTATCACTGAACCTTCCAACCCTCTGTCTACATTTCTGTCTCTACTCCCTCCTGTTTTCCGTTCTCCACCCTTCTTGTCCTCCCATAACAATGTACCTGTAGTTTTGTTTTTGTTTACAGAGGGGTGCAGAAATGGTCAGTCGCAGATGGAAAATGAGGGGAAAAAAAGAGAGAATCTGTAAATGCGTTTTGAGATTTGCTATCATAGTTTAGAAACGAAACCAAAATCAAAATCCAGTCCAGTTTTCTCAAATCGGAAGTACTCACCAGCCAAAATGCCGCCTGCGTGTGCCCCGATCCCGACTTTGAAGGTTGGGAAAGTCGGGCAGAACCTACGGTAGATGGCTAACGCGATCTGAACACCGGCTGAAACAAAAAGAGTGAGCAGATCTCAGTAGCAGCGCTTACAAACTGCAAGAAAAGAGCTTACAATACGAACAAACAAGACCCGTGAAGCTGCGCAGAGAACACAGCGAAAGCTAACAGATCACCAGCCCCCAGACTTTTCAGACTTTTAACAGAAAAGCAGAGGGTAGAAAGGTCACCTGTGAATTGGAACTTACCAACGACGAAGATGAGCAGAATCCGGAACCAGGGCTTGGCAAACCATCGCTTTGGCTGCAGGTCCGAGTCCTTCTTGCCATTTAGTTCTGACCAGTTCTGCCATCAGCGATCAGGACAACGTTTTACAGACACAGCACGTAAGGCTCTTTATCTGCTTTCCCCATCTGTCACCACCCACCCATCCACGCACGCATGCATGCGCGAGCACACTCTAGCATGCAAGCTGTGTGTTTTCCTGTTTGTTCTTCTGTCGGAGCATCTGCCTGTCTGCCTGTCTGCCTGTCTATAACGGTCGCTGCTGTTTCAACCATTTGGTGAGTTATTAATGCTGATACAGAAAGCAAGTTCTTGCGGACGGTACGGATCAAAGTGCCAACGATATGATCTACTCCGGATTAAATCACCACGCCCCTCTGATTCTAACTCTTTTTATGTCCTGGGGTTTTGTTGCTTAACGTCCTGTCGCAAACGAGGTGCACAGCAGGTGCCGGACAGTCAAGTTAGCGTACTGCCACACGTGGAACTGCTGTCGCAACACAGGCCTCAGTCCCACCCAGTCACATTATACTGACACCGGGCCAACCAGCCCTAGTACTGTTCCCTGTAGCGCCAGGCGTCTGGCAGAGGAGCTACTAGATTGCCAATTTTTAATTCTTCGGTATGACTTGGCCGGGGCGCGAATCATTGACCTTTGATCTGCCTGGGAGCCAAGGGACAAGGGTCCAGCGTTTGAAACTTTGTCGGGGTCTCATCATTCGTCCTAGGAAACGTCCAACTTACGGTGTCCATGAGAAACTAGAACTACGCCTAGCAGCGCGACAAACCCCTCTCTCATACTCCCAAACATTAAAACTCTGTGAAATCATTAAAATTTGTTTAGTGCCCACAGAAGATATATTCCTCTCATGATACATATATATGAATGAAAATATAAAATATTTTACAACTCCCCTGCGTTATTTTCCACGATTTCACAGAGAAAAGCGCTCAAGTTTGATTTAAGCGATAAACCTTCGACCGCTGAATGGGATCCGAACTCTCGGTCCTCGCTATCTTTTGCTGATACACATGTCTTGCCGCTCTGCCACGATCCTACCCGATTGTTAAAAGTGGCCATAAATCTCTCATGGTTTGTTCATAGAACTGTTCGTTTTTCCAGTCACCACCCGTCGATCTATGCCCCCCTCCCCCCGAACGCCCCACACCAGCACGCACTCACGCACACCCGCGCGCGCACTCTCACACACACACACACACACAATGTTAAGCAGCGCGAGAAGCCGTGACGTCACCACAGTAATAACCAAGCGTGAAGTTACTACAAACTCCCCAGTAGCACAGGAACCGGAAGCGCACTTACCACCAGAATTCCGATCACGTGGCCTGCCACGACAGCGTAGGTCCCTCCCGCAGCTCCAGCCAAACCCACCTGATGGTCACTGATTGACTGCAGCAGGGAGCCTGCGAGATGTTGGGAACGTCACTGGGATGTGTATATATAATATATAATATATGCATACAGCAGATGGCCTGCAGCTAAAACTTCAGTAATTGTTAGTGATCAATTGACACAAAGAGCCCACAGCAAATTGAAACGGCCAGTATAGTTATTGATCGATGTGAAGGTAAATGATTGAAACAAGGGTCTGCAACAGATTGCAAGATTTCAACGATGAGTGATTGAAGCAAAGAGCCCGTGAGATATGGCTCAGATCATCCACATTTACTGAAGCAAACTTAATTACAGCCAGCAGCCTATCAGTTCCTTTTAGCAGATGTTTCAGAATTCAGGCAGCTTGTAAGACCCAAAGAACAATGTGCTTAATCTGTTAAGATGTTCAGTAATGAAATCATTCGCTTTCATGGAGACATCCATAGTCCAAAAACTACCTACCTGTGATGACTCCCACCAGGTAGACAACGGCCATTCTCCACCAGCCGAAGATGACTTCCAGGGGAAACCCCAGCACTACCTGCAGGCCTAGATTGAAGATTAGATCGATCCACCTGCAAATCAATGAAGCGCAGCCACAGGTAACTACCGTTTGCTTGCTCCCTTGCTTGGCTGCGACGAGTGGTTTAAACACCTCCCCTTTAAACCTCCCCTTTCCCTCCCTTCCCACAGACTGCCACAAGAAAAACCCCTGCTGCTAAGACAAACACACATTCTCATCGAACGAATAGGACACGGGGTCGTTACAAACAGAAGTAATATATACATGTATGTATAGGCAAGATTGGCGCAAGCTCTGGACAGAAACGTTGGCTAGTTGTTGCCTGGTTGTAGGAGCCAAAGAAGCGAACATTTTCTGATGCCGAGGATCGAGGAAAGGGCGATGAAGATGTGACAAACGATTTAGGAATGGAGGAAAGAAGACCAGAGTAGGAGGAAAGAAGCTTCGACTGGGAAGTTTTTAAAAAGAGGGCGCCCATGGGATCTGAACTTTTGCTGATACACATGTCAAGGCGCTATAATGCCACGATCCTACACGATTGTTAGAAGTGGCCATAAATCTCTCGTGGTTTGTTCATAGAACTATTCGTTTTTCCAGTCTCCATCTGTCGATCTATGCCCCCACCCCCACCCCAAAGCCCCACACGAGCACGCACGCGCGCACGCACACACACACACACACGCACACACACGACACAAGTCCATGGCATTCGTGTCCGTCCGTCCGTGTCCTCCACACCGCGTCATGTCAGACGACAGGCCTCTCACCCTTGGTGCAGGAACATGTAGGACACGAAGCGCCACACCTCCTGTCGCCGGTTCTGCAGGTACATCAAAGGACTGTACGCCGCCACGCCATCCAACGCCCTCACCTGACCACCCAGCCTGTAGATGTCGGCCACGTAGTACAGGAACACCGCCAGCTGCAACACGTAACCGCCTCCAGGTCTGCTTATTGACTTCTTTGTGCGAAACCTATTCGCATCAAGCTATCGCCCTTCATGGCAGATGTACTCGCAGATTCTAATTAATACGGTGTACAGTCTTTGAAAGAACAATTATTAACACCTGCAACCTGTTTGGGGCTTAAACAGCTTTCAGCCAAGATCTATCATCAGTGCCTCAGGACAGGAAAGGTGTTCAAAACTTTTTATGTCTGCCCAGTGGAAGGCCTCGACAAGCACCTGCAAACGAAGTTCTCCCTAATCCCAAACTCCCATCGCCACCCTTAGGGGTCTGAGCCAAGTAGCGTAAGGTCTGTGGTGTACCGAGCCAAGCGGATGCCCTTCACAGCTGTGGGACACTGACCTACCTGACTCGAAGATTTCACTTCCTGAGCCCTGAAGTTGATGCCCTACCTGAGCTATCGATCTGATGAACTACCTGAGCTATCGATCTGATGAGCTACCTGAGCTATCGATCTGATGAGCTACCTGAGCTATCGATCTGATGAGCTACCTGAGCTATCGATCTGATGAACTACCTGAGCCATGGAGACGATGATGATGAAGAATGGCGGTGGAATACATCGGTACGTGGCCAGGTATTCGTCCACCTCGGCCTGCGGCACGGTGTTGCGGCACACGCTGTTCAGCAACGTCCTCTTGCGGTCGGATCCCGGCCGCCGTACACCACCCTCCCCCTCCGCGCTGTAGGTGTCGAACCCGCCTGTTACCTGCAGCAGGTGCACGCAGGAACGTTAACAGTTGCAGGCGACACAGACATCCACACGCCACCTACATAACCATGCACATATGCACACACAGAAATTCGTACATAGGTACGTGCATAGGTAAACATGCGCTTGTATGAAGGGGCTTTGTTCTAACCTCCTTCTTATTCCCCTCCTTCTCCCGCTGTATCCCCTCCTTTCTTTTGTTCTTTTTTTCTTTCTAACCCCAAACCCTAACCCTTCTATCTTTCTTTCACTTAATGAACAAAAAAAAAGCAGTTCAGAAATATTGTTTTGTTGTTTTACACCGACTCACAATTTTCACGAACTCTGTGTACGAGATGGCCTTGCCCGGATTGAAATCCACAAGGTCGATGAGGTCATAGACCTTGTCAGGGGGCAGGAGGTCACGGTAGGTTTCGTCCTGGAGCAGACGCCGGAGGTCATGGCTGGCGATCCTTTCGCCACCGTACACGAACTGCAGACCACGTGACACATTCTAATTAGCATATCAGTGTATTAAAAATACAACGAATATTATTTGTTATTATTAATTTATTAATTAGTATTAATTTATTAGTATTAATTTATTAATTTTTTTTATTTATTATTTATATGCAAAGCACATACCAACTCAAGGGATAGCTTAACCAGATCATATAGAGCTACACAGTGTGACATTGGCATAAGTGTTCAAGGCGTCTTAACTATTATGAACGCGCTCACTTGACAGCGGAGTGAGTAGAATTCTTTGCTCGTTTGGCAGAATCGTGGGATTTATAATGCATACTACTCACAAGCTTCAGCTCTCATTAAACCTCTGAGTTAAATATCGATGTACTAAATCGTTGTTTCGTATCACCGACTATCGTCAGCTTCGATGCTATTAAGCAAGCGGCTGAACACTTAATCCGGCTTGTTCGATTGTTTTTTTTTTAAGAGTATGGTGATGATCGTGTTTATTCACCTGTCGCGACCTGTAGTGGTGGTTCATCGACAAATTAAACGAGTGGAGGCGAAATTGAGCTACTTTCAGATATTTTCGGCGTTTCCTGCTGTTGATGATTCTGCACGCTATCTGCACTGCTCGCAATCACGTCACTTTTTTCCAGTTGAGTTTGGTATGTGACCAGATTGAGTCTCAAAGAGGATATTGCAGCAACTTCCCAATTTGCATCATTATCTTTCTTTATATGTAGCACTGTGACGCATGACAAGGACACTTTGTAGGATATATATTAACAGATACCGTTGTACAGTCTGTACCCACACTATAATGTATGTACTTACCCTTTGAAATACTGGACGGAAATGCTGAAAGAAAGAAAAGTTGAGTTAATTAGCATTTAAATAGAAACAGCAGTAAAATAATAATTATAAGGCACAGGGCATCGAACCAAAAGAAGTTTCAAAGATTGGTGTGACTTCAGTCCTGTTAGTGTTATAATGTTCTTTGAACTTTTCACTCGGGTGTGGTTCGCTGGTTGATATGTTGGTTGGTTGGCTAACTGGCTAGCTGGCTGGCTGGCTGGCTGGTTGATTGGTTGACGTCCCGTCACAAACTAGAAGCATATCAGGACCGTGGACTATGTGGGTGGAGGAATGGGGTCCTATTACTAAGCTATGCACTGAAAGGACCACTAGACTGATGGCAGCAGTAAGATGGCCAGTGCGGACAGGCAGTTTAATGTGCGGGGAGATGGCCGAATGGAGTTTGTTAGTGTCTACTTACCTGATAACCTTTCTAAAATTAGACCTAATTTGTCATCATTTTTTCAAGGTCGTAATTGAGAGCTCCTACTGTTTTGTCTGTAGTCCTAAACTTGTTAGAGAGCGAGAGGGAGGGAGAGAGAGAGAGAGACTGTCAAACCAAAACAAAACAAGAACAAGAACAAATCTGGACTAGTGGAAATTTCAGTGGCTCATTGAATTTCAAAAGTTATTAGTCCGTTGTACTATAGTGCTATGACATACTATTTTTGGAGTTTCCCCACCATGTTGATGTTAGGGATGCGTTCATTAGGCTCCAGGGAACGAACTAGTTTTTAAGAAAACCAAGCATTTGATCGAAAAAAGGGACAAATACCGAAAATCTATAAATTATATTAAACGAGATTTCTTCAAACTTACTTTAAGTGTTCTCTTTCAAAACCTCCTTGTGAGGTCTTTATAATAACTGTGGTATTTGCACATATTTCATAATAGGAGGGATCCAACCTGTGCTATAACATAGTATTTTGAGAAAGGGCTGGCGTTCTTATTAGTGACGGATTTTTTTAAAAAAATCATCATCCGTAGAAATATAATTAAAAAAACAAACTTTTATGCTGCATTTGAATTCTGTGTGTACATAGGCAACCTCGCTGGTCTGGTCTGTGTACCTGTGTTCAACGCTAACATCTTCGCTAAATACATCTATTGTGTACATAGGCAACCTCGCTGGTCTTGTCTGTGTGCCTGTGTTCTGCGCTAACATCTTTGCTAAACACATCTCACCATCTCCGCCTAGCCGTGCCAACGCTAATCATTTCACTTTGTTTTGGGTTTTTTTTTTCTCTCTTTCTGCTTTTCGGCTGCGGCAGGTTTCGAACAGGAGAATCATGCAGCTTTCATTAAATTTGTCGAGAACTGCGTTCCTTATTTGTCGAGAACAGTTTTCCTTTTTGTGAGTTCATGTTCGAGGCCTTTATCAGTGATATGCGATAGTAATTTGTCTCAGCTCTCATCGTCAGCAGAGCTCAAAATAATGAAGTGAATCTTATCGAGCTATGCGTTCAATTCTTTTTGCACGGTTTTCGCGTTGATTTCTACAGGTGAACAGACGCGAAACCGGCTGCAAACCAAATCTTACAAGTTCCAGATTCTGGCGAAGTTGTCTGTCCAGTTCTGTCAGGTCCTCCTCCACTGAGAACACTGTACTTCGCCCCGCTGTGACCGATGACTCGCGACTGGCCCCACCCTCAAGCTGCCCGTACTGCCATCGGCCGTCCATCTTGGCGTGCCCGTCAGCTGTGTGGAAGTGGAAGGTGATCGGTTACACGCGGTGGTAGGTGATTACAGGTATTGTCTCCGGTTCTCCACACTCCCAGCCGCCTCGCTGTAAGCAGACGTGTAAACATATTTATAGTTTTCAACGAGTTTCCAAGCTCCGTGTGATTATTAACGTCTAGTCAGTAGAGAGGGGTGTCTTGTAACGGGTAGGAGGGGGGGGAGACTGATAAAGTGAGTTGAGTGGGGTGGAGGAGTCACTGGGAGAGAAACTGCCTGTGGTGGGCAGGATCCGATCCCATGACCCTCTGAAGAAGTGCCAGGCACGATTTCCGCTCTGCCGATGGCCGCCCTTCACTGTACAGTGTATGTGCAACTTACTTGACTATGTAATGACTCCTTAACCGTTCTCACATTCGATTGGCCGTTCGGTGGCGCAGCGATCACAAATTAAGTTTGTGGCCAAGACGGTGATCACGGGTACATGTAGTGCAAATCTGGCCTGTGGCACACTCAATATCTCTTCTTCGGCTGTCGGGCGATTGTTTACTATGGTCGACAGAAAGTCGTGACAGCGTTTGCTACAGCTAAGGGGTGAACATCAGACAATCACAGTCTCGGTCAGTTTGCCATTTGCCAGTGAATACAAGCCTTTTTGCGTAACCGCGCCATATGAAAAAATGTGGACGGTAACGTAATTCTGGGAAGTATAAAACACTTACTATGTGTCAGGTGTTGAAATCTAGCATAGACAAGGCAGTAAGCACGTACGTGTGTCATGTGTTGAAATCTAGCATAGACAAGGCAGTAAGCACGTACGTGTGTCATGTGTTGAAATCTTGTATAGACAAATTAGTAAACACGTACTGTTTGTGTGTGTGTGTGTCATGTGTTGAAATCTAGCATAGACAAGTAAGTAAGCACGTACGTGTGTCGTGTGTTGACATCTAGTATAGACAAGTTAATAAACACGTACTGTGTGTGTCAAGTCTTGAAATCTAGTATAGACAAGTTAATAAACACGTACTGTGTGTGTCGGGTCTTGACATCTAGTATAGACAAGTTAATAAACACGTACTGTGTGTGTTAAGTCTTGAAATCTAGTATAGACAAGTTAGTAAACACGTACTGTGTGTGTCAAGTCTGGACATCTAGTATAGACAAGTTAATAAACACGTACTGTGTGTGTCGGGTCTTGAAATCTAGTATAGACAAGTTAATAAACACATACTGTGTGTGTGTCAGGTCTTGAAATCTAGTATAGACAAGTTAATAAACACGTACTGTGTGTGTCGGGTCTTGAAATCTAGTATAGACAAGTTAGTAAACACGTACTATGTGTGTCAGGTCTTGAAATCTAGTATAGACAAGTTAATAAACACATACTGTGTGTGTGTGTGTGTGTCAGGTCTTGAAATCTAGTATAGACAAGTTAGTAAACACGTACTGTGTGTGTCAGGTCTTGAAATCTAGTATAGACAAGTTAGTAAACACGTACTGTGCATGTCAGGTCTTGAAATCTAGTATAGACAAGTTAGTAAACACGTACTGTGTGTGTCAGGTCTTGAAATCTAGTATAGACAAGTTAATAAACACGTACTGTGTGTGTCAGGTCTTGAAATCTAGTATAGACAAGTTAGTAAACACATACTGTGTGTGTGTCGTGTGTTGAAATCTAGTATAGACAAGTTAATAAACACGTACTGTGTGTGTCAGGTCTTGAAATCTAGTATAGACAAGTTAATAAACACGTACTGTGTGTGTCAAGTCTTGACATCTAGTATAGACAAGTTAATAAACACGTACTGTGTGTGTCAAGTCTTGACATCTAGTATAGACAAGTTAATAAACACGTACTATGCGTGTCAGGTCTTGAAATCTAGTATAGACAAGTTAATAAACACGTACTGTGTGTGTCAGGTCTTGAAATCTGTAGAAGTCGGTAAAAAGACAATACCATTGCAATCAACAGGTAGGAGTAAACTCGGGTACAGCTACCTCACAGAAATGGCAGCAGGCGGAAAAATCTTAGGTATTAGTGAATATATCATACCTGTGTGTCGCGAGGATTGCACACACCTGTGTACGTGAATATCTCGGTAACTCCTGTATACTTGGGTGACCAGAGGAGCCGTTATACACTCGCGTAATATCACAGTCGCAAAGAAACCTGCAAGATGACCATCTGGGGGTTCATCTTGAGTAACCAAACCTATGTTCTCACGGCACTGTACGTCACCTGGGTGGCACATCACACAACTGGGGTGTCACCACTTCGTCGGCCTACATTATCGCTCTATCGTTATGTTCTCTGAATGGAAGCGCGATATTCTTCGGCCCACGACTTGCTGGACGAGAGCATAGAGGGTGTGGCTTTATAAAGCTTCTAGCATTCAGAACACTTTATTTACTGGGTAACACCCCCAAGTGCGTCAGTGCTTTCGCCTTGAATAGGCTGCAGGAGGAATTTTATTTTGCACATATTCAGTGTACTGTGACATGAACGTCTGTGTACAGCGTGTCTGTCAAAACGCTCTCTGACTACCCCCCCCCTCTCTCTCTCTCACACACACACGAAGTCACGAACGCACGTACACTCTCACTCACTAGTTTCTCTTCCTCATACCCCCTCCTCCTCAATCTGTTTTCCTCGCATTGCCAAAAGAGTGGTTTGTGTAAAACATGAGGTGCAGTTTTGTGGACATATTTTGGCCTTGTATACTGCTGCATATCGTGAGAGGCACAGAGGGCTTAATGTTTATTTAGAATAATTTTAGGACAGGTTTTTTGTTTCTCTTCTCACACCAGTCAACGCGGAATACAACTGACAAAAGCAGTTTAGAAACCTGCGCAACCACGCAGACGCAAATGAAATTCAAATGTATTCTGTGTCCCCGAAAATTTAACAAGAAATCAGACTGACAGCTTGGACAGCCTAGGTTCGTACCAGTGAAGATTAATTGTTTTCCTGTTACCTGTGCACACAATACGCGCTCATGTGTCGGGGCACATCCAGAACTGGCCTGGTTTCAAAAGGCGAAGTCACGTTAGGGCTGTCAAGTCAATCAGTTTGATGGAAAAAATAACAGAACACTTACACATAACTACAGCTGTAAAAGTAGGAAGTGATGTAAATACTTCGTATGTATACCATTAAAAATACGTTGTGATTATACATTTTTACTGGGTGTCTTCCTGAACAGGGACGCATTTTTTAATGTATGGCGTCAGTATTTTATCACTGAAACACTTTCTCCATTTTTCCATCAAACTTGATGTTGCGGCATTTTTTCTGTTTACTTTCATGGATGCAATGTGCATCACCTGTTCATCTTTTATACCAGGGAATGCGGCAACATTCAGCGTTCCCTTTATTCGCCATATTTAAATCGTTAGGAGATGTTTCACGCATGTCTGCTGATCTATACTGGCTCGATTTTACATTTGCCTGTAGGCGGTATAGGAACTGACCTTCACTGCAGTGCGACCCCCAGTTGCATTGTATGTTTCACTTCTTAGTATCGGACCATCTCGTTAGCTGGTCCACAGAGGAGAAAAAAGGAACTCAGTAACACTACACACTGAAATAGTCAATAAATTGCAGGTTTTATGGTGTGGGTTAAAGTGTTCGCTGGTTCCTTGAGAGCTTTATTCGGGTGTTAGGGAGGTGCGGCAGGAGTACAGTTGAATACCCTAAGTTCGGTGACACCCGGGGTGTTTCAACGGCCCGTTTAATATGCATGACGTCGGCACCTCGTCGGGTGCAGCAGTATGCCAGTGGACGGCGGCTGACGAGGTTTCTAATTATAAATATCGTGGTATATAAGCGGCCTGCCTTTCACGGCACAAGCTGTTTCGCTTTGCTGAATGCATCGGAGAAGGGCGTTGCACAGAGTCACTGAATTTATTTCTGAGCTATATATTATAGAACCCGAAAAAGGTTTCAACCGCGTGCATCAGATGGGTTATAATACTTTCCTGTTTCTTCATTCATTCCTTGATCTGTCTATCTGGCTAACCCGCTTGCTTGCTGGCTCTCGCTGTCACATGATCATTTTTAGAACGAGTTTGTTTTTGTGTACTTCGTGTGTGAGAGAGAGAGATTGGGAACGAACGAGCGAACGAACTTTAGTAAGTAGGCCATCTGTCCATTTAAACCAACAATGCCATACTAACAGTGTTATAAGAAACAATGCCATACTAACAGTGTTATTAGCAACAATGCCTTACTAACAGTGTTATAAGGAACAATGCCATACTAACAGTGTTATAAGCAACAATGCCAATATAACAGTGTTACGGGAGCAATGATAGAGTCTACAGAAAAGCCTCTGTAGTGCGCAAAAGAAATAGTAATAATGTAATACTGGCCCAGTATAGGTGTACACTTGTTGGGGTGGTGTACGGCGTTACTAGTGGATGACACGTAGTTGTCTCCCTTGTGCTGGCGGGGTTTGTGATTCGTGCGTCTGGTGGGTTGAGAGGGGACCAGCAAACACGTATATATCGCAGCAGCAGAAAAAGTCTACAGAATATCAGTCTTTTCTGGGAGCTAGAAATTCTTGAAGCCCATTAAAAATTATTTAATTTGCACTGAATTTCTCACCAAATAATTATCTGAGATCTGTGGTTTTTCAAAGTTGAGTTTGAAACGCTCTTTTTTGTTTGTTTCTTTTTAAATGATTTTTTTTTACTATTATTAAAATATAGTTTTCAAGGGAAAAGACTCTGAAGGCATTTTGCGATAGAAACAGAATTACATCCCTTTAATGCTGCTGCGTTCAATTACAAAAGCCAGTCAAACAAGAACAAATGAGGACAGAGGGCTATAAAATCGTCAAACGACAACCCCAACAATGTACTGGCAGCGCTAGACACAACCGTACGCTGACGTATGCAATCAAGGGAGCCTATCGTACCCATACACGTAGCAAAGAGAGAGTCGAAAGTAAGGAACGTGGCAGATCTTCTAAAAAAAGATCTGCCATCCCTTTCTTTTAAACGACTCTACAAAAGCCAGGACAAGAGGTGTACAGCTGGCACGGTGGTATGTCTTCCTCATACATAGAAATCATCTCAAGGAAATATTCTCGAAATTAATGTATTTCTGGTGAGCCTTTATATTAGGTATATGTGTAATGGAATATGAGTAAGTATATATATATATATCTGTGTGTGCATGTAGACATACCCCTCATGCTCAAATGTGTGTAAATTATAACAGCTTGGAATAGCAAACTTTCTTGTAGTCGTTTGGTATTTTGTATTGACTAGCTATTGATAGAAAATGACTCACTATTTTTGGTACTGATTGGGTTTTTTTTTACTCATGTCCCAACGATTGTTTAAACATTTAAAAAAAAGATTTTTCAGCATCCTAATTTAGCCAAGAGAGAGTCGGACAGAAAGGTAAGGGGTGGGGTGGGTCGGTTGGCATTTCCCCCATCTACCGAAAGACTAACAATGTGCATGTTTTGACGCCCGACATTACAGCTGGTAATTGCTTCCCCTGCAACTGCCCTCATCCCATCGCCAGGCCACCACGAATAAATGACGAACTTAAATTCACAGCGTAACAGCATCAGTCGTACAGGTTTTTGTTTGCTTGCTTTCTTGTTTGTTTGTTTTTTCGTTTGTCTGTCTGTTCTGATGCCTTGTCATCCTTCATTCTTGGGCAAACATTACTGTCTCGATATCCACGTCGCTCAAAGATGCTGATCCACAGAACTGTGACTTTTGGTTGGTTGGTTATTTAAAGGGACAGTGCTTCAACCTCGCGGTGATTTTCAGACAGGCGATTTAATGTGTGGGGAGAAGGGCGAATGTAGTTTGGACAATGTGCAACTCCAGGAAATAATCCTTTGCCACACCTGGTTTCGAACCAGCAGCCTTCATTCTGCCAGTTCTCATCTGTACCAACTGAGCTAACCAGCCCCCCCTCCCCCCACAGAACTGTGACCGGAAGGACTACTGTAGTTATAGGAGATTGCTGCATTAATGACTGACGTAGTTTCAGGAGACACAGCAGTGGCTGGTAGCATGGCCGTCAACTCTGGTCGGCAGGTCGTGTATGGGATGTCACAGGGAAACAGAATTTCTTGCTTTGCTCACAATTATCGTCATGCCACTGTTTCTGTAGTCGCCGGAACCACAGAACAGCAACGAAATGGGTTCAGGTTCAAGAAAATGGTCAGTGGCGTAGGACCTAACACAGCTTGTGGGACACGCGCCCGACTTCAACACGCTGCGTCATCCTTGTGCTTGCGCACGTGCAGACTAGTCTTTAAATAGCCCGTAACGTGCCTGGCCGCGGGATCCAAGTTTGGTGCCTTGGCACCAATATCAAGCAGTATAGCACACATTTCCAGTCGGGCAGCGCTCCTTTTAGAACGCGTTACTTTGGCAGCGGCACCTCTCAAGCTATTTTTAGATCCGCGTAGGCGACCGACGATTCAGAAGGCGGGATGTTGCATGGGAAGTAACTCCGCGTGCCAGACTCGCTCTTGTAGAGCGCGCGTACATCGGGGAAAAAAAGGTCACTCGTCACAATGAAATCTGTTTAGGTATTAAGAGTACACCGAAAGAGAAACGCGATATTTAGTAATGCTGTGTGTTCGCTATCGATACAGTTCTGGACCCATGTAGCTGCCAGCTGCTCTATAGATGGTTCTCGTTGATTTAATCTTTGGGAAAGTATGTACGTGTACTGTTACACTTTGAGACCAGACAGAAACCTGCACAAGGACAAAGGGGTGGGGACAAGAAAGATTATTTCTAAGGAATTAAGAGCGAGAAAGCGCGGTTGGTGGTGCAATAGAGAAGCAACGTTTTGAACGGGACTAGACGAGGGAGAGCGGGCTAGGGGAGGTAAGCCGTTTTACTGCGAGCGAGACCGATGTTGTGCACAAAGAGGTTGACAGCAGGAGTTCATCATGGGAAGGGAGAGCGTGGGAAAACAAGAGGAAAAGCATGCGCCAGGGAATGCCAAATTCCAGACAGGAAGCACCGCTTCAGCTACGAACTGCAGACAGCTGAAGAGTGTTAATGGGGTTGGATGAGGGGGGAAGAAAATAGAGTAAGACAGAACAAAATTGAGAGACGGGTAGGCAGGCAGGCAGCGCGTAAATGGTTCTTGGTGAAGCGTTCGCAAGCTTAAGTCCCGGTTCCCGGATGTAAAATCCTCATCGGGGACAAGGTTCTGGCCGGTGGTCTAACAGCAGACTGTAGCTTTGGAGTGAGATTCCAGGGAGGGCAGAAAGGTCAGGAGTATCACCGGCGGCCCGGGTTATCGATTAGATCAATCGACTGAAATTCCCATAGTAATCTTACAGAATAACGGTCCATGGCCCTTTTATCCTAACTGTGGTCTTAACTCTCGGCTAACTTCATCCACCTCGAACGCTAACTCCTAAAACTCCGGTCTAACTGTAACTGTGATTAGTTTTCGCCCGGATGTGACGTCGAGATGAAGTGGGTCAGGGGTGAGAACGATTCAGCAGCTGGACTGTAACTGTGGTCTTGCCTCTCGGCTAACTTCATCTCTAGCTCTAACGGATGCAACAGTCTCCTAGCCTATTTAGCCATACACAGTTCTGTTATCTTGAATCAGTTTACCATCCTCAGTCCATAGGGCACAATCTCCTATTTGCTCTTTGTAGTTCGTCACATGGTCGTCATCTTCTGGGGTTTTCACACGGCGCGACCAAACGACTTAAGTTGTACGAAACTATAGTCGATCGGTTTGCAGTAATAGATATTGGTAATCATATATTGTTTATACAAAATTATTTTTACTAAAGTTTCGGAATGTAGTATTCAGCGTTTCGGACACGAGTTTTTCGTCGGAAATGCACGCGGTTGGATCCAAGTTAGAAACACGTGCACGATTTGTCTTGAATTGTTAGCTCAGAACTATTAACCATCTTTCATCGCATCACGCCACTGGGGGTAGAGGGGGGCGGGGGTGTGTGCGTGTGTTGGGGGGGGGGGACTTGCGTTTTTCTGGTTCCTTTAAATGTCTTCTTTGTTCTAGTTTTTCTGTTTTTCTCTAGTCTGCGAGTCAGCCACTATAGCGATCGAGAAACCGACTGACCTCTCGCTGAGGCAGTAGCGGTTCAAGGTCGTGCGAGACGTCAAGCAGTGTGACGTCACTCCTGATTTTATGGCGAGTGGCTACGACCGTTTTGTGTGCACAGAGGTGACAATACATCGTCTGCACTCTACAGACTGCACATGAGACCACGACCTGCAGATAAGGAGAGCGGGCTGACACGGGGCTGGGGAGAGTGCAAACCGTGCGGCGTTTAAAGTCTGCACTGACTCAACTTGTTTTACATGCGCAGTTCGTTTGACGCACGCCTTTGTAATGAACGTTAAGCCTTTATGCACCCGACTCCGCTGAATGTGGGCAGTCTCCTGTTAATAATGACCATGGCCTTTCACTTAGATAGGACGAAGGATGGTTGTCAGCCTTTGTGCCTTTTTATTCACTTCGTGAGCGGCTTTGTGACTGACGCAAGTCCGCGCGGGCACGTAGACTATGTGTGTGTGTGTGTGTGCGCGCGGTCGCGTGGCAACTTTCAGGAGACGCGACACCGACAGCAGCTGATTATGGCTTCCCAGCGCAGTAAACAGCACATAATGGCATCTCCGTGCGAACGTAAAACTTTCCACTTGATGAGTGTCTCGGGTTTCGAAAGAGTGCAAGCGACATGCAGTTCAGCCAGTAGTTCTTGCTATCACTACAGTGTATTATGTTATTTAGTGTTCGCTCACATGAATCTGTATGTTAGAAATACGCGAAGGCTTGCTACCCGATTAAGCGGAAGTAGTTCTGCATTTCGCAAAGTACTTTAATGCCTGGCTATGACTGTATAGAGGTTTTCACGCTTTGCCAAAAAACAAGTCGCAGTAACACAAGAAATAGGAATCAGACAAAAGGTTTGGGGGAGTATCAGAAAAGAAACTTGTGGGGAAAATAGCCCTATACTTTTGTAGCTTAGCAAGGAAGTGGGGGGGGGGCGTATCTGACGACTGCTAACTCCACCTAACCATGCTGCACACACGCACGTACGCACACGCATGTACATGCATTCGCGCTAACAGATGTGTGCCTGTCGACCCGCCGTTTACCGCAGTAAACCAGGGGAGAATACTCACATTAAAAATTGAAGGGACATGAACTTTTCCATTAAATGACAACTTCCTCATTAAGTACTTAAGCTCTCAAACAGTCAGTACAATTCAACCAATATTCTTTAATATTTTGTTTTCTTGAAAGATTATTGAGAGTTTTTTGTTATAAATTTTAAGTGTTTTCCTATTTTCATTACGCAAGGGCACATAGTTCGATTTTATTTTTACATATATCATTGTATTCGACTTATGCAGTATGCCACAGATATACATTAAATAAAATGTAAATTTCCACTTTCGGGGATCTCCGCAGTTTTAACAAGAATTCGCTATTTTCCCTGCACAGAGGAACTAACGTGTGTTTGTATGTAGGCCTATATATTTATGTGTTAGAAAGATTATAGCCAGATATACTAATTACTCATTACTATACACATTACTCATTAAATGCCGTTACATGGCGACGGTAATGAATTGGAAGGGCAAGTGGGAAGTACGATAACAGAACAGACATCGACATCGACCCTTTATTGAAAAAACCTTACAGGTTTGTTTCAAGGGAGGAGTATACAGCAAATTCCAGTTATCATGTACAAGAGTATGTACATAATGATATACAAGTAAGCCACACATCTGCCATTGTAATAGTGATCACTACGGTATTCAATCATTTCTTCTGTTGAATATCTGATACAGATATCGTGCAATTTGCTTAACAGCTGCCTCTGTGTTATCTGCCAATACGTGCGCGACATCATCAGTTCCCTGCCTGTAGCAATGGTGCTCTACATTTAAGTACATTTACTTTTGATCTGATATTGTTATCGCAGCACAGTCAAACGCGTGTTCCTCGTTTTCAATGGCTGCTTTACATTGAGGACAGACCAAGTGGTTAGGTGATATATCATCTCTATAGCGGCGCTGATGTACTTTAACTGGGGATATGTCAAACCTAAACTTAATATATGGATCACGATGGCGGAAGAGAGAGAGAATCTGCACCCTTCTGTCACTGTCCCAAAATCTCACTTGTCTGCATGTCGTTTACTTGCTCTGCGTCTCCACATGACTAGGCGATAAGTTCTTCTCTTTTTTAAGCGTCTTGAGAAGTTTTTTTCACCAGCAGCCTAGTTGTTTTTTCTTGTTTTCTTGTTTGTATTTTCACGCCGAAGTTTTCAGTACAATACAATACGACCTACTTAGTTAATCCCATAGAGCAGTTACAGGTGGCAAGCTAGTGTTAAGATGACATCATCTGGTCGGAGGTGAACAACATAAATAACGGACATGAAATATTCCAGCAGTTTGCAGGTTACCTGCATCCATCCATCTATCCATACAGAAATGCACACATACAAACGTGCATACATATGTTCATACATATTTACAAGTAACCAAACGCTACGCAAACGAAGAACGTCAGATATGAACGGGGGAGTAGGCGAAATGAGGTGACAGCGATCTCTTGGATTGTAGGGGGGATAATAGAGTTTGATGGCCGATTGCTTTTGCAAACAGAGGGTGCGTAGTGGCATTCACATCATAACAAAGGAAAACTCTAAAAGCTAACGTGTTCGAAACAAAGATGCAAGACAGTTCAAGTAATCTGCTGGTTGCAGAAAAAAAGCTGAGGTTTCTATGCCTAACGCCAATGATCGCAGCTCAGAACTTGATGTTGGTCAAGCCGTTACAATCCCGGAGTCACGTGATAGAATTACCAGATGAAGAAGAAAGACAAAATGACTTCCAACTACAACTCCAACAAAGTACTGGCAGCGCTAGACACAACCGTATGCTGACGTATGCAATCAAGGGAGCCTATCGTACCCAAACACGTAGCAAAGAGAGAGTCGAAAGTAAGGAACTTGGCAGATCTTCATCTCTGCCCTACAAAGAGGGACTGTGTTGATTCCATTATAGGACTGACAGACCCTCCAAAGAGGGACTGTGTTGACGGAGAAGGACTTGGACTTTAGAAGATCAGATGGAACTTTGCTGACAGCGGGGGTTTTTTTTTTCCTCTCGGCGTGCAAACATCTCGTGCTTGCTTTTGTTTAAATGTTTTGATAACTTTGGAAAGATAACATTAAAAGCAGTACGAACGAACGAACGAACGAACGAACGAACGAACGAACGATTTTATTGGTTAGCCCTTCGGTCCATATCAAGGGTGGCAATACCATACACAGTTTTATCAATTAAAACGATACATGCCTGTCACGAAACATAAGAATACTCAGGTGCACACGCGCATGCGCGCGCGCGCGCGCATCCGTGTAATTTAAGGAGGTTGCAGTAAAAGTAAGGAGATAATGTTCAGCGAATAGACTTCTGGGGCTTGGGGGGGGGGGGTGCAGAGAAGGAAACAGGGAGACACTGAGCGATATATGAGGATGGGAGGGGGAATGGACAAGGGAGGGCAGAGATGATGGAAAGGGCGAACAGGGAGGTCAGAGAAGAGACAAAGGGAGGAGGGATGTCAGCGAGAGAAAGGAAATCACGGGACAGAAGGAGGGGGGAGAAAATGGGGTAATGAGAGAAAAAGGAGGAAGTGGGGAAAGAATAGTTTAAAAATATAAACAGTTGGAAGAGGATCGAGGAGGACAGAGACAAGGAGGGAAGTGGGTTGGAGGGGGGTGTAGGGGTGAGAGAAAGATAACGAGATCGCGATAAACAGATGGGGGTGGGGGGAAAGAATCCTATTTCCAAAAGGTCATCGTCGTGACAAGCCATTATGGACGCAAAGCCATATTCTACGCTAGATTTGAATAATTTCGACAATAATACTATCATACGCCGGAACAAGACTCATAAAAGTGATTTTTAAAAAGCATGCCACCCCGACTGCACTGCATTAAATCTGTCATCGCGGTCCATAATTTGGGCGAGGGGGTCCTCGCGTTCCAGTCGTACGTACCACCCCCTCCCTCACCACACTCCCAGAAAGCGATTGGGTCACTTTTCCCAGGACGTCATAGCCACAATTTTTAAAAAATATATATTACAGTGAGTGGTGTTATGGGCACTATACGTCCTGCGACTGTATGGGGGAACAAAAGGGAAAGGTGCTAAGAGGACGTGTTACTGTAATCCATATTGGAAGCAAATGGGTTTTTTTTTTAAACCAAGGAGACATAAAATAACGTCGAAGAAGGAACATTTGCAGCTAATAACCAAAAAACCTAAAGCCTTCGTTGCACAAAGTTCGTCAGATGCGCAGTGTCCTGTATTTGTCGGATCTCGGATCGAAAGATGAGAAGCAGGGAGGGGGTGACTTGATCTACGTCATTGTGACGTCAGAAGAGAAGCTTGGGCGGCCGGGAAGTGGACATGGTTCACTCTGGCTACTCTCGCTCATGCCTTGAGTTAAGCATCTTGTTTTTCGCGGACTAAGAGGATTATTGTCTGAAACGTGGCTTCTATTCTCGTCCAATCTGTCTTGTCCTGCACATGTCAGGCCAGCAGACGAAATTGCACGAACTGCGGCGCGTGCAGTAATCGGGTTACCAGCTGTCCGTGCGTCATCCGAGCAACAAGCAGGGGACACGCGCTTGCGTGTGATACGACAGGGGCGAGCAGATTAATTGCCATTTATGAGACGGAAACGGGTTCTTTTTGTCAGACTTTGTGGCAGGTAGACTGTCTAAATATTTATGCAGGCAGGCACCCATCTCCTCGTCTCTGCTGCCCTAACCACGCATGTATTTTCCTTCCATTTCAAGTCTTTTAGTCCTTCGCATCCCGACAAATATCGTCAAAGATATATGATACATATACTGCAGATACATACTGTTTATACACATTTGTATCAATTATGAAGTCACGTGAGTGCCATACTAATCTATATTAAGGCAAGCATGTTTCTAATAAATTGACTTCACATATAGTTTTGGGTTGGAGAGTTCCATGGCTTTTCCACTAATACAGAGGCTCGTAGCCTCGCAGTCTGTGCGGTCCACGCACTTTTTCTGCGTCCATATACCTAGCTATTATAACCTGGCCATTGGGGTTACCCCCTCCCCCTTACTACGGGGTTCTCTCCTTTCTCTTCCCTACCCCCTCCTCTCTGCATCACTCTCCAGTTTCGTATCAAACTGGACGAGATAAAAGAGATCCCACGTGCTGGTAGAAATCCCACAGGTGGAGATTCCACGTGCTGGTAGAAATCCCACAGGTTGAGATTCCACGTGCTGGTAGAATTTCAGAAAGGAAACTGGCGCGTGCACTTATCGAACACATTGTATCAGCCTTTCCCGGGACCAAAAACGACTGGGTGAGAAATGCTAACTGTCGTCCTTTCTAACTGCAGTCATCTGTTGGAGCTGTGAAGATGACTGACATATCACCTGTCGCCACACGCACACACACATTTTCCGGGTAGGTCCTTCACTCCTCTTGTGTACAGAAGGGACTGCTACCTCTGAAAATAATCTGCAATGTTGGCATAATATTTTGGGAGGGTGGGTGGATGGTGGGTGGTTGGTTGGTGCGTCGGTGGGTGGATGGATGGGGTGGGGGGGGTTGTGGCAGGCGTTTGTTTCCTGTTCTCCTCCTGATTGTTTTCAACTCAAAGACCACCTGCAGCTTTGTATAAGGAAATTTCTCAGAATATTCTATTGTTGAAATGATCTAAACGAATAAATGAAGCGGAGATAAGATCGATAACACCTAAAGCTCTGAAAACAATGAACCTTTTCGTAAATAGCAGTCCAAGGTGACCCTTGGCGTATTTTTCTGCGAGTGACAGCGCCCAAGGAACGCGCGGGTGGAATCAGGGCGCGCGTTTGACGTCATTGCCGGCTTGTGGATCGATTTGCAGAATTTCAAAATGGCGCTTCTAGCTGGGCGTTGAGCTAAAAACAGTGTTGCTTAAGGGAAGGAGATCATTTCTGAGTGGGGGTGCCTTCTTCACGATCTTTTATTTGTTTATTTGTTTGTGCTAGTAACGCTGCCCTTCATTCCTTTATTTGTGTCTTTCTTTATTATACAGAAACTAACAGTTGTCTTGATCAAAGTACGGCTATCGCTTTGGCGACCTTGGACAGCAAATCACTCTTCTTATGATATCAGATGGAAGTGGGCAGGCGGTGGGTGTTGGAGGTGGGGAAACAGTTTCTGGAAAAGTCCACAGAGATCTAAATCTGTCAGCGTGGGTGGACTGAGGGACGGGGGCAGAATGGGTAAATTTGTTCCTTTTTAAGAGGCTACAGGCTTTGATAAGCACCGCCTTGGAAGAAATTATGAGGCGGCGTATGAAAACTGATTAACCAAATGAAAGGGATCTGAGCCGGAGTTTTGTGAAGATCGTCTGAGAATAGATGTGTCTGGCTGCTTTTTTGTGACGACGCTTTCACTTGAGCAGGTGTCACGTGTTGGGGTCTGGTGG
>SMGT01015199.1:487065-497635 GCA_004794575.1 Lanistes nyassanus | reverse complement strand
CCCCCCCCCCCCCCCCCCCCCACACACACACACACATTGTACTCGACATAGATGCGTGCCAGCCCGTCGTCCTAGCTGGCTTCGCCTTGTTTACCTACGTGAGCTATTTCTCTGATTAATTCAGAATCGACCGTGAAAGCGTAGATTACAGTTCACTAACCGCTGCAGTACGTTATGCCCCTTGTTTTTGTGACCTCCGCAACCCCAAATACCCAACAGTCAGAAGTAAGTCGGCGCCACTCAATGGTGGATAAAAATACCTGACTGCTTACGTCCACGAACTGAGTTCTTGCGCAGAGCGCAACGCGCAGCTGTTAACGGGACGCGGAGAGGTCGCTGACCTTTGACTAACGGGCGCATGGTTAGAACAGCTCCCCGCCCTGTGCCTCGGGGTCCGACTGTGTGTCAGTCTACAGTTGTGGTGCCAGACTTGGCACGCTGACCCTTGCCCCTCTCTTCCTCCTGCTCCCAAAGAACATTTCAGACCGAGATATCTGGGGAAAGATACCTGCCAAGAACCATTGCATGAAACTGTAGTTGCATGTTTATCCAGTTGTGGATACGAAACTGATTTTCGAGAAATAAAGAAAAAATGCAGAATGAACTTCGCAATAACAATAACAAAGTCATACCTTTAAATCAGCCCAGTGCCTTTGTTTTACAATGATTTCCGATGTGAGGAAAAGCCAAGGTTTGCCTAGTGAAGAAGGTCGTGGCGTGCGCCATACGAAAGCCGACCTCACCTACAGTTGTTATTGATCACAAGGTTTTGCTTGCAAAACAAGCTGACCTATATGCACTGCTTCAGAAACATGATTGATGTCTCGCAAGGAGAATGTGCAAACGTTAATGCTGTTTCGGAAACTTTTTCAAGCTTTGTTAATTTTTTATTGTATGTGTTTTAAAAAAAACTTTTTAAAAGCCAGTACAAAAGTGAGAGGCAATGTACAGTCGTTCTGGCGTGCGTATGGATTGAGTGAGGTTTACGTGTTTGGTAAATGAGTGATTTTTTTTGTTCAGGTATGTTAGGTATGATGAGTACGTAATGAGAGGAAGGGGAATTGCACCTTACCGGACCAGTATTCTCTGGGGGTTGCAAGGTCAAAGACTCTTTAGTTACACTAAACTAAAGGGTCTTGGGTGGGGTTATAGTGCCGTACTGTTCTGTAGCTATATAGCCAGGCATCAGTCTCTGGGAGTTACCACTCCTGTATAAAGACATGCTGTCAGCGTGATAAGTTCAGTTGTAGTGTAACATCGCTCTCACTTAGTCACTCACATGTCCAGTCACTCACTTACATGTTCAGTCACTCCCTCACTTGTCCAGTCACACGTCCAGTCACATCTCCAGTCACTCCGTCGTGCGCGTGCGCTTACATAAAAGGAAAACCTCACAAGGGGAGATGATTCCTCTACGAAGTGATCAAATGGTCCCTACTAAGTTAAAACAGAAAAAAATTTATTGTTATTAAAACAGGCAATAATATTTGTTCCTGCATTGAGCCCTTCCTTTTAAATCAGTTCTTTCTTCTCTTGAGCATGCGTGTACATCCGCGCGCTCACACGCACACACTTGGTAGTTTATTTTCAAGATCATTCACCAACGAAGACTATTCTGCGATAGTGGTAAGAGATCAGAGGGTGATGAAGTGATGGGAGCAAGGGACTGGGCGGAATCTGAACAACCGGAGAACTCCCCTCTCCCACCGCCATCTAGCCTTGTAAGCAGATGCTGCACGCAGAGAAAGTGCATATGCTGGACGTGGGATCCGAACCCCCGACTGTTTCGAAGTTAAGCACGTTTCTGCAAAGCTACAGGACTCCCCGAGACAGAAGGAGAAAAAAAGACAGACAGACAGAGCCAGACACATAAGTACAGACTGACACACGTGCGCACAGGCCGACAGGAAAGTTAGAATGCGGGAGAGTTGGAGGGGCACAAGGGGGATATCTGGCTGAGCACTTCCATATATGGTCATATCGATCTGACAGTCTGGGGCTTGTTTGAACGGGATCGATCGATAGGTTCAGATCTGCTCTACGCCCGGCACTGCTGCAGCAACGCGAGTGTCTATGTATGGTGATGTGTGCCCAAGGCGTGGGGGGGCGCGGGGGGGGTCGGGGGGGACTGATACTTGCATGATACGACCAACAGCTTGTTGCCGGATCCGGGACTCCTAGACTTCAGTGCGTTGGGAGGGCAGGGGAACAGCTTTGGACTTGCGAGTAATGTAGGCCAACGCTCTGACACTGTCGCACTCCAGACTGTGCACTATCCCGGCAGCTGAATTATTTTTCCCCCGTTTAGATTAGGGGACATAAATCCCACCCAGTGGAGACGCTTGGGAAATACCTCTTCTTACTGCCACAGTGGACATATTTTTGCCGTTGTGGCGCATAGCTGAACGGTAAAAGCTTGGGTTTAGGAACTGAAAACGAGATGGTTTGATTCCTTTGCTTCGCACTCGCACCCAAATTTTGTAAAACTTCGGTGTGGTTAAGAGTTTAGGCCCCGACTTATTGTTTACATTACCAAAAATGGCAAGTTATGTTACTCTAACCCTGACAGTAATACAATAGTAGGTAATACTATAGAACGACTGTATTATAGGATATAGTATCATAGTATTTCAGCATCATAGTTTTATATTATGTTATAAAAGTGTTATAGTATTGCACTAGCCCTTACATTGTCATTGTAGTATTACAGTATACGGCATTTCAGTACCTAAATAGTACAGTGTTATAGTACAAGTCATGCGAATTCGCTGAAATCTTACTTATCGGGAAGCAGGAACCAACAGCAGCCCCCACCCACACCCCCCGAAAAGTAATCTGAGGTGGGGCGTCCGTGACAGGATCTTTGCTGGCAAGGTTAAAACAGGCTGACCCGAGAGGGGCGGAAGGGGGGCGTATTACGACGTGCAGGATACGAAAACATGAAGACATGAGCTGCGCCGGCCATGGCTGTTCGGCTTCATAATCCGTATTCGGCAAACCTTTACGACCTATAAACTAGATGAGCTTCAATGCTGCCCACCTTGTGTGTTCATTGTGTACACGTCAATATAAAAAAAAAAGCCATTGAGTACTTTGTAGGTCAGTCCCATGACGAATCATTTGAGTGCTCTGTTATCTGCATTCCCTGGTGTTTATCATTTGGTGCGTGCGAGCATGCGCGGGCGTGTATGTGTATTTGTGTGTGTGCATGCGACTGTGCGTGCGTGTGTGTATGCATTCGTGTGTGAGAGAAGGAGAGAGAGACATCTCAGATAAAGATAGCACTGACCGCATGACCGAGTTATTCTCCCACCTGTTTCACAGGCGCAGCTGTAAGCAGTCACAACAGGTAAAAACCGGCCGCTTCTGATTAAGCCCCAGGAACCACTAATCCCCTACATCTCCCCTCACCCCCACTGTCTGCGTCAGGCTTACCCTATCTCCACCTCTGTCCCGCGCTCGCCGTTTGATATTTTTCCAAAAAAAAAAAAGACACGCTCACACACGCGCTTGCACGCAGCCATATTGATGCACGTGCACAACCTCAAATGTTCTGGCTCATAACAAAACCAATGTGCGCAGACAGGGAACGTGTGCCTTGCGCGGGCAGTACAGCAGCCTGCGTGGAGAGATATCGTGCCCGTTTCGAGGCCTGTGCGGGGAGTTTTTCTTATTACACTGTACCAGCTGCAGTGGGTGCATCCTGCTTATGCCTGTTGCTCAACCTCCAATGTCACGGTCCCTTGACAGGTCTAGAGCTCATATAAACATATTTACTCTGACAAAGTTAATGCCCTTGCGTACTGTATTGTACGATGTACTTATAGTCGATATGTACCTACACTTGTAACTTTGGTCCTCCATATAGTTACATTCTGTACAGTCCTTGAAGTTGCTAAGTTGCTAAGTTGATGCCCTGCCAGACGCCTGACACTACAGGGAACAGTACTAGGACTGGTTGGCCCGGTGTCAGTATAATGTGACTGGGTGGGACTGAAGCCTGTGTTGTGACAGTGGTCCCAGTGTGGCAGGACGTAAACTTTGTCCGCGGAACACCGTCCTGATATGCACCTCGCTTGGGGCGGGACGTTAGTGCAATACACCAACCAAGCAGCCAACCCTCAAGTTATCAGTCAGTGACTGGGAGTAAAATCTCTTCAGACGGTCCAAGCGATTTCCTCAGTATGTGCTACACATGTACTTGTTTACATGGTACACATGTACTTGTTTACAAGGTCGGGTCATCAACATCATAGACAGTCGATCATTTCGAATGGGGCACAGGGCTTGCAGTGAGATATATTGCCTTGAGTACAACAAAGGACATTAATACATGTAGCAGCCTCTCTTCCAGTTTTTTTAATGGGTCGTCCGCGTCTGAGGGATGCAAAAACTTAAGCCAGAGATTATCTCTCGAGCAGATGGCGGCAGCTCCACACCTTGACGTTGCTGTTTTCCTGTTGACACAGTAACGATAGCACTGGGCAGCGCGCAGGAAGCCTTACCTCAAATTCTATCGAGTGTATTTCAGTCGATATATACACCGAGATGTGGAGTGTATTTCAGTCGATATATACACCGAGATGTGGAGTGTATTTCGATCGAAATATACACCGAGATATGGAGTGTATTTCAGTCGATATATGGGGAAAAAAGTAAGGTCTCTAACAAGTGTCCGGAGTCAAAAGGCGGGGTACCTGGGCGTGTCTGTGTGAGTGCGTGCCCTCACCAGAAAGGGAGGGAGGGAGAGGGGTCAAGAAACTCCGTGCCTAATGTGAAGGTCAGTCAGAGGAGGATGTAGCGGCTGAGGTGGGGGGGGAGGAAGGATCGGAGGCGCTCCTTTACCCTCTCTGTCCTAGATAACCACCACTCCCCCCCCCCACTACACGCGAGACGCCGTTAGCGCGACACACAAAGCGTTGACCTTACTTACCTGGGGTCCTCCTCTGGTTCTTGCGACAGTTGGTCTGTACGCAGGTAAAACGCACCACTCACTCGCGAAGAAGTGCATACACACATTCATCCACGCATGTGCATGCACACGCACATAAACATAAGAGACGTGTCCTGCCTTATAATGACGTGAGATTCAGGAAGCTGTCGGTGTGTTTGAGTGCGTGCGTACGTGCTTGCCTGTCTGCAGCTCCATGTGTGTGCATTTATGTGCGTGAAGTGTCTGACCATGCATCCGTCTGTGATTTGCCTTGCGCTTACGACAACAGTCACCTGACCACAGATGACGTCGATTGGCGCAGTAGCCTACCTGCTGTGCACTTTGACATCACGACCTGGTAGGTGTCTGTACCTTCGCGTTATCGTTGAGCACAGAAGGCAGGGCACTCTCTGAATCTGCGCATTCGCCTCAGGGCGAGCAAAAAAGCTTTTAAAAAAGCCCGGAGACACAGTTTTATGGCCAAGTATTTTTAGACAGTCTGTAAACTACGAACAGCCTATGTCGTCATTCATTCATGATTTTGCTTTTAATTTTCTAACCCCAGCCACATCTGCATTTCTCTTTATTTCACACAACGGATGAATACTCCAAAAGTGCCTCTAACTCTCTCTTTTCCCACTCGCACGAACACGCACGCATACACACATACCTCAGTACCGAGGATTCTGTTCTGTAGGGGGAACCCGGGACTCTTTGTTCTCGTGACACATCGACACACCCGGATGTAGCGACTGCACGAAAAGGGCACAAAGGTACAGGTATCACGAGGATGTAGGCAAAGATAACGTGTATCTAGCCACCTCCCCAGTCATCCGTACCCCCTGGCCTTTGGTCCGGAGTGTCAAGGGGAAGGGGGCAGATGCACTGCGCGCGTTGTCAGGAAAGGTCGGTGGAGGTCAGAAGGTCACAGCCTCACGGCGCCGGGTCCAGTGCCTGCCTTGGGTGCGCCCGCCTGGGTCAGTGTAGGGACAGTCCGACAACAGAAGCAGACGTAACCGGAAGTGACGGAAAGCCCCCTCCCCCAAGCCTCCTTACGTAAAATAGCATCCCAGTGACGTCAGTTGAATGTCGCGGAGTTTCTACTTTCAGGTCGTGTTGGGGGGGGGGGGTTCTTCCTCCTCTATCTCCTCTTCCTTTTGCTTCCCTTCCGGCCAGAGACAGAACCAGGATGGTAGAACCTGAGGGGTACTGGGTGGGGCAGCGGAAAGTCCACAGTTCGGGATGGGGGGTAGAAAGTGCAAGGGTTCCTTCCTCAATCGATGCCCGTCTGTTTTAGTTCATGCTCCCCAGCCGTGTGCTTCAGGATGTGTCTGTCTTTCTTTGCGTGTCGTGGCGCGTGACAAAAGCATGGCATGCCAGGTGTGACATGCCATGTGTGACCTGTGACCCGGAACGAACATCCTGAGGACAGCAAGCCGAGCGTATGTCGACTTCTGTTCCATCCCCAACCCCCGACCCTGCGCCCGACTCATTCACTAGTAATCCTTGGGAGTGGAAGGTCATATCCTGTCGGGTATAACTACTTGAAATGATTAGTGTAACGGGTATGAACACCGACTCCTGTGTGATGTTTACACCCGCAGGATGTGTTGTACTGGGCTTTCACCGATTCGTCCTTTTGACTAGTTCTAACGAGAGTACGCGTTACAGAGAGAAGTAATCATCACACGTTTCGAGAAGACCGATGTCAGCGTGTCAGCCAATACCCCCTCCCCTTCCAACCCCCACCCTCTTCTACACACACACGCACACACTTTTGGTGTCGTGACCAGTCCAGGTAGAAGCACTATAAAATTGACTAGTGGCAGTTTCTACACTTTTTTTACCATTCTCTATCTACACTACGTCATCTGTGGCCCACGCGTGGCTTGTACAAGCATGTACATCTCCCGTTCGTGCGTACAAATTCCGGGGAATTTCCGAGGCCGAGATTCGCCACTCGAGCACTTTTAGTAGAGAAAGGGCGATAAGACGCCAGTGCAACTGGATCGCGCCCAGGACAATACTTCGCTGAAACCTTTGTTGAACGAGAACAGCGGGCTGTGTGCGTGTTGGGAGGGGTGGGGGTGGGGGTAGGGTCCCACTGTCGCGACGATCGCGCTACTACAAACAGGAAGGCGAGGTTCAGAACGGGGAGTGAGACGAAAGAGAGAGGGGGACTGGAGGTTGTATATGCCGGCGTGGGAAGTCCGAGACGCTAATTAACGCCATCGTTTGGCGACGCGAGTCGTGACGTGGTCACCGCAAGCCGGCGAACGTGCTGAGGTCACGAGCTGAGGTCACGAACTGAGGGAAAAACATTTTAAACGTACAGAGACGTGAAGAGGTGGGATGACTGACGTCATGAGTGGTAATAAACAAAGTAATCGGTGTAAATGAGTGCCTCCTTTGGCCTCTGCAGCCTTAACCAATTCTCTGAAGATCTTGCTACCCCCCCCCCTCGCCCCACCGCGCTCCCAGCCAAACTTTTTTTATCAGTGCCTTTTTTCACACATCAGACAAGCAGCGACACGGCTGTTTTCGGACAGTTCCACATCTTTTGTTCGCGTTCGTGTAAGACTGCAGGGAATAGGAACTTGGAAAGCGGGGGGTGGGGGTGGGGGAGGCAGAGCCGAGCGGAGCGGAGTGGATAGGAGCTCAACTGGCCTCTGGCTGGCTGTTCGATCCTAAGCTTTGTGTGACGCGAGGCATGTCTTTGGCACACTGACCGACATTTTTCTTGTCTTGGGGGTCAGCGTAGACCTAGTCAGGTGACCCCCAGCGCTGGCTGGACAGTGGTGTCCCCGAGTAAAATCACGTACTGACGGCTGGGCGGCGCCGTGTATAGGTATCCGTGCGTGTGTGTGTGTGTGAGAGAGAGAGAGAGAAAAAGAAAGGACCCGAGAGACTATACATGTCTAGACCTGCAGACCTGTCAGGGGACAGTCAAGCGAGCTTTCCGTCTGCAGGGGGTGGTGAGAAGGGGTACGGGGAGGGCAATTGGTGGAGGTAGACACCTGAAAGAAAAGCAAGGTGAAGGGATCAGAAGAGAAAAAACAAGTAGCGATCATGATTAATTCATGGTTGGGTACATGATCTACCTGGAAATTTCTCTTATACAGGTCTTCAGCGTGGCTAAACGTCGGATTTCTGTATAGCATCACCGAGAGCGGTTGATATGTATGTGTGTGTGTGCGCACGCGTACGGTATGGTGGTGGTGGTGGTGATTTAGAGGGACAGTGCTTCCACCTCGCGGTGATTTCGCACTATGGGGGATGGGGTCCTATTACTAAACTATGCACTGAAAGAACCACCAGACTGATGGCTGCAGTAAGATGGCCTGTGCGAGCAGGCAGTTCATGTGCGGGGAGACGGCCAAATGGAGTTTGCACAATGTTTAACTCCAGGAAATAATCCTTGGCCACACCAGGATTCGAACCAGCAACCTTCCATCTGCTAGTCCGCAGCTCTCCCAGCTGAGCTATCCAGGCCCCCGCCTACAGTATGTGTGTGTGTGTGAGAGAGAGAAATTATGTGAATGTGAGGGAGCGTCTGCAGTTGGAAGGGAGTGTCTTCAACGTGCGTGCATTCTTGCGGTAAGCAAATCACAGTCTTGCCTGAACCCATCCATTTTGTCCAAAAGTTATCGAGAGTGACGTCCCTTTGGGCTGCCGCTCCCCTTTTGTCATGATTTGCACAGCCCGTGGGCGCACTTGCGCCTGAAGCTCTACTCACGCATCACGTGCATCGTCATCCATTGCCCGTCAGTCTTTACTGGGCGAAATAAGGCTCGTCGATGACAAGTGGAGGACGGTGGATGTCCGGAGTGCGTTGACACACTACGTATACAGCGCCACTTGAATGCGCGGCGTGTTTTAACCTCTTTCCTTCCAACAAATATGCTTTTCAACGTTCGCTTTCATTTTATAGCTTCTGTTTGATTATATGTCAATGAATATGGATGTTTTTCATGATTGGACCACAGGGCAGTGTTACGAGCTGGTGGTGGTGGTGTGGTGGTGGTGGTGGTGGCAACAGCGGCGGTGACAACAGGGAGGGGGAAATGTGGGGGCATCGTTTACTTGTGTGTCTGCTTCTGTTATCAAGGGCGGATAAGGCGAGAAATAGGATAAAGCCCATGCTCTGTATATCCTTTGCAGCCGTATATTTTACATTGGGTGATCTTTCTGTGAGTCAAACAGTATAACGGAAGTCCAGCAACTCCCTATATATATATAGTGTGTGTGTGTGTGTGTGTGTGTGTTCTGTCTCTGACATGAAAACTATGGGTGTCACTTGTAATTACTGGGACTAAACACGCAGAAGCCCGAATCCTGCTGCAATGAAAGGTGAAAGGTTGCAGGGAAAGTCTTCAGCCTGGCAGTGTGGGAAGACCTGACGCAGTGAAGCCATCACCAGACTGACAGCTGCAATATGGAGGTCACTGCAGAGAGACGATTAAGTCCGCACAACATTTAGCGAAGGATTTACTTGGCCACTCCTGGGTTCGAACTCGCAACCTTCGACACGCAACTCGGGAAGTATGTGTGACCCACTCAGGGTCGTCTGAGGCTCGTCTCAGGTCAAGGTCGGTTGTTAACCAGCGGAATTGCAGGTCTCTAATAACGACGCGGCCTGAGCATGTAACACATAGATGTTTGTGCTACAGAGCGTGTTGTTCTGAATAAAGAGCTCCTTACGTCACATCCGGTGTTAGCTCCAGGACACTTGTTATCGCTGAAGATGTGTGTCTGCTTCTGTCATCAAGGGCGGAGAAGGCGAGAAATAGGAAGCTTATAATTTACGTTAAAGAACATCTCACACGGTTCGACATGTCAGATGAAAACAGAAAGTGGTGAGAAGCAAATTCAGTCATCTGCCAAAAGGATTTGATTTAATTACCTTGGACAGATTTCCCTGCACTTTCTATTCGATGGGATTGCAACGGAATTGTGAGTCGACGAAGAAGATTTGACTAGCCTGGGGAACTTTATACGTCGCACCTAGCTGCTGGACTAGTGTGGTACTGTAGTGAATGTGTAGGCTTGTGGTACGGCGGTATAGCCGTTAGGGATAAGCAGGGTTGTGGTAAAGTGCTATAACTGTGACGTCAGGGTCGTGGTACAACTGTGATGTCACTGGTGCTAGGGCAGTTGGTGTTACCAGCTGTAATGTCCGACAATAGGAAGTTGGGTAAAACATTTTATGTGTGTGTGCGTGTAAAACCCCATGCACTCTTTATACTGAGCCCTACAATAATTTCGTGACCCTACTTCTCTCTCTCTCTCTCTCTCTCTCTCTCTCGCTGGATAAACGGGTGGATGGGTAGACAAGGAGAGATTGGTGGGTGGGCGGGTGCGTGGGTGGGTGGGAGGGTGAAGTTCTAGAATTCCTACTGGTCCGCCCCAGGACCCAGCACGTGTAGAATGTACGTGAGTGGAACTCTCGTGTCGATGGTGAGCAGCCGAAATCCTCCCGCAACGTCCACCTCCCCTCTGTCACCCACCTCCCACCCACCGGCTGGCAGATCCAGATCACGTGACTGATCGATAGAAATCCCGATTCCATCCCGCCGGCGACTGGCATCGATTTCTGTCGCCTGCCTGGACGCGTGATGCTACAGAAGGGGAGGGGGA
>SMGT01015199.1:468090-478417 GCA_004794575.1 Lanistes nyassanus | reverse complement strand
CCCCCCCCCCACCTCTCCTCAGAAACAGCAACGAACTGGCTAGAAACAGGCTCACCTTTCTCAGCCTTATTAACATTGTAACAGCAACAAGGCATTGCTGATCAGTAAACATCACCTTTCTCATGGTTATTACCATTGTTAACATCACCAGCGTGACTGTTTTGGCGAAGGAGGATGTCAGTAAACAAGCGCCCTCTACCGGCCGGATAAAATGATGAATGACGCACTTAGCCGCCTCTAGAGGGCGCGATCGCTGCACTCTCCGATCAGAAAGAGTGCACGCGACCTTGGCAGCTCGCTGACTTTTGCCATCCTACACTAGGAATTTTGTTTAGTCCCGACGTTTGAGGCCGTAACTGCCCAATTACCAGGTAACAGGACTTCACAGTCAGCGTAGCCGCCAGCGCGTGCGTCTGTGTTGTACACACCTGTCGCAAGGCGCGAGCTTATTGTCGCCCTGCACTGGCGGCTGGGGTTGTTGGGGTTGGGAACGTGACGTCTTGCGTTGCTGATGGGGTTAATGATTTGTCATGCGAAGAGGGTACCTATATCTTACTGCACGCCTTCCCTCGTGCCTTCCGTTAAAATTCCTTTGTTGAAATTCCCCTCGGCCACAAATCATACGGTTCAAGTTTAGTTGCGACCTAATCTCAAACATTATCGTTGTTTATCTCCTATTGACCACAAATCTCTCTCTTTCTCTCTCACACACACACGTACCCACATGTATACACACACACACACATGTACTCACGCAGTATTAATATTTATTCCAAGCTATAAATTATCAAAACCAACCAATGGTTGGATGAAGAGACTGCCTAAGAATAAGATGGAAGCTCAAAGTCACTTGCTATTCTGTGACCCTCAGTGGAATCCATCCTGTACCACAACCATCCTTACCGCCTGTGACTTGAGAACATTGAAAGGTGAGAAGTCACCTTACTTAGGATCAAACTTAGTTCTAAGCACGGTGTCGGCGAAGTTAAGTTCACTCATACACGCCACCCCTGTTGCCGAGTCCCCCAGCCCTCTGTGAAAGCGGTTAGACCTGGCAGTGACAAAGTTCAACGAAATCATATTTCCAACCTAAAGCTGCAAACCTTCGCTGGCTGATTTTCTAGGAAATGACAGAACGGTACAGAGGGAAGAAGTAAAGAATAAAAATAATCTAGGGACGCCCACAGATGTAAGCAACATAAAGGACTAGGGTGAGGGTGGATGACATGGAAAACGGCCTGCCTATGCGGGGGAGGGGGGGGTGCGAAAGGTGCGCACCCACCTAACCCAACAGCGTCCACTACCCCAGTTTAAAGTTATTTTATTATTTTGCTACTGGTGGGAGGAGCGGCACTGCGGGGCTCCACGGACACCACAATGGCGTGTGTTCGGCTATGACAGGAATGTAGGAACTCCTCGTGTAGCCCGGACGAAAACGTCTGTACTGCGGTTAATAACTTGACTGACAGGTTAATCGCAGATGATAGTTCTGTGTGCGCATGCGTGCGTGCGTGCGCGCTTAGTGAAAGAGAGATGATGTTTGCAAACTGAACGAGTTTTAGTTCAACGTGTTCGTTAATATGTCTGTCTCTATCGTGGCGCATAGCGAGCCATAAAACCGTATTTAACATCCACCCTTACTGAATTCTCCATCGCGCATTTCAAAAATGTAGCGCTCGGACTTTTGAAATGTCCGTATACTGGACACAAGGACAAAGAATCGTGCATATATCCGGATATTTTCAATAGACAGCTGTTGTTTTCCTTAGTGCGTCCACCTGTTCACGTAAGACACAGGTAAACAGCAACACTTCCCAGGTGGCGTATTCAGGGCTGGTGTTTACCTCGACCAGTCTAGTCAGATATGAAGGCGTACGCCAGATAACTGTCATTCCAGCTTATCTCAGCCAGTTGCCAAGTGCAGCGAAACGGCATGCCTGGCATACAGCTTACGTCATTCACGCGCGTATTGTCGCGAGGAGAGCAACGTGCAGTACGTGAGCGCGTGGGCGCTGGACGTCATCACGGGTTGCGCGTGAGCTGATGACGTCGTTAGTCTGTCCAGGCTAATAGATTAGTCTACGTGGACAGAACCCCACCCCTACGGTTACAAAAAAAAAAAAAATCCTTCGAGGCGTTTTGGCCACGAAGAGTTGCCTATCGTGGTTTGATCAAACACGGATGATGATACGTTGCGAGCTGTGGCGAAACCGCACATGTCTGTGCACGCTCGTGGTGTGAATTAGGGTCAAAGGTCAGTCAGTTTGTCGTCAGCATCTCATGCCCAGCTTTAGTCCCTGAGCGTGTGTGCGTGTGCGCATGGTTATGTGTGTGTATGTTTGTAAGCGTGTGTGTGGTGGCGGCGGGAGGAAGGCTTGTGGGGAAAACGAGAGGGAAAGGACGGGGGAGAGTATTAAAAGACATGTTAGATACATTCACCGCGAATGTTAGAAAATGCCTTGCCACAGCCCCCTCACTCCACTCTAGCGTAATAGCACTCGCTCGTGCGTGAATTTTCTTCTGCATGCGGTTTCGCTTTGTCTTCATCTGTTTTATTTTGTAAAAAAAAAAAAAAGACCTCATGCCGAGCATCAAACAACCCTCGAGAATGAATGGGCGTCGAGCGGTGTCGCTAAAAAATATTTCAAGGTTTCCAGGATCTTCCGCTACTTGTTTTGCACTCGTTTAAAGTGCAGGTGACGCCATTTGAAACCATCCTCAAACCTCTAAAAACGTGACACGGTGACGTCACGCTGGTGTGCGACAACAGCGCGCGGCGACTGCAGTTACAGCGAAGATTATCTTCTACTCCGTAGTATGTAATCTTCTGTTACAGTCCTCTTGACCACGGCAGCACTAGGTGTTTACGCTAGCTCCCGCGAGAGACCTTGCGCAGGTCGAAAATATCCATGTAATCTGAACCTTCGGTCGGACAAGTCGAGATCAGCTCTTTCTTCTTTCTGCGGGCTGGCTTCATGCAGCCGTCTGGGTTAGGTGCTGACAGTCTGGGCATGGGAAAACATGCGGTTGTTTCCCCTCTGCAAGCAAAGCAGCCGCGCGGTGAGAACACTAGGCTAGGTTGTGACGTCGTTAGAAAGGCTGTTCTGTTGCCCTCAAGTAACCCGACGGGTTTTGTAGACAGGAAAATCCATACCTGTTGGTTCCAGCACTTGAAGAGAGTTCCAGACGTTAGGGCACTGGAGTGGGAGTGCCCCCAACCTGTATACTGTAGCTTAGCTCATGTTTGACGCGTCTGTAATGCTCTCTTGTGTACTTTTTCTTGCTCTACCAACGTTCTTTTTCAAAGACGATGGGAAACTAGAGAACAGCTTTGATGGAGTTTCAGGATGTGGAATATCCAGCTGCCCTTTCTTTTAAAACTAATAATACTGCCATAGCAACGGGAGGGCGTGCGAGGAGGCGCCGATGGGAACGAGGGCAACAGCTTTTTGGTGGGCGGGGTGAGGGAACTTGAATGGAATGCTGGATCCTTGTGATCCTGTGGTTTTGCGGTTTTGCGGTTTTGCCGTCCGGCATCTTGGAGATCCCGCGCGCTGTGACGCTTGAGCCATCGACCTTGGCGTTTGTTGACGCGCGGCTTTCTGAGCAAACTGCTTCGACCTTCACGCCGGTGCCTGAAAATAGAGCGGGCGGCCCTGCGGATAGACCATCACAAACACGATCACAGGCCGGCTTCCGCTTTGCGACGCTCGCGTTGAATAACAGTTTGTTTTCATTGTGCGGTCCTTCGGCGTCCTCCACCTTCCTGTGTCCGTGTGCTTGTCTACTCGTCCTGGTCGCCGACATGCGACTATGCGTGTGCATTTCGTATACGTGCGACGCGTGCGTTTGTGTATGTGCGTGCGTGCGTGAGGGTGTGTGCGTGTGTGTGCTCGTGAGGATGTGTTTGTGTGTATGTGTATGTGTGTGTGTGTGTGCGTGCGAGAGGGTGTGTTTGTGTGTGAGAGAGAGAGAGAGAAAGAGAGATTGCGCCTGTGTGCGTGAGAGAGACAGAGTGACAGAAGGGACGTGTTTGCGTGCACTTGCAAATGTTACTGTGGAAACAATGATTTGTTTCTTTAAAGGCCACAGCCATGAACTATCCCACAGACATTATGCAACGAGTGACGATGGAGAGAAATGTTTCGATACGTCTCTCCTTGTGCGTGGGCAGCTCTCTCTCAAGCTCGCGCACGCACGCACGCACGCACACAAACAGAAAGGCGTTCTCATAAACACAACAGGTTCCTATCCTCCCTTTCCGTCACCTTTTGTAGGTACACATGTTTACCAACAGCCAGTACGTTAGAGAAAAATGACGAAGTCACTGACATTATGTCGGCTAACGCTCCATAGGGCCTATCTATTAACCTCGATGACTTGACAAACTATATTTATCTTTTATATCTTCCTACCGAAGTTTTTATGTTCTTCACTTCTCCAAACCGCTTCAGCTGTCTGGTCGTATTTTAAAAAAATTTAAACACCTGTTTTTTCGTAGGGGGGCGGAGGGGGAACTGTCTTAAGAATCAGCGGAAAACCTGTTTTCCCTTTCTGTCCGTCTCGGTCCCATCTTGCCTTCTTTTCCATGTAGTCCCTCCCACCTCTGCCTAATGCGAAACCTCGTGGTTTGTATAAGCCAAGAACTATCCCGTGGTGATGAAAAAAACAGTGTGTGATCCGACATTTTCTCCCTATAACAATGCAGTTCCTACCTGCATGAAAACAGTCCAGGGATGAAAACGTCGTTATCTTTCACAAGGCGGTTAGCTGTCGATTACTGAACGTTTCCATGACGACGGGAAACCAGCGAGCACGTGCCCGCTGCACCATCATCGACTTTTACAGGATCAGTGACGTGACAGGAAGGAGAAATCTCGTCATCGACTGACGTCAGAGTGACGTCAAGGGTGTAACGCTGAATGACGGATCGAATAGTCGTTTGCGTTTGCATTTACTACAAACTGCTACATTCACTCAATCGTACCAGAAACTGGCAGGTAAACCAACAGACTGTATGTACACACTGCCCAGAATCTGCGATAACAAAGGGTTCTGAGGCTTGTATAATCCACGGCGCACATCCTGTTTATATATTTTTCTTTGACGAACAGCGCAGACTGAAGAAAATACAGGTCATGAAAAGATGCACTGAAAATATTATTTACTATTAATGCTCATATTATAAACGACATTCGATATTTAAATATCGTGGATAGAGGAATTCATGTGATAACAAAGTGGAGATGTATTGGGGAAAAGTCTTTCCCTGGGTTTCAGAGAGCTTTGAAGTTTAACAGATTGTAGTTTTAACCTCAGACGACCTTAATTGTTGATTATTTACGAGCTAAAGCAACCGTTCGTGTTTGATTTCTTGTTTCAAAAAGTGACTGTAAATGACACAGGACTGATATGAGAAATGTTTTCCATGTTGTGCTCACTTCCCCGTGCTGCAGTTCTTAGTCACAAAGTCGCACAGCAGGGTTCCAGAGGGCTTTCTTAACCGGACGCACGTGCATGGGTCGTGGTTCGCTGAACATGGCCATGTATACAACAACACATCAACCAAAGCGCAAAGTCTGGAGACATAGTGCGTACATTCGTTCGGTTAAGAAAGGCCTTGACCGCAGCTGACACGTAAGGTCACGGACAGGTCACAGGAAGGTCACGCTTGTCTTGACGGATGGATCTCTCGCCTGCACCGCGACCCATTTTGATCCGCGGACAGTCGCGCACGAGTGACTCGGGGGAGAGGCTGTCCTAGCTGACCTGCAGTGCAACGAACCGAACCGAACCGTTCAACACGGGGGGAAAACCACTCATGCGTGCAGAGATTGGTAGTAAACCCATATCGTAACCTCAATCTTATATTCACCTGTAAGAGATCTGACGTCATGATCGCGGTATTTTTTAAAAGTTTGCTTTTGTAGTACAACAACAAAGCTTTTGTTCAGCGGTATAAGCGGCAATAATCTTGAATTGCCTTCCGCCTTGCAGATATAACAAACCACTATGTAGGGAGTAGAGTATATACGATGCAACACTAACACCAGGTACATTTAAAAGGAATTGTCTTCAGGAATGTGGAAGGAATGGGGGGGGGGGTTGCACTCTCGAATGAAGACCGGGTGGGGTGGCTGTGTAAGCCCTTGAGGGAGCCCTGACCAAGTTCTGTGACACAAAATACCGCTAGGCAGAACGCCCGCCGTCTGGGGGCTCAAGCGACGAAATATTTTACTGGCAGCAGAGATCTGCAGGCCTGCGCCCAGGAATGTAGGTGTTTAATTCTGGGAGGAGTGCTGCGCGAGAAGGGCGTCAGACATAAAACGCCAGGCGTGTCTGGCTTGGGGCGTCAGTTAAAAGAGAAAAAAAAACTCTGTCATCGAAATTACTTGTGTTTCATATTTTATTTCAGATTTTGTGAAAGAAAAACGATGTGATCGGGTACAACAGTATCGATGAACGGTTAAAAATGTCATGTTACGAGGTTTAATGCGTCTTTGTCTATAGAAGATGTAAAGACCATTTCTTTTCTTCATTTTGTTTTTAGTCTACAATCTCATCGTCTTACCAACAGTTTCTGGGCTCCAGCGAGAGGTCGTGAGAATTAAGATGGGATTTGATTTTCCTTTCCCAACTAACGACTCATTGTGGTCCATTTTTGTTGACCGTCGCTTGAAGTCCGAGAGCGAACTGGCATACAGTGTTTTGAACGAAGCAATAAATAGACTGTGACCTCACACCTCCTGCAGCTGACTGTATCGACTCAAACGTCACAATCTAGCTTCCCTCGCTTCTCTCGCCAGCTGTTGTTTCCAAATAAACTCGCCTCAACACCCTGTGAGCAACATCAGCTTCGTGTCTCTGCACGTTCCGTTCCTGCAGCGCCAACAACGGCGTGCGTTCTGCTGACGTGTTGTGTGGTCGCTGCTGTGGAAGCGGGGTGGAGATGCACTCGCTGTAACTCGTCCCCAAACCGTGGCAGCCCGCCCCCACCCCAACCCCGATCTTTCCCTACCTGCTGCTGACGCAACCTTCTGGGCGGCTGTCGCGTCTTTTTTGCAGTTTAACTCCCCCTCCACCCCCCGATGGCGCCCACAAGCAGGGACCAAGGCCCATAACTGGTGGTGGTGGTGGTGGTGGTGGTGGTGGTGGTGGTGGTGGTGGTGGTGGTGGTGGAGGTGGTGGTTATTTAGAGGGACAGTGCTTCCACCTCGCGGTGATTTCGCACTATGGGGGATGGGGTCCTATTACTAACATGCACTGAAAGAACCACCAGACTGATGGCTGCAGTAAGATGGCCTGTGCGAACTGGCAGTTTAATGTGCGGGGAAATGGCCGAATGGAGTTTGCACAATGTTTAACTCCAGGAAATAATCCTTGGCCACACTAGGATTCAAACCAGCAACCTTCCATCTGCTAGTCCGCAGCTCTACCAACTGTGCTAACCAGGCCCCTAAAGGCCCATAACTCTGACAACGTGTGTTACTTGTACCAGACGGGCGTATCGATAGGAGGAAGTCTTCTCTCCTGCTCCCTCTCCCCCCCTACACACACACACCAAGCCCCCCGAGGGATGTTTCGAATTATGGGCTCGGAGCTGTGATCGCTAACCTCAGTCGTCCTTTTTATATCGCAAGACAAAAGCTGTGCGTAATCTTAGAATTTAAAAAATCAATTTGACGTCAGAGTGTTCAGCCAGGGAGGGGGGGTGTGCGCAGCGCAGTCAGCCGTCAGGGAATATTGATTGGCAAGAACACGGGAGGAAGTCTTAGCGCCGGGGGAGTGGGGGGAGAGGGGTATCGGGTGGTAGCCGGGATAGGGAGGGTGTCCGTTTTGCAGGTAGTTGGGGTCATGGAGGGAGCGTGCCTCCCCTCTCACCCCACCCCACCCCACCCCACCCCACCCCACCCCTTCTTGCCTATCGTACCGGCCGTTGCCCGAGCAGAACTTGACCTGACCAGATCAGACCGGCCCATCTTTGTGGGAAGCATCTCTTTCTCCCTTTGCGGTCTCGTGGACCGGAACGAGTGCGCGGCACCGAGAGCATGAAAAAGCGCAGAAAAACTGGAGCCAATCAAAATACAGTCTTACGTAAAATATGCTAATCTCGTAGGGTCACCACTGAAAACGTTGCAGTTTCCTGGAAGATCTTTACTGCCTATACCCCACCCCATCCCTTCCCCTAAATCCCCCTCCTCCCGAAACATCCCCCTCTCCCTCCCTTCCCCCCGCCCCTGGAAAGACCTTCGAAATATAATTAATAAAGTACCTTGTTGGGATTATCCTTCGAAATATAGCTCGCCATTTGACTGGCTCCGCTTTTTACACATCCTAACTAGAGCTCGTCATTTGATTGGCTCCAGTTCTGCGCTTTTACGTGGTGCCGATGCTGACGTAAGGCATGCCAAGAATGTAGGCATGCCGCGACACCCACCATCCCTGCTACATTCTCAGGCTCTTGCCGGGAACGAGGACTTGAAACCGGTATCTGTCAAAGGTCAGGGGCTTTTTGGGTGATGGAAGCGAGCACAGGAAGGCGTGAGAGAGTAACGGTTATGCAGGGTTCTACACAGTCGGTCGTAGGTAGCGGTAAATCGCTGATACTGTGGCTATCACACTTGGCTTCTCTTCCGGCTATGCCACACGGGAAACAACAACAACAACAATAATAACAAAATCCACTTTTTTAAAAATAGGAAAGCAGTTCCCGAAAGAGCGGGTCGTTTTTCAGTTAGCGAAAAATAGGGGGGGGGGGACAATGGCGCTTTAAACATTGTGCTTGCTACAGTCCTACCCAAGGAAATGTCTGGTATGTATTACAAGTTCTTACGTGCGAGTTAATGTCACCTGATAGCGCAGCGTGTAGGGTACCACAATGGTAAATCAGTTGTATAGGAACCCCGCGCTGTACACAGGCCTAGCAAACGATGACAATTCTTTGAGTCCAAAGTTTCTAGGGCTGGCGTTTGTCTTCTGGTCGTCCAGAGTGGTTCACTGTTCCTCTTCCTTGTCCATTCACCTCCCTGTCATCTGCTCGTCAGACCTCCGTGTGTCTCAGTCAGTCGATCTGTTTCTCTGCTATGTGGCTTCCTGCTTGCCTGCCTACCGGTCTTACGGTTCCTCCCCCACCCCACCCCACCCCACCCCACGCCCACCCACCCCCACACACACACAGTTCTGGAGGTTAGAAAACAGGTGACGACAGGATCTCAGCCCTCAGTACACCTGTCCTCTAAACAAGCGCAATTGTCCTGTGTACCAAACTCTGTCAATGCCCAGCGTGAATTAACATTCGATTATAGAGTCTTCATGTAACATCTGTGACTTGCTGGGTAGAAAAAATACACACTCAAGGGTCGGCATGACAGCGTAGTAAGGGTGGAGACACGTAGTAGATAAATCATATTTGGATAGGATCCAGCAGTCGGTTAGTCGTAAGTGAGGACTGGCTTATTGTGTGAACACTTCGTAGCACGACTTTAGCATAACACGAACGGGAAAGTGTCAGCCTGTGTACCATGTGTCTGAACATAACTACACGCTGCATCTTGTATGTGCGTCTGAGCTTAGCCATCCCTTCCCAATATTGCTGGTTCTAACTGTGAGTGATATGTTACGGCCATTAAGGAATAGAAGGATTGCTGGAACATGATATGATAAAGGTAGGGCTATGAGAAAGTGGGCTTTGTATCAATCTGACATGTAAGTAGGTGTGTCTGTACAAGACTGTATATCTGGTTTTTTTTAAACGGGAAGGCTGAAGGAGCACCTTGTAATTCCTGTAGGAAGTATGTGAACAACACCAGTGGTCTGGCAGCGACCTCTGGGAAGAATCTGATAGCATCACTAGGCACAGGAGTGGTTGGTAATGACGCTAACGGATGTGCTAGATTAAAAAAAAATAAGGCAGTCACCTAGGTTTGTAAATGTCATGTTCTGTCCACAGTATTTATCACAACAGCGCCGCGAGAGGGACTTCGTACAGGGAAGATGAGAGAAGGAAGAGATGAAGATAAGCTTGACAGCGGTGATGTATGGAGGCGAAGGGAGGGGTACACTGCTGCCCGTAGAGAGAGGGAAATGAAAGGGGTCGTGTAAGTACAAGTTGCTGTGGAGGTTGTTGGCCGTGTTCTTTCAGTTCAGCGTGGTAACGGAGGAGGCGAGTGGCAGGCGACAGGTTGTCTGCTATCCAGGCGCCCCCAAGCCGTCCACACACAGAGGGCTCTTGTGCGAGCTGGCCCACGGCCCGTTCCCCGGGCCACTAGGGCCACTTATCAGAGGCTCCGCAGCCTGTCCCCCCCCCCCCCCCCCCCCCCCCCCCCCC
>SMGT01015199.1:416701-449483 GCA_004794575.1 Lanistes nyassanus | reverse complement strand
TCGTCTATTATAGTGTCGGCAAGCAATCCTCATCTCCCCTACCCCCCGACATTACTCTTTGCCCACATCATGGTCACATGCCTGCGACACAGAATGTAGCGGAAGAATTCTACCTGTCCCTCCCTCTCACTGAGCGTCATCAGTTTGTCTACAGTAACACTACACCGCTACCACATACACATCTCTTCAGTCCTGTCTGAATCCGTTATGAAATACGTAAGTCCACGCAATGGATGCTGTCATTGTACTTCATTCTCTCTACCTTCATACACTTCCACCCCCCACCCCCCCGTATTGATGACGCATGCCTTAAGCGGTAGCACAAAGTGCATGTGTACCCCAGTCCGAGGTATTTATTGCTTAACGCCCAGCCGCAAACTATGTGCACATCAGGACGGTGTTGAATGGTCAAGGAAAATAAGTCATGGGGGGGGGGGGAATCGCCTTTTCCTTAAAAATATATCGCTCTGCGTGATTTAGGCAGCGATATCGGCCCTGCAGATAACAGGAAGACAATGGGGTGTACTTTGTAGGACTCTCTGAAATTAAAAATGGGACGAAAATAAATTATTTATTCAACAAGAAAGCTCAATGCTTGCAAAAACTTAAATAGGAAGCACTAAAGCTTTTAACTCACGTAAATGACAAGGGAAGCAATTCTGTAAACTATAGCCTGTGTACCTTAATACAATCCAATCCTTAATATCAAATGCTAAATAAGGAATAAAAATAGAAACAGGGAAAGGAATGAGTGTGGAGAACCTCCATTTTCAATTTCCAGCGTAATTAATTTATGGAGGGAGCAACTGCAACGATGATTGGTTCAGTTAAAGAACCGTGAGGCTAGCTTACTTTCTAAATTTAGCACTGATGTTCGCAAAAAGGGTCGTGTGTTTATGCTTGGATTGTATGGAAGCAGACGATCATCTCAAACGTCAGACTTAATTTTTTTTTCGGACCGGCGGAGGGGCGTCTCTTGCAAAATCTATCAAACTAGCCTTTAATCTAAATAGATTGGTCAATTTAAATACTTACCAGCCCACAATTTAACCCACGTTAAAAATAGGTTTAAAAATTGAATACGGGAACTCTTTGTCCTAAAGACACACATTTTGTGGATATTTTTAGTGTATAAAAAATATACTTACACTTTTTTTTAAAAAAATGAATGTACTATGCTGTTCACGTTTCCATTGGTTCAAAGTCTATATTCATATTAGATATAACCTCTTTTGTGTAAGAATAGTCGGCTTCCATCAAAACACATTGAAAGCCTACCCGCCAGGTGGAGTAGCTTTGTACTTGTAGTGTCTACACTATGATGGCGTTTATTACGAAAAAAAAATCGTGAAACCTGTTGCCTGCGCCAGTGGGGGCGTACCATTAGTCACTAACGCCCGGGATCGTCATTTCCTATTTTCCCCCCGGGGGCAAAAAAGATTGTCAAGAATGTGCAGCCATCTTGGTCACACTGTCACAACTTGTCTTCATCGTCAGGGGGCAACTTACGAGCGCCAATCCCCTTGCGACACAAACAATGGGCCTCCATTCCAGTGAACGGCGCTCACAAAGGCTTGTCTGAAAACCAGACTGCATTAGAGGTGATGGAAGTGGCCCTTGACCTCACAAACAACACAAAGAAAGGGATGGACTTTTTTTTATCCTTTGCCAGGTCAAATTTCTACGCAGCTTGCAGTTACATATCCTCACGCTGTCTGTAACTTTGTCTGTCTCCACCACTCCACCCCACCCTCCTCAATTACAAACCTAATTCCTCCGTCCCATCTGTCTTGTCTCCTGCACATCCCTTCCTCTCACGCAACTTTTACGATCTTCGGTTGGAGTCTGTGTTGAGGGGTGGGGGGGGGAACCATTTTCCGTTACCTGAATCCTCAGATCGGGCGTGAGTTCTGGAACCCAGCCAATGATTTTTGACTTTTAAGCGCGGAGCATCACTGGTAAATGCAGACAATCGTTATTTTTTGCGATCCTAAACTACACGTGCGAGTTCAAAATGCAAGTTGTTCTTTTGGTCGTCAGTTGAGGTGGGATGGGCGTCCTGGAGAGGAGTGTAAATATAGTTCGGTATACGTATATTCGGCTCAGCCAAAGTCTGTTGGTTTCACATTGTTTTATGTACTTGGCCGGATATAGATGTGACGAGACTACTGTAGACGGACAGACGGAGGGAGGGAAAGATAAATGAAGAGAAGTAGTATCTAAAAAAAAAACCCAAGATGCATAGATGATTGGCGTATAGGGATTTCCAGTTATCACGATAGGGAACTGTCAGATAACCACGATACGTTAGACGATCACGTGACGAGAGGTCCCATTTCTGGGGAAACTGGCGAGCGCAAGATGCTAGGAAATGATCGATGTGCTGCAACAGTTTGCCGCAGTTTGTGCTGCAGTACCTCGGACCCTGCGACCACACCTTGAAACACGGTAGGAAGCGAGATGTCACAAAGGTGTCCTGGGTGCCTCTCCTGAGTGCGGAGCGAAAAAGTTGTCAGTCTTGAGGAGTGTGTGTGTGGGGGGGGGGGGACGATTGTCAAGAACGTGCAGCCATCTTCGTCACGTTGACACAACTGGGCCGTATGGTCACGGGGCCAACAGGCTCGTGCCTGTCCCTTAACGGGGCTTGCAGTTAGTTATGGTTCCTCACGTTGTCCGTAACTTGGTCTGCCTTACCCCCACCTCCGTAACTTGGTCTGCCTTACCCCCACCTCCGTAACTTGGTCTGCCTTACCCCCCACCTTCCGGTGTTCTGTGTCTTGTTCTCCGCTCCTGTTCTACGTCATGACGCCGTGAGCAGGTGGCTGGCACTGTGTACACGCATGGCCCTGGTGCACAGCACATGCAGCTGACTGCACGTGGGGTCAGGGCATGGCCTCTAACCTATGCTCCACCCAGTCCCACCCCCTCCGTCAGTCCGCATGCGACATAACGTTTTCCGTGTCAGTGAATGTGGCTGGCTGTGTCACGCTGATTCGAGAGTCGGGCAGTTGTGACTACATCGCAATTTGGGTGGCGTCACCATATTTGCGTGCGAGCTGATGGCGACGCCTAATAATTCACTTTTGGCATCAGGTTCCTCTGCCAACGCCAGACGGTTTGGTCTCTCGATGCCAACAAAATCTCAGTTGCATCTCCCTCCCCCCCCCCCACCCGAGGCACACACGCAGTATAGATCATACGATGTACATAGAAAGGGTCCCCCTGCCTGCTGTTATAACTGAAGTGCAGATTCGAACATTACCCCAAACCACCATTTTTTAAAGTTATTCAGCCTTGATGACCAGAGCCCATAATTTTGGTGCCACGAAAAATTCCCATTGGGGGGGGGGGGCTGTCTCTACCTTCCTTTGCCATCCATCGGATCTCGCCGCCCATATTTTTGTGCGCACGAGCATTGATTATCTGGTGGGCGTGAATGGCGCGAGTTTCACGTGCGATAGGTCGTGCAAGCGTGGCAACACAACAGCTGCACCTGCATGTGGGGTGAGCACCAGTAGGACACGCAGAATATGTGCAACCCTTTTCCGGCTCACGCGCGTGTGTTTACGCCTGTGGGTTTTTTTATGTGCGAACGTCTCTGTGTATCGGTGCTCACGTGTAAGGCCACACATCGTTTGTGGGACGGACAGCAGAGAGACAGACCATGTAGGGTGGGTTGTCAGGGTTTCGATGGATGATTTCGGATGTGGAATGTGGAAAAACTGTAGCGCAGAAATCTGTAAGAGTGAGGGTTTGTTTGGAGGCTGAGAGGAAAGGAAGTGATGGAACAATCCGAAAGCTACAACAGGTAGCGCCTTTCTTGGGTCTTACAGTGGAATGGACTTCAAGCCACCTGAGGAAAGGCTATGGACGTAAATCAAAGATGTTTAAATACAAACAAAATGCTGGAGATGGGCAGACGACATCGAGATGTGAAGTCAATCACTTGTTTTGATCCCTGCCATGGCAGGTGTGGGGATGCGAATTTTTTACTCGCAGTCTTTCATCTCATTCAGTAACGGAGGTCAAACTTACTTCACGAATCGCCATTAAAGAACTACTTTCGCACACATGTATCTCAATAGGAACACGCTTCAAAAGGTTATTCGCCTATATTGACTTACCTGTAAGTTCTCAGGGTCTCAGTTAAATGCCGCGTGCGCACCGAGAACAATCCGGAAGTAACAGAACCGCGGAGCGAGGCAGCATATGGCAGCATGTACGCCCTGTAAATATAAGCTGCTGCCCTTCATGGTCCTTGCAAAGCTCTCCACACAGAACTGTCGCCTGCCCTTTTGTTCGCGATCGAATGATGCAAGGTCTTTGTCACTGTACTTAATTACAGTACTTGAGAACTTAACTATTGACAACAAGGCTAAAGGTTTCTGGATCAAACATGCCCCGCAGAAATGTTTGTGGAGTACGTTTCTGTAAATAAGTGCTGTCTTAATGCTTCGCGCTGTGGTGCGCCGTGTTCTTTTCTTGCATAGAAATAAAACCCAGAACTCTTGTCTGGAATGTCGGGCCTCAGCATTCCCCGGCAGCCCTGTCTTGGACCGCTGTGCATTATCGTTACACTGCAAAGTTAGAACGTAGATCGTGCAGGGGCAACACCCATAGCTAGATTGGAGAGACAGATGGAGGGACGGTAACAAGAGAAACACGCGCACGGGCGCATGCAGGAACAGCAATCCTCCACAGAGAGGGAGGAAGGAAGGGAGAGAGATCAAAAACTGAAGAAAGAAAACTACAGAAAAAATTTTAAAAATTGGTGAAGAATATAATGTTCGGATTGAACCAGAAAATGAGAAAAAACATCGATCGATACTATTTTTTCCGGTCATGCCACCTACCCCCCTTCAAACCACTACACACCCTACTCACTCCCTGCCGATACGAGTCGAAATTAAAGGTTGCAGAGACCTCGAAGTTCTTTCTGGCCAGGCAGGCTCGTTCCATATGCATTTTTATCCGAATGTACGGGAATGCCTGCACGTTGCAGGAGTGGGACAGTTTCTAGACAGTCTTTATTGGGGGGGGGGGAATCATTCATTGCATGCACGCGCGAAGCCGCGAACACGGAAAGGCAACTGTGGATCGATTGCCACGCGCAGAGGTAGAGGTGAGTGCACGTGCATATATCATACTTAGAGTGCACCACCTGCATGCATATGGATCAGGAGGCACGTGCACATCCGTTCGTTGGGCACGCTAACAGCTTTCTAGCAGCCTTTGCCCCCCCCCACGTCCCCCCGCTGCTCTGTGTGTGTGTGTGAGGGTAGGACACGCAAGCTTTCCACTTTTCCTTCAACCCTAACGTCACAAACCGTCTCGTTCTGAAGGCATACATTTTCCCCTCGGCATCTCGCGCCTGCGCGCCGCTGACCCTTCCAATCTGGAGTCACTCTGACGTCAGTGCCTTGGGGCGGACGGGCGTCCGTGCGTAAGTTCTCACAGGAATGCCCCACGCGTTCGTCAACGTGAAAGCGAGAGCGCAGCTATAAATACACTCGTGGTGCTTGACTGCTGATCCCAGATTACGTGCCGTGTGCAGACAGACTGCGAACGAACAGAAACAGAAACCGGCCCGTTATCCTCACCATAAGGAAACTAGCAAGGCAGGGGTCGTGTCCTCAAGTAGAAGGAAAGGTGGATTGTCTGTGTGCTTGTGTCTGTGCGTGAGAGAGAGAGTGAGAGAGACGCATGCGGACCTCTGAAAACTATATTCATCAAATTTCCAGTGCAAAATATCCTGTTGTGAAACACATTAGAGAACTGTAGCCGTGAAGCATGAAGATCGCTAGGTGGAGTACAGTTGGCAGCATCAAGCAAGTTCTATGACCTAGATAAAAGGCCACGTCATCGCCACTGCAACATCTTGCTTGTAACTTGCACAACTTCCCCCATCCCTTCTCGTCTTTCACGATCGTGTCTCTCTCATTGTCTTTCTCGTTGAAAGGCTACAAAAATCTTCTGACGCGTTTAAAAAAAATAAAGGGCGCGAGAGAAAGTTTTGACATGAAGATTGTGTTTTCCTAATAAACATAGATTTGAAATGGCACGCATAGAAATGTCAGTGTGGGAACTCCAGTGAATATCTTTACTAGATACCTGTAGACACAAACAGTGCATTTAATGGTCCATGACTAGACAGTTTTCAATGCAGGGAAACAGAATGTAGATAATGTTGCCTGGTAAGATTATTGACATTTAGCATCCATGTAATCGCCAGACCTGATTAGATCGGGTCACATACAGACTATTATGTTTCTGCCTACAAAGCAGCTAAATTTATGCCACAGTTAAATTGTCTGCATCCTGCTGCATGAAATTTCCCTCTCGTTATGAGAGATAAAGCCGGGGTGTGATTTGTCATCTGCTGCCTCTAGAGTAGGATGTGGTCACGGTGTGTAATCTCGAGCCCACAGTCCTACAGATCAGTGGGGCAAGTTAGGGTCTTGCTGGTAAGTCTTCGTTTGTTTCAACACAGAGTACTGTACGCACGGAACTTTTGTTTTTCCTGCTGGAGTTACCTTGAAGACAGTTAGGTCATCTTAAAGGACAGTACGGGAAATCACACTGAGGACAAGTGAGGGTCATTTTGAGAATAGAAACTAGGGTTTTTTTTTCCTATGTGATGTCATCCATGAGGTCATCGAAGATTATATTCAATACTGTTGCTCCGAGTGGATACCCACAATATTTTTGAGTGAAACCGCTTGAACACGCGGGCTTCGACTTTTTAGTACTGGCGTCTGTCGTGCGGTTATGCCATGCCTCGTCGTGCTCGACCTAGTGGTATTGAAAACACTGGTAAATAAAATTGTTAAAACTATTTAAACCATCTGACAAAACAATATTTTATTGTGTCAAAATGTGGGCAGATCTATGCAGCTAGAAGGTTTAGCTTCAGAGTCGTTGAAGAAATTTGTGCGCAAAGTCTCTCAATCGACAAGAGATCCAATCTTTTTGTTTTGGTTTTTGGTTTGTTTGTAATTTTTTTTTTACAATGAAAACGGTTTGATCAGTTGCTTACCACTGTCTGCGTATGGCCTAGTCGAGCCTTCCCGATTTCAGACCAGCCATTAGATCGATTCTGGGGTATCACTTTGCGGAAATATTCGTGGCTGATCGGACGCTAGGGAAACATTACAGTTACTATAGCATCGCCCAGCATCACCTACTACACGGACCACTGCTGCGAGTTCGCGCAAACTCCTCTGCCGTGGGCCTTAGCAACAGCTTGCACGACGACTAGCTAGACCCCCCCCCCCCCCGGACACCCCCCCCCCACCACCACCACCACCACCACGAACACTCCCGACAGGCTGCTGGCGTGACGGCGTGACGTGTTTACGTGGGACGTCAGTACGAGGGTATTGATCTGTGGCCAGGACAGTCGCTGGTCGCCTGCAACTCGCCCCCACCCCCAACCTCCTCCGCCGTCCATTCACGTGTAGGCGTACTCCCGATGAGTGTGAGGGGAGGGGAGCAGCGGAGAGAAGTGGGTCAAGAGCCAGGAGGTGCATGCCAGCGGGGGGAGGGAGGGGGTTGCAACGCACATACCAACGGCATGAAAGGCATGATTACGAAGCCCCAAGACCTGTCACGCATAGCATATAGCAGTTTCTTTTTATTTCATTGAGCACATCAAGGCACTGTTTATTTTTAAAAAAAATACACACTAAACAAAAACCCCACTGGCCAGTCGATCGCAATGTTTATGCCCCCTTTCGGAAGCAATTGTTAAATTCATGCAGCTCTGACCATTTCTTGTTTCTTGCTGTTACGGGAATATCCGAGTACAACTCTCTTTCCACTGGACTTTGTTTCGATTTTCCAGCAAGAGGACAAATTCACAACGGGCTACATTTGTGGACACGCTAGGATACAGTAGCGTTGTTGCCGGGAGACAGAAAGGTTTAAGGAAGTAAGGTTTATGTGTTTGTTTTCGATGGGCTTTTTTTTAAATCATGAATTCCAGGTTGTGTGAGAATTTTTGAGCATAGAGGAACGCTTTATAAGTTTTGTAATAGCCGAAAAATTTGTTATGATGAATATCAGCTTTAGTAATAGGAGTCTGTCGGACGTTTATTACGTAATAACATAGTTAAACTGACAGCAACGTGAAAATGTGGCGAATTTCGATAACAGTTTGCGAGTGTTGCCGTTTCTGGAGTAGTTTCCGCAGACTGTTTTTACCAGTGGCAGGAGAACAGTGGAGAAATGGATGGGTTCCTGCCCGTGTTTGTGATCGAAGAGCCCCTTCAGTCGCTGTGGAGACAGGTCCCTAAATGTCCAGATTGTAGATGTGAGCTGGACGACAACGGTTTGGGTCTGCCCCTTCCCTCTTCCCCCCCCCCAACTCTCTTTTTCTTTTTCCATTCTTGACGCCTGCTTGTTTGGCTGTTTATGTGTTGGGGGGGGGGGGAGTATGTGTTGCTTAACGTCCAGCCGCAAACTATGTGCATATCAGGACGGTGTTGCTTAGACAAAGTTTACGTGCTGCCACACGTGGGACTGATGTCGCAACACGGGCCTCAGTCCCACCCAGTCACGTTATACTGACACCGGGCCAACCAGTCCTAGTACTGTTCCCTGTAGTGCCAGGCGTCTGGCAGGGCAGCTACTAGATTGCCAATTTTTGAGTTATGACTCGGCCGAGATGCGAATCACCGGCCTCCCGCCTCAGAAGCGGACGCCTTAACCACTAGACCACCGAGGCGGTAATGTGTGTGCAGTCCGTTCTTGTTTTCATTATGTTTCTTCGCAATGTCTTGTTTCTTGTTTACAACAGACGCAGACCGCACGACAAATATATCCCATATGCAAGAACGGAGCTTTTCAAAAACTCATTCATACCGCAAACATCTGCCGACTGGAACCTGCTCCCACAATACATACAATCCACTCATTCAATCTCCGAACTCAAACGATACATAAAAGTAAGTCAGAATGCTATCCCTCCCTACTACTATATTGGAAATCGCAAAGAACAAATCATACACTGCAGACTGCGACTAGGGATGAGCGACTTGAACTTTGACCTATTTAACAGGCACTTAATAAACAATCCCTCGTGTGCATGTGGTTTCGAACCAGAAACAGCCGAACACTTTCTATTATACTGCCCCCTCTACAGAAATGCTCGCCAGCACACCATACAAACTCTCGATTTGCCGGCTCCTCTTCTCCTCAACACCGACCTCTTACTTTCAGGAAACCAAGATCTGTCTGTCTCTAAGAACACCGAAATTTTCTTGTGTCTACACAGGTTTATAAAAGAATCAAAACGCTTCTAGCTTTCTCTGATTCCAATAGATTGTCGGTACTGCTCGCATGTGCATGGCCTCTGCTGCTATCCTGAATTGTATTTTCAGTATTACATTTGATCACTTTTGTACTTCCTGCCTACTTTAAGTACACAACCAGTACACAAGTCCATAGCATGGTAATCGTGGTTCCTCCTCCCTCCCTCTTTCCCTATCTTTTCCCTTTTTCCTTCTCTCCTTCACAACTTTCCCCCAAATATCATATTACTGCCCGCCATTTGTTTTTGTTTTGTTTTGTTTTGTTTTGATTGTTTGACATGGAGACCACCCATGAGCTTTTAGCTCTTTGTGTCACCAATGATGCAAACTTGATTAAATGGCATTTCTTCATAAAATAATTTTTTTTTAAATTTAAAAACCTCTTGTTTCTTCAAGCGCTCACACACATCTGCCCCCCTCTCTTTCTCCTCTCCTCCCTTAACCCCCGGCCCCCACCCCCAGCACATGTTTACATAACCCTACCCCTGGGCCACACGTATACATACCCAAACATGCGCGCGCCCACACACATATCATATAGACCCCCCGAAGTCGCACGTGCGATCCTGTTTCTCGTCCTTCTACACTCAGCTCGCGCCTCCTCCCACATGATCCATCCTCCACCACCCCCACCGCCACCCCTGCTCCCTGTTCAACGGTACTGTCCGCAGGACTGCCGCATCACAGCCAACCGCACGCATGCCCGTTCGGCCCGCCACTCAGCGCGCGCTGCAGTCACACAGATCTGCGACACCAACTCTTGTTGCGTCCGCAGTGCAAGGCAGTTGGTTACATCTCTCCCTCTCCCCCCGCACTTCCCCCCCCCCTCAGTGCGTCACTGAGACCGTCACCATAGAAAGAAAAAAGCGTCTGGTTTCCATAGAGATCTGGGCTGCAGTGCTGCCTTCTGGCCTGTTGGTGCAGGAAGGCGAAAGTTTGGTTGCTCAGCAACGAGTGGGGCTCTTATTTAAAACACACACACACACACACACAAAAACCCTTGCATTCATTTTCTGTCCTTTGCGGGAAATAATATGTGACGATAAGCATTAGTAACAGCAAATACATGTCTATGGGTGTGTGCGCTGGCATGTGGTGGAGGAAAAAATATGTCGAGGGCTGGGCCAATATAAGCTAGTTCTTCACACAGGGCTGGGGCAGTATGAGCTGGCTTGTTTTGTTTTCCCACAGGGTTGGGCCAATATAAGCTACTTTCTATTATCTCCACACCTGGTGGTGATGGGGGGAGGGGGGCCTGGCTGAATAGCTCAGTCGGTAGATCTGCGGACTCGCGAGTGGAAGGTTGCTAGTTCGAATACAGGCGTGGCCAAAATTTATTTCATGGAGTTACACGTTGTGCAAACTCTACTTGCGTATCTTCCCGCACATTATACTGGCTGTCCGCACTAGCTATATCTTACTGCAGCTGTCAGTCAGATGGTTTTTCAGCGTGGCAATAGCCAATAGGACCCAATCTCCCCATAGCACTGTCCCTCTAAAACAACCAATCAACCAACCTTCATGCAAGACTGCGCTAATATATTACAGTAGCTTGTTGATCAATCCTGCAATCTTCTGTTGTAAAATATAACAACTGATAAAATAACTAACATAACTGAACATAATAAAGTACCTTTACAGATACTTTGTCATGGCCCAGTTATTTGCGTGAATCGTACGGAAACGTGCAGTTTGAAAGTCGCTTGCGTCAACAGATCACTAAGGCTGAATCAGCGGTCGGTGAATGGATGGGTTTACAGCTAGCTACACATTTCTGCGAGCTAGTTATGCATACAAACACTTGTGTTTTGTCTCGCCAACCTCTGTCACATGAAGACTTTACCCTCCCAGCCAGACATTGCTAAGGTGTGTCGTGGTTCTGGTGACGGCTGTGACAAGAGGCGCATGCTGGGTAAGTCAGATTGACTCACTACTGTCCAAGTGCTAGTGGCTTAGGGTTGTGAGTCAGGATACTCACTTCCTTCAGTCACGACATTCCTGCCTGACTCATGCCAAGGTCACGGAGGTGTATGTTTGGCAAAGTCGAATAAAATTGTGGAGGTACGTACATCCGTCTGGGACAAGATTTCATTTGTGCGCAATTTGCACCCCTTAGAGAAATTCTACCAACAGGTCTTCGGCAACCAGTCCGCACTGTATCTGTCTAACCTCACTAATTTAATTTCTTTTTGGCTAAAATAATGCATTGCAGGGAACGGTTGGAAGGTTGATCCTTGCACCGCAGTGGTGAATGACCACTGTCAAGTCACAGCGCTAGTATTCGCATCCGTGCGCGAGTCTGAACGAGATTTTCTTAGCTATTATTACACGGAAGCCCCTTGTCTGCAGGACCTTCAGCCACTGCATGTGCCATCCACGAGCGGTGGCTCACAGAACTGAATGTCGAGGACCGCGAGTGAAGTTTGGCACCGCGAGTAAAGTTAGGCAGTCACTCCAAAGCTCCGAACTCGCTGACATAGCATGCTACCTTCACCTGCGCAAGCCCCGCGTCTCAGTCGAGCTTGCATGGCGACCGAGTCCATCCGAACTTGATTTTCAAGTGAGGGTTACACCCACCCCTTCCGCACAGCTGCGACAGTACAGTCCACCCGCCCACCAGAGGGAACAGCATCAGTTTCCTGTAGTGACGTCGCCCAACTTTCTACAATCAGTTGCAGGGATCGTGACGTCAAACCATCGCTTTTGCCTCTTGAGTTTCAGGACTGATGGTGTCAATAACTAAAATCAAAAACAGCATCGATCAATTCCTGACTCAAAAAGGTAAATAGCACGGTTGCTTCGTGGGTACAGCTGGGCTGTGAAAGAGACAGACGACATGGAGTGAAAGAGACAGACGACATGGAATGAAAGAGACAGACGACATGGAATGAAAGAGACAGACGACATGGAGTGAAAGAGACAGACGACATGGAATGAAAGAGACAGACGACATGGAATGAAAGAGACAGACGACATGGAATGAAAGAGACAGACGGCATGGAATGAAAGAGACAGACGACATGGAATGAAAGAGACAGACGACATGGAATGAAAGAGACAGACGACATGGAATGAAAGAGACAGACGACATGAAATAAAAGAGACAGACGACATGGTATAAAAGAGACAGACGACATGGAATTCATGCGGCGTCACTTGCAGAACTGGAAAAAAAGCCGTTTGCTGTTCACAGACAACTTTTCTGGTCTCCCTGACTCCAGACTCCCACAGCGCTCTATCTGGAAGGAAGGAAGAAAGAAAGATAGATGATGATTTGCGGAAGACCATTGGGCGCGACAGGCACAGAAAAATCGGTGGCTCTTCTTCCTCCTGTTATTGAGATTTTGACTCGGGGCGTTTTGACATTCCCCTTCCCCCGCCACACAAACACACAAAGGAAAACTCCATCAAAAAAGAAAACTAAAAGCTTCTTCTAGTACTATTTCTGAAAACGAAAGCCCCTTAATCTCTCCACGGCTCCACCCCAACCACATGTAAAAATAACATGTGGCAGTGCCACGCGGTTGTCGTACCAAAGGGATTTAACAAGTCGGTTAATTAGTGCAGCGTTTATTCGGTTATGACAGACGTTAGAGGTTCATAGCAAGCACAGGAGTGATCACGTGGTGTGCACCCAGTCACCTTCATTGTCGCCTCGGGCAACCCGGCGTCGCGAGAGAGGTGAAAGGTCAACTCCACCCGGCGCCGTTCTTTTTGTTCCTGTGGGCTGTGATTCACTTTCCCCGACGCGTTTTCATCGGGTCAAGCGGAGGTGAATTTTACAGAGGGTCGCGGAAAAAGCTAGGTCTCGACATCGGCGTCTGTGGAACATCGGAAGCGGGTTGCCTACAGGCCAGAAACGCTGTTTTCGTGTGCCTCACTCTCGCGGGACGAGGTTCTTAGCGGCGAGATTCTCTTTACAAGGAAAGAGTATTTGTATTAGTCGCCACTATAGGCACCGCGTCGGGTCTCTGACGTCACAACTTTAACTCCTCTCTTCTTGCAAATGTACGCACAGAGATGTACCTGTGCACTCCCTACCAATCTCTTACACCCTCACCATTTCATGGTTCAGATTCGATTTGTGATGTGCAGTTCGGGGGTTAGTACTCTACAGATACTTTGTCGTGGTCCAGTTATTTGCGTGAATCGTGCGGAAAATGCCACGTGCAGTTTGAAAGTCACGCGCGTCAACAGATCACAAAGGCTGGGTTGACAGCTAGCCACATATTTCTGTGAGCTAGTTATGCATACGAACACTTGTGTTTTGTCTCGTCAACCTCTGTCACATAATTAAGACGACGTACTGCCCTGGCTCTGTGATGTCAAGTTTTAAGTTGGATTCCACAGACTGCAGCCTCTTTCGGAGCTGTTCCTTCCCACTGATAACAAGCGTGAGAAAAACTGATCTCTTACCACAACCACGTATGCACGTACTTTACAAATTTGACACCCACTTTCTTTTGTCTCCACCCCACCCCTTGTGCATGAAGTCCTTCTCTCTCACCCTTTTTCCCTGCACCCTTCTTTCTTTGCTGTCACGCGTTCACATTTTAATATAAAAACACACACACACACACACATGGCCACACACGCGCACACAGGCGCCCCCACACACACACATGCGCACCCGCACGCACACACATACACGCGCGCGCGCGCACACACACACACGGGGGGGGGGGGGAGATAGAGACAAAGAGAAAAAAGTGGACAGAATTACAGGGAATTATATGTCGTCATATCGCATCGAAAATGCTCTGAGAACAAGCTGAATAAGGGAAGTTTATTAACGCATGTTTAACGTCTACTGCATTACAACTGTGTATTGTGGTTACACGAACTGTTCTCTGCGAATGACATGCTAACTGATGACGTCTCATGTCCCAATGATGACTTTAAATCACTTCATATTTGTTATTTAACCGCTTGAGGTTATTTCTTACAGAAAAATAATTGTACCTATGCTTTTAACATAAAGCCGGCCTGAGTACAGGGCATATTCCAGACGGTTCATCATGCAAAATTGGTTACATATCCATCTTAGAGCAAAGAGACCTCGACGGGCTAAATTTAAGTAGTCTTCCAATATTGTCGAAAATGCAGGTATCAGGCAAACTTTGCGATCGGTGGACTGCTTTTCACAGAAGTACAAATCTACCGAACTGCACTGACAATGCTTTTATCAGGAACAAGGAATCGAAAGTCAGATGGGAAACGGAGGTATACACCATGGTTACCTGCCCTTGAGTTTTTCACAGAGTTCCAGTTAATTGATGCACTGCGATCAAGTTTTAGCGGCATTTGCCGGATGATGTATCCTTAATACCCCGATTCCTAAACTTCTATTCAAGTAGACCTTTCTCAGCCGGAGTTATTGTGATGTTATTTTCCTTGTGCGTTTGCATGCATGACTTTCACCAATGAGTTTTTAGTACATATGTACTTTTTAAAAAAATCCTCGCTTTCACCCACGTGTGCACCTGCCGCAGTCGATAGCCTCGGTCGTTATATGGAGGCTATCTGTCCCCTTCCCTCTCCTGTCACAACCCACCTCCACCTGTTACCTGGCCTGTTCATGATGGGGTGAGGGTGGTTCGATTAACGATTCAGTTACAGTTGCTTTATGTATGTACATCATTGACGAAAAAGGTGTGAGCGCCATATGCTGGAGATATATATATGTACTTTAGGTGTAGCGGATATGTAAATTCTTTATGAATGAACTTCATGATCAGTGCAAGACTCCCAGATACCATTCTCTTTCATACTAATTCATGCTCGCCTTTCCTTAAACCTGTCTGGGTGTCCTTCACAATACTTACGACTTATTGACCCGTAAATTAGACAAACGTTGACAGACACCCCATTTTTCCTTTCATACTGACTCCACACAGCGAGTTTTATAGAGAGGTACAATGACGTCAGAGCTCATCAGCTGTCGCTAGAACGACCCGCAAGGCATGCGATTTCACTTCACGACCTGAGAGAAGGTTTGGTTGTGCTTTTATATTCTTTCAGGTGTCAACATGTGCAATGATGAGTCATCTTTCATATACAGCTGACGGTGCAGTGAGTGTTTGTATAACCATGTGAGGACGGAATGACCGCACTTCTGTGCAGTATAACACGGTTATATCCAGTCTAGATGAATCCAATCTGAAGAGAGCGGGGAATTGCAACCCTAAATAACTGCAATAACGTTAAGAAGACGTGTGCGACCAGCTGCTGTATCGACGTTTAGGTCAGCATTAGCCCAGTACATGGACCATGTCTTATCCCCAGCATATTTGACCCAGCATATTTATTTTTTATTCACCGTCTTTCTTTAGTGGTAAATATATTGTGTATATCGATGGCTCCATATTAATACATCCTAAAATCACAACAGACGTCATAATACATAACTGGGGTGCAGACTACTAAAATAACATCCAGTAAGCTATAATATAGAAAAAAACGTAAATTGCAGATCATTAAAAATATAATCAGAATATATCGAAGTAAAGCAACATCACTGGTAGCAAGACCTTAGAGGTTGAGAAAAATAAAATGTAGGAATAGGGCGACAGCGGGATTGACAAGCAAGGACTCCCACCTCTCAGATCAAGCCACTTACAGCCACCATCGGCAACAGTGGCAGAAATGTGACCAGCAAGAGGGACTTCGCACAGCAACCACCAGTGCAGAAAACTCAACCGAAGATCCCTTCACTCCCTCCCTCTTTTCCTTCCGTCCTCCCCCCTCCCCCAAATCCCCCTCCCCTCCAACAGTGCGAAATCATCGCGAGGTAGAAGCACTCTCCTTTCCCAAAACAACGACGCCAGCTCTTTACTGTATGTACCTCTAAAGATGCGCTCTCTGATAATGTGTCTCCAAATATAGTATACACAAAAGAGTTAACAACCACGAAATTCAGGTAAACATCATTTCTCCATGTCGGAACGGGCTACGTAGTTACTAAGTAGCATCCTCGTGAGAAGCCTATCAAATGTTACGGGGAGGTTACTCTACGAACGACGCAGAGTGAATGCATACAAAATGGCGACCTTACTTTAGTCGAAGCGCTCCTGGCTACATACAATCGCAAGTCTTTATAGTTGCTTGAAAGAAACGTGCATTTTTTTGGCAATGGCTCTCACAGAGCGATGGGTAAATGACCAGCTTCATGATATACTCGGCATTTCGGACAAATACATTGCCCAGTACTTTATGGGGCTTGCATCAAAGTCGACCAGTCCAGAAGATTTTGTTCGGAAATTGAGGGAGACTGATACAGTTGAAGTTAATGCAAGCTTGATAAGTTTCGCCAAGGATCTTTTTAACAAGGTACTCGGGTTTGTTTATGTTTTGCTTTTGTTGCATTAACTCATATTCTAAAAGTGTGGTTTACAAAAATACATTGCGAACAATTCATGTTCTGTAAGCACTAAAACAGTAGCTTGTTGGTCTTTCATCATTCACTCATCGTCTCATGTGACACCGACGGTGTGTACATAATAAAATTAATAGTCATAACGGGTTACTGACACTAACAGCCGGACACTGAAGCAGGTTCACAGGCCCCCAATCCGTCTCCAAAGAAAACTAGAATGTATTGCACCTAACCACAATCTTGTCCAAAAAAACATCAGGGAAGTAGTGGTTTACAACGTAGATGGTACAGCACCATCAACAGGGACAAGCAAGAAGTTTACCCTTTTCTAAAGTTTCGCACAGAACGACGTTGACAGTTCCTCACCTCTGTGTTCTGGTTCCTCTAAACTCCAAAGAAGAAGGAAAAAAAATGCACAACAGAGAGACTGGTTCATCAACTTTGCTTTATTATTAGTGACACATCTGTGTGCAGCTACAGATGGTTTACATGATGTTTATACATGTATCTATTTAAGAACTCCCATAGAGCAGATAAATAAATTCATAGCTTTTAGAAGTTATAGAGAAATATGGCGGTTATAATGGTAATAGTAAAATACACGTAAAAATTTAAGTATGGGCTTCAGGGGCACTTCTGTGGAGGAATGTTTCCTGGTTTAGGTTTTTACCCTTTCTTTTCCCTGCACCAGTTGGCAACTGAGGCCTAATTTGCCTGAATTCCCTTAATAATTTTAGAACACAAGCATAATCAGCTTCCAAAGACTGGTTGTGAATTGGTTGTAAAAGTTGGAATTACCATTTTTTTCCATACTGTAAAGGTATTTTCAATTTTATTTTCAGTCAAGCAGGCAATATGACTGATTTATTTAGTGATTTGTTGACAGTAATGCATCGGTGTCATTTAATGAAATTATTTAAAAGAAGAATTTATAGCCAGCATTGTGGCTTTCATGGTTTGTACGAAAAATCTCTGTATGTGCATCCACACGTTACATCAAATAACATAAAGTTTATAGAATATATAAAAGTGAGTTGCTGTTCCCCCTTTGATACATTTTAAGTACAAATAGCTATTTCAAACAGAGGGAGCAATTTAAAAAATAACATTAAAAGATAAACTTCAAGCACTTATCTTATCGTTTAATACTTGCTTGGTCATTTTTAATGTGTGATTATGCACATTTTGTGTGTAAGGAATAACTTGGACTTACATTGTGGACATTAATGAAATTTGGTTAATATTGTCTTCATTATCTTTATGTGATTCTTTTGCTAAGCTGTACATGTTCTGTTTCTTTTATTTTTTCAGGTGCCTCACAAGGAAAAGCAACAAAAGCAGTTGACAGTAGAACAACAACAAGCAATAGAGTTAGATCGCAAAAACAAAAGCTATCAGCTTTTAGATGATGATGATGACGATGATAGTGATGCATCACCACCATCTAAGGTAAGCTGTCACGAATACAGGCAAGACATGAAAATGTTGAACCTATGTAGGTAATCACAAAATTACAGCAGCATTCCAACTGAGATTCCCTTGTAATTTAAATAGATACTGTTGCAGCAATGGCATGAGTCATTTGGGAGGGTCTGAAAAAAAAACCTGGATAATGTCAGAAGATATTCTTTTCATTTGTAATAATTATGGACGGCCTCTATTGACCATATTGTTTACTGATGCTAAAGAAATGGAAATCTGTTTTCTTTCCTGTCCAGAAACAGAAAGTGGGTAAGAGGAACCGGCACATTCGGCAAAAACGGGAAACGTCAGAAAGTGAGAGTGACAGTGACACGGAGAGGTAACTGAAATATCTTGTATAGTAGGAAGCGGGTTAGTTTCTTGTTCTTGTCACCTGTATTATTGTTCTTGTCACCTGTGTTATTGTTCTTGTCACCTGTGTTATTGTTCTTGTCACCTGTGTTATTGTTCTTTTCAAATGTGTTATTGTTCTTGTCATCTGTGTTATTGTTCTTTTCAAATGTGTTATTGTTCTTGTCATCTGTGTTATTGTTCTTGTCACCTGTGTTATTGTTCTTCTCACCTGTGTTACTGTTCGTGTCACCTGTGTTACTGTTCTTGTCACCTGTGTTACTGTTCTTGTCACCTGTGTTATTGTTCTTGTCACCTGTGTTACTGTTCTTGTCACCTGTATTATTGTTCTTGTCACCTGTGTTACTGTTCTTGTCACCTGTGNNNNTGTTCTTGTCACCTGTGTTATTGTTCTTGTCACCTTTGTTATTGTTCTTGTCACCTGTATTATTGTTCTTGTCACCTGTGTTATTGTTCTTGTCACCTGTGTTATTGTTCTCGTCACCTGCATTATTGTTCTCGTCACCTGCGTTATTGTTCTTGTCACCTGTGTTATTGTTCTTGTCACCTGTGTTATTGTTCTTGTCACCTGTGTTACTGTTCTTGTCACCTGTGTTATTGTTCTTGTCACCTGTGTTATTGTTCTTGTCACCTGTGTTATTGTTCTTGTCACCTGTGTTATTGTTCTTGTCACCTGTGTTATTGTTCTTGTCACCTGTGTTATTGTATGTGGCAGTGCATTTGTTTCTATTTCTGGAGGACTAGAGTTTCTGCACAGGGTGACCAAAGACTGGCCAGTGTTGGATGGCCTTTAGAGTTGCCTCATGTCATCTGATACAGCGATCTGAGACGAGTGTTATAATTTGATGGGTAGTAACTTAGGATACATGAACAGGTAGTAACTGAGGATGCCTAGGTCGCAGGTCCAGTGTATTGGTTTTATCCAAAAACATCCAGCTAAGACGTTTCCTATTTGTTTCAACTGAGACGACCTTTGGCTTGTGTTTGAGTGGCTGCGGTGAGGAAACCATGTTTCTGAGTCTGACTCATCCCCAACAGATCACTGTATGAGGAGCGTGTGACTTCTGTCGTAAGTGTGAGTTAGGGGTCAGAAGCCACGGTACATTGTATAAACCAATCAACAAACAAAACAAAACAGGAGATTATGGGAAAGAGCCAATTAGATGAGAGAACAGAATGAGATATCTCCATTACTGTAGGTCTGTTGTCAGGATCTGGTGTGAGTGCTGTTACTGGCTGAATTTTTTTTAAATTCTCACTTGTTGCTCATGGTAACCAGGTTAGTTTTAGAGCATTTTTGTTATCTGGGATGTGACAATGACTTCATTATAGCCATACTCACAGTAAGCAGCAAATATTTGATAAATGTGTTGATCGAGAAATCAGAACTGTCGCATGAAATCTGACGTCACATGGTACCAAATCTTGTCATAAGTCGTTTCCATTGTATGTGTACTTGTAGATTACATTATGGTAGCCTGTACGAAAAGGGGCAGAATCTTTTAGAGAAAATTGTGGTTTTGTTGGCTACCTGCCCTTGCAAGAAACCTGTCTAACATTTTCATTTTTGTGCATCAGCAGACCAGTAGCAGAATCCTCTAAGCAACAGATTGCTTCTGAGTCGGAGGATGAGATGGACCAGGAGGAAAAATTGCGACTGTCGGACCTGAAGGAGAGAGATGAGTTTGCACAAAGACTAAGGGATAAAGACAAGGAGAAGACGCGCAATGCTGTCTCAAAATCTGAGTCTAAAGTAAGCTGATCTGTTTTCTTCTTCTTGTGCGGTTCAGTGAAAGAAGCCATAAAAAAATAGTCCAGCCATTTGGAACAAAACAATTTTTTTAAAAATTGAATCACATTTTTTTTTCTACAGGCACACATTTTGACCAAAATCCAGGGAAGGAGGGATTTGTTGGAGATAAATTTTTCTTTGAAATTATAAAGTCTTAAACTTATGTGGTTGAAGTTGTTCCAAGGGCTAGTGGATGGATTTCCATCCTGGGAAAAAAACTGGGGACGCCTGCTGGCTGTACTGTCATGGCTGGGTGGGTCATGTGACCGGTTGGACGGGTTCGCTGGTAGTGGGGCGGTCCTTAGCTGGAGTGGGAGCGTTTTGCATTTCCTAGATAGGGAACGTTCTGGTTTAATCGATCTCTTCCTGCACAGGCATACAAAGAGGCCAAACATCGCCTTCATATGGAGACTGAAGACCGCCGACGTGTTGTGCCAGAGCTGCGAAAACACTCACGCCGAGAGTACCTGAAGATGCGTGGATCGAACAAGCTCGACGAACTTGAGGCAGAAATTGAAGATGAGGAATACTTGTTTGGAGACATGAGGGGAGTTATTGTTTGGTAAATTTTGTTGTTGTTTGTTTGTTTTGATGGGAAAATGAAAGGAATATACTTAAGTAATAGATGCAAAATAATGTTTAGAAGAGGTACGATGCGAAATGTTTATTTTTCATGTAGAGAGGAAAACGAGCAAGACGATCAGGTCAAAGGGAGGTAATCGATGTCCGCAAATCAAAGTATGGGAAAGAAAATCATTACGCTTTATTTACATGTGTTTAATCACATTTTTAAACGTTCCCTTCGACTTGTTGCTGTGTTTTCAACAGACTGACGAAGAAAGAGAAACGGGACCTGGAGTACAAGCGGAACGTCTTGAAGCTGGCTAAAGAGCACAAAGCGGCGAAGGACGTGGAGCGGGTCAACCGCTACTACATGCCAGAAGAAGATATGAAGCCGCAAGAGAAGTACACAGAAGATGCAACAGAAAAGGGGCCAAACTACGAACAGCGCCGCTGGGAGGAAGAACATCTGCATGCAGCCACGTTGAAGTTTGGGGCCAGGGATGCGAGTGAAAAGAGCAAACAGTCCGCCAAAACTTACGATGTTATAATGGACGATGAGATTCAGTTTGTCCAGGCACTGAAGCTTCCAGGGACGGCAAAAGACAAAGATAAAAAACACAAGGTTGGTGTTACAGAGTTGGCAGCTCTTCCACTTTGAGCTGACTTTGTTACTCTTGATTGTGTTGTATTCAGCTGTTGCGCTGAGTGTCAAAATATTCTGATTGGTAGTTTTAAAAAAACTGTTGCTTGTTTCTGAGGCGTGTTTTACAGATGTGTAGAAGTGAGTTTTTTGTGAGAGACATGATTTAGATGTGTTTTATGGTGCCTTCTTGCGGTCAGCAGTTAAATGTATTTCATGGATGTGCAATTTTTCCCTTTCGCATAAGAAGTATCCTAGCTTCTTAAATTTAACATAACCAATCACCATGAGTTTGTTTACACTCATGCCAGCACACAACCAGTTGGAACTGAGTTTGCAAAGCCTTTGCATTTTTCAAAAATGGCATCAAAAGAATTAGAAAGTAGTTATGGTGAACCTCCTCCAATGAAAACAAAGAGACTCGACCAAAAATATCAGGAAGGTTACAGCCAAAAGTAGCCAGTGATCAAAAGATCAGAAGTCAGCATCATGTCGGATGCACTGTGTGCTCCATGAAGTTCAAAGTGTCAGACGATGGGATACCCAATGTTGAAAGACATTTGAAATCTCTACAGCACAAATAGATTGTGAATTCATCAACCCCATCATAACTTTCTTAACTGCGCAGCAAATATTGCACAGCTCCAAGTTGAATAATATAAACAGTGAGATATATCCATTTCCGATGGATTCTGCTCAACTTGCTGAAATTCCTCTCTCATTTCAACATTGCTCTTGCTAAGCCTGAGGGGTTGGCTTGTCAGGTGTCAGATCACGGAAACTGATTGTGAAATTGTGTCCAGCAGCTGTCATGGCATCCTGATCACACTTTTTTTTAAAGTTTGTGTAAGTTTATCTTTAGGAAGAAGTGGGAGATCAGATGCTCTATAAGACAAATAATAGAACGAATGATCCCAAACCTGCATTCTACATCAAGATGTTTCTAATTCCATATTTTGAAATGGTTTTATGATGTTGTGCTAACACAGTTGTGCATTAACTGAAGAACGTGTCGCTTTCTGTCTTTCTGTCACTTTCAGTGTCTGGGAAGAGAAAATAACATTTTTTGTTGCAATGTATATGGGCCTGGAAGAGTGCATCTGGGCTTGATGGGGATTTTGTCTTCTTCCTCCCTTTTATTCAACCTCTTATCATCAGTGTTACAGTCATTGTTATTATATAGTCATTGCTCTGTTTTGCTGCAGGTGGAAAGCTCGTCGTTAGCACTTGAAGAGATGAGTGAGGCAGAACGAAAGAGATGCGCAATTCAAGAAACAAAAAGAAGTTTGCCGATCTATCCTTTCAAGCAAGATCTGATTGATGCCATCCGTGAACACCAGATTCTGATTATTGAAGGGGAGACAGGGTCTGGCAAGACAACACAGATACCTCAGTATCTTCACGAAGCGGTACGATTTGCAGTATTTTAAATCTGTGAAGTTGGTTCGGTGGTTTGCTGTGTGGGTTTGTGCACACGTTCATATGTATTCCTGTATCTATCTTTGTGAAGGTGTGCATGTGGCAAGTATGTAGATTGATGAAAGGATTGTTTGTGAGGTTGTTAATCGCTTAACATACCACTGCAAACTGGGTGCGTATCAGGATGGTGGACTGTGGTGGTATTACTAAGCTATGCACTGAAAGAACTACCAGACTGATAGCTACAGTAAGATGGCCAATGTAGACAGGCAGTTTAACAGAGCTCCTGATAACGCACAGTTGGGGGTAATTTATGCACAAAAATTTAAGAATGACAGAAATTTTTAAGTCATACATCACAGGGACGCACAGATTTACTAACATTTGGCCAAGTAACATTAGGAGGTGTTTAGGCTGACGCCTGCTTTGCACAAAATGATCTTCAGATTTCTCGCTAGAGGGTCATTTTAACCCTTGGCTTTAAAAAAAAGAAACTGGTTTAATGTGCGGGGAGATGGTCAGATGGAGTGTACTTCCTGTATAACTCCAGGAATATCAGAAAGAAGAAGAAGGGAAGAACAAACAGTGAAAGGTTTTATAGTTGTAGATTCACGTGTCGGTCAAGAAAACAAGACATTTGATGCCTAATGCTGATTTATTTTTGCTGTGTATGTGTCAGAGATAGTGACAAATAATTTTGACATAAGATTGATAAAAGTCCAATTGAAAGTTCAGCAAAATCTGTGGTGTACTCTTAAACCAGCATACACCTCACTGAGACAGATACTTTAGCCTGGCACTAATCACTTTTCACCTCAAACCTACCTTAACCAGGCCAGGCAGTCACACAATCTAATATGAACAGCAGACAGTGATACGGTTAATCTGCATCAAGTTTTGTTGTAAAGTGGACATTGCTGTATAGGTATATTGTTTTCCTGGCCACATTATGAGCATGACCATTGGAAGTGAGAGTTCCTGATAGCCCTATAATAAACATTGAAGATATCCTGTAGCAACTACATACTGTAGCAAAGCCAGAAAATAAAGCAGAAACTATGTGAAACAGTCTGGTTGAATATATTCTTCTTAATCTCATAGGGCTTCACAAAAGATGGGAAAAAAATAGGATGCACACAGCCGAGGCGTGTTGCAGCCATGTCTGTTGCCGCTCGTGTTGCAGAGGAAATGGGCTGGAAACTTGGGAATCAGGTAAATTTTTTGTCACGTCATTAGCAAATCTCTGCTGTTTTGAGTAGGAGGTGTGGATGAGCCAGAAGGGACTATAGCTGGTGAAGAGAAGTAACTCTTGAGGTCTGCATGATCCAGAAATAACACTTGGTGATTACATAATCCAGTTTGAAGCCAGAATTATTTATTCCCCAACTGATTAAATTAGAGAACGCACAGAAAATTGTGCTGCATAGATACAGAAAGTGAGATCATGTCCTATTAGAAAGATTCCTTGTTTTTCATAACAATGTACTTGATTTAGTCCCCTGCATTATTCCTCAGCCATTTGTAAATGTGTGCAGCTGCAGGCATCTGATGTTCTTTTATCCACAGATATACATACATACACATGCAACAGTCTTCCACTAACAGATTAATTTTATCTCTTGCTGTCCAAGAAGTAATCTAAAAACTTCATTTCAGGTCGGTTACAGCATCAGATTCGAGGACTGCACATCAGAAAGAACTATTGTTAAGTACATGACAGATGGCATGCTTTTGCGAGAGTTCTTAGGTGAACCAGACCTGGCCAGCTACAGGTAAGCCTGGCAGCCTCATGCACACCTTTTAGTCATCAGAGCTTTATTTTGTTTTTGGTGATGAGGGTCAGTTGGCCCCTTGCCGTTGAAAGTGAAAGGTCATTTTCCAAAAGCAGGGATCAGTTCTTTTACTCAGACAAGATAGTTTCAGAAAATGAAAACAAGTTTGTCGTGATTTGGCATTCACAGTGGCACCTTATAGACTGTCAGGGTCATGACTGGTCTGGAAGGAGGGAAACGGTTTCCTGTTGCTGTTGTTAGCACACTTCTCTGCTGCATTAATGTGAGATGTATCAGTGAAGGATGGTTGAGATAGACAAACCCTCATCAGCTGGTCACAAATGTCAGGACAAGTTGTCAAATAAAGTTCACACTTATTAAAACTTTTAATTTGTGATAATATTTTTCACTACGGATGCAGACATAGGTTCAAGACCACTTTTAATTTGTGAAAACAGCGAGTGCTCGGGATGCAACTCGGACTCAAAACAGCGGTGCCTTGCATTATTTTTCTGTTATTTGGGACTTTTTGCCAGTTTACATGCATCGTTATAAGCTCCTTAGTGTTGTTCACCATTTCCATTAGTTTAATTATTTGTGGAACCATGTTTTGAGAAGACAGGAGGAGCCATTGTTGCTGTGTCAGGAATATCTAGCGGTTTCTTAATCTTCTGAATATTTGCCAGTGACAAACTTTATTTTGATGAACGCATGATTTATTCTGTGATTGCTGAAGCAAACTTTTATATATATATAACTGCATGAATTAATAGTAAGAAAGTCAGATATGAGGATCCAACATAACTCAGTCATGAAGACCAAATGTTTTACTTTTTCTAGGAATCCCAAGTTAAGCATGCTAAACACGAAAAACAAATGTAATTCTGTACTTTGGCACGATAGCTTGTGTAAAGCACAGTTTTGTTTGTATCGGCTTGACTTTTATCTTTGGAGGCATGATTGAGAAAGCATTGGAATATGTGCACACCCAACACGGGAAGACAAAAAAATAAAAAAATCTGTTTAACTGGTTGCTCTCAGCATTCATAACTTTCTGGACACGTTGGTTTCATTTTTGTTGAAGGTTTCCCCCATTTACACCTTAGGACAAACAAATTGTAGACCGTAACTGTAAGATGCTAAAATCTGTTAAATAGTGGGCCCCCATTTGGCTCATGCCAGTCCCGCAGCACTTTGGAAAATCGTGCTGGAGTGGCATGGATGTGGTGATAAAATCAAGCCCTGCTTTGATGGAGTTTAGAGCGCAGAGTAGCTGTAAAAGCAGGCGAACCCAGGACACCTGTCATTTTGTAATCTGCAGCACACTGAAGCTGGGGTCTATGTATCCACTCCATTGCTGGCTGCTCTGCCATGCAGCATAATTCTACTGGAGCCGTCGGTGTTTATTTGAAGTTAGCTAACTGCATGTAGATTGCCGTGAAAGTTGTAAGGGTAAGCTGGCTGTTACAGTGCCATTCGTTAGACTTCCCTGGAAAGTTAAAACTTAAAACTGTTATTGAAAATGCTAAGCCTTGTTTTATGTCTGTTTTAACAGCGTTCTCATAATTGACGAAGCTCATGAACGCACACTACACACAGACATATTGTTTGGGCTGGTGAAGGACATTGCTCGCTTCCGCCCGGACCTCAAACTTCTCATTTCCAGTGCTACTTTGGATGCACAGAAGTTCTCGGAGGTGAGTTGAGTGCCAGACAACTTGTTTTCAGTGCTTCACTTCCAGTGCTCAAGGCAGAGCTTAACTCTGGATGATACTTGACAAAATTGTTTCCAGGACTGGTTTGTAACAATCAAGTCAAATTAGAATTTGACTTAATTTTTGTCAACGCCAGCTAGTTGTCAGAGGAAGTTTGGGGCATTGTCTGTAATTGAGGGCAGCCTCTAAACTGTCCGTTTTTCATTCTTATAAGTTTTCAGTTTGAGATTACAGCTTATTGATTTTGGCACAGCACAATAATCCTCTTAAAGAAATTATGCATTAACTTTCATACATCTATCGTATGTTTCAGTTCTTTGATGATGCTCCAATTTTTCGCATTCCTGGTCGAAGGTTTCCTGTCGACATTTACTACACAAAGGTAAGGTTTTACAATGAACACCTCGTAGTAATGCATAAGAACTTAAATGGATTCCATTTCCGTTGCATGCTTGCAGTGTATCACATGAGATCAACTTAATATGAATTTGACACTTCAGTTCTTAATGGAAACCTATTGGGGTTGTACATGTGACGTCTACAAGACAGTCTGCAAATTATTAGTCACAGATACCATACTGCCTGCCTTATTTTTCTGCTTTTCTTCTCTCCCCATCCCACCCCGTTTTTGGTGATGCTTGAGGAGGTGGGGGGGGGAGGGCTGGAGGAATTTTATTTCACCTTGTTTTTTTGTGTTCTGCAGGCCCCAGAAGCAGATTACCTGGATGCTGCTGTAGTGTCGGTGTTACAGATCCACGTGACGCAGCCACCTGGTGACATTCTTGTCTTCCTGACGGGACAAGAGGAGATTGAGACTGCTAATGAAATGCTATTGGTCAGTACTGCGATCTTTGCCTTGCTGTAGCTTCAACATTATCGATGGAGAATGAACATCAAAGGCACTGCATGTACCCGGATCAGGAAAAATTATGATTACATGAAAAGATGATGTTCCGTACACACACAGTTCTAGCAGCAATTACGTACATACACCCAGTTATAGCAACAGATTTTACACACACACCAAGTTCCAACAGCAGATGTTACACACACCCGGTTCCAACAGCAGATGTTACACACACCCAGTTCTGACAGCAGATGCTACACACACCCAGTTTTAGCAGGTTACACAGTTCAAGCAGCAGATGTTTACATGCACCCAGTCCTAGCAGTGGGTCAGCTTACAATTGCGGGGAGAGTTATAGGCCTTGAAACAGGTGGTGGTAACTAACAGCATTTGTGCCTGGGGTGGGGAAGGGGGTGGAGGACGGTCCTTAGCTGGTTGATGTTTGCAGATAATAGCACTGGGAGTTTTTTGTGCCTCTTTAACCACAAGGGTAACCTCCTTCTCACTACAGATGTCGGTACCAAGTATTCTGTTCTTGTTACGTGCGAGACTTTTGGAGTTTTAAGTAGACGTATCGTCTATAAGGAGTAGTGGCTGACTGGCAATTTTGGGTCCCTCAAAATTTTGATTTTGCCTCATGGAAGTGAAGATGGTACAAAATTCTCGATGTAAATAATCTGGTCACGCTGTATGAAAACATGCATATTTCCTTTAATTACTGTTCTTAACTTTCTATGCTGCTCTTAATGACACTAGTCATCGGGAACCTGGTGAAAACCACAATGTGCAACTGTGGAAGGTCAAAATTGCAAGATGCATGTTTTGGCAGTTTCATTGGTTTATTTTTTTAAGGCTTTATCAGCTTGAATGGCAAAAGCTTGACAATTTTAAGCATCATTCTTTGTGCATTTGCTTTCCAGGAGCGGACTAGAAAGCTGGGTGGAAAAATCAAAGAACTTATTATTCTACCCATCTACTCTACGTTGCCCTCCGACATGCAGGCAAAGATCTTCGAGCCAACACCCCCAGGTGCACGGAAGGCAAGTTATATTGAAAGTAATCCATCGAAAACTTGCTGATGATGAATTGCAAAAAAAAAAAAAAAAAAAAGCAGATATCCTTTTCAAAGCGGCTACTGCTGCCTTTTCTACCTTCCTGCTGCAGTAGTGCTTTAAAAAAATTCTTCAGAAGGTGAGAAACTTTAAAGATTTTGTGTGTGTTTTGCAGGTTGTTTTGGCGACCAACATTGCTGAAACCTCCTTGACCATTGATGGCATTGTGTACGTCATCGATCCTGGTTTCTCCAAACAGAAGAGCTACAGTGCACGAACAGGCATGGAGTCTCTTGTCGTCACGCCTATATCTAAAGTAAGGAGCAAGTCGCCGTTTGTCAAAAAATAATACATCTAGCCTATTTCATTAATAAAGAACAAATGAGGACTGAGCGCTTTAAATTATCAAATGATAACTCCTACAAGAAGTACTGGCAGCGCTCAACATAACCGTATGCAGACGCCTACGATCAAGGGAGCCTACTGTACCCAAACACGTAGCAAAGAGAGGGCCGAAAGAAAAGATCTGCCAAGTTCCTTTCTTTCGACCCTCTCTTTGCTCCTTGTATGGGTACGGTAAGCTCCCTTGGTCGCAGGCGTCTGCATACGGTTATGTTGAGCGCTGCCAGTACTTCCTGCTGGAGCCTATTTCATGTCAACATCTTCATCTGTTCATATGCGAGTGAATTGTTGCTGTTCACTTCCTTTCATTCAAGATTCTTTGTCCAGTTAAAATCATGTTTTGTGTCCTTTAGGCTTCTGCTAATCAACGAGCGGGTCGTGCAGGTCGCGTGTCAGCAGGCAAATGTTTCCGTCTGTATACAGCTTGGTCCTACAAGAATGAACTAGAAGAAAACACGGTGCCCGAGATTCAGCGTACCAACCTTGGCAATGTGGTGCTGCTGTTGAAAGTAAGAGCTAGGTTTTGTTTTCATATTTGAACCGAATTTATTTTTAGGACAATTTCAGCAAAAGACTTATTCAGTGGGAAATGAGAGGTGTTGCAAATTTTGTTCAGCATCCCGTCGTTATGCTTGGGAATCTCGTCTTTCAAAATGTTCTGGTCATTTCTCTTCCTGCCCCACAGTCCCTTGGCATCAACGACCTCCTCCATTTCGACTTTATGGACCCCCCGCCCCACGAGACCCTGGTGTTGGCGCTGGAGCAGCTGTATGCGCTGGGTGCCCTCAACCACTTGGGGGAGCTAACAAAGTCAGGACGCCGCATGGCCGAGTTCCCTTGTGATCCTATGATGTCCAAGATGATTTTGGCGTCTGAAAAGTAAGTTTGGTGACAGCTGTTGACAGACTTGCAAAGCAGGAAAAAATTCACTTGGGCTGGGATGGAGGTGGTGGTGGTGGGGGAACAAGAAGGCATGTTGTAATTCGTCGACTGAGATTACGTAATTTAAGGGTCAAACTTTGTTTTTACTGCTTGCCGATTACAGCTATTAGTGTTTTACCCGACTTCATCGCCACTTTCCTCTCTTGTTCAGGTACAAGTGTTCGCAGGAGATTGTCACAATTGCCGCCATGCTGTCGGTCAACAACTCGATTTTTTACCGACCTAAAGACAAGATTGTGCATGCCGACACAGCTCGCCAGAACTTCTTCTCCCCTGCCGGAGATCATCTGACGCTCCTTAATGTATACAACCAGTGGGCAGACACAGACTTTTCCACACAGTGGTGTTATGAAAACTTTGTGCAGCATCGATCTATGAAGCGTGCAAGAGATGTCAGGGAGCAATTAGAAGGTTTGCTGGAACGAGTTGAGATTCCTCTCACGTCTAACGCGGGAGACACCATCAGCATCAGAAAGGTGAGGGGAATCTCATTCCAGACTTTGTGCTCAAACTACTGCGCGCGCCCGCACCAAACCCCTTGTAGTGTGAGCAACACCAGTTCCCCTTAGCTTTTCCAAAATCAAAGTCTTATCTTGTTTGTTGCAGGCAATCACAGCAGGTTATTTCTACCACACAGCCCGACTGAGCAAAGGTGGGCAGTATAAAACGGTTAAACATCAGCAGACCGTCCTGATCCACCCCAATTCCAGTCTCTTCGACCAGACTCCCCGGTGGCTCGTGTATCACGAGCTCGTCTTTACAACAAAAGAATTCATGCGACAGGTCAGTTAACCCTCTGGGTTTTTTTTTATATATATAAAAAGCACCTGCTGCCATCGACCCCCATCCCAAATATGCCATGCTTCAAGTGTGGAAACAGCCATTACATGCAATTGTTTGTCTTCCACAGACTGTAGACATTGAGAACCAGTGGTTGTTAGAAGTTGCCCCCCACTATTACCGAGCGAAGGAACTGGAAGATGGCTCAGGGAAAAAGCTTCCGAAGACTTTGGGAAAATCTAAAGACGATCTGGTGCGCAAGTACTGAGCTGAGTATCGACGGAGATGGCGACGCTGGCCTGCAATTTGACAATATTGTGGTGTACATAAAGTTAAGAGATGTACAAATACGAATGCATGTGTGAATGAGCAGCATTTAAAAAAAACTGTTACAAAAGTTAGATGTACAAACATGAATGTTTGAAAGAGAAGCATAACGCTTATTCCCCAAATCAGCTGGATGCATGTATTATGTCCAAATGTGAAGAATAAATCAAAATGAAAATGTTACTTGTCTCGGCACATAAAATGCAGCATTCAAAACATGTTGCTTACATGACCAACTACCGAACTGGCTGGCATCTTTCACAAGTGATCAACAAGGGTCTGTCAGCCAGAAATATCTGTGGAGAGAGGCTTAAAAATGACCTTAACAGCTTTAGTTAAAAGCCCAGCACTGCTCACATCTAAGCCCAGTCTAGGCCACAAGGCGAAGCACTTTTAAGTGCTTTCAACCAAAGGTAAATGCCCTTATTTAAGTGCTGCCATTAGCACTGCATGCTTTCGCAGCACACACTGCAGCTTTCAGAGCATGGGGAAGTAGCACTTCCCGAATGTAATCACAAAAATTAAGCTCCCCAGAAGCCACAGAAAAATTCACATTGAATTGTTTCAATAATGACATCACATCTTGTGAATAGACAACTCTGATTCAGAGAAAAGCAACCAAAATTCCATCAGAAATCAAGCAAAAGCAGTCGTTCTATGTTGGTGCTCCACAGAATAACTGTAACCAGTCATGCTGTAAAACCTGTGTGCACACCAGTCAGACGGCTGTACACTGTGACTGCTCGGTACACTGTGCTATACAGTTATTGTTCAGCCTCTCCACAGAACGGAGAAAAGTCTACCTTGCCTGCCATTCTCAAAACTATATATATATAAATAGTGCAACAAGTTTACATATTCTCTATGTATACGTTCCTAAACCAATATACTCCTATAGAGCAGTCTCTGTTGGTAATATAATGCACATAGTTTTCAGAAAAGATTACACAGGCATCCATGTTCCTGAGTTCAGAAAAAAAAAGAATTGAATAAATGCTAATAGCTTGTAAATAAATCCAACCCTTTTGACATGTTTACTGATAACATCAGTGGAAGATTGTGACTTAAATTGTGAATTCTGTGTAACTATGTCCCTTATTCAGAAAGAAGTTGAATAGAGGACAAAATTCCACAGTAATGCATCAATACAGTTCGTCACAATGCTACCCTTGTTTTTATCACTTTACTGTAAGTATAAAATCAACACATTGATAAAACATGATAAATATGTGAGCCCCACCAAGCAGACTGGCTGCAACAATCTCAAAATCCTTGATTTTTCTGGCATTATTTCTGCCCCCCCCCCCCAAAAAAAAAAACCTCTGGAAAAATTTGAATAGCTTAAAAAATCAAATCACAAGGGAACCAATCCCTGCAGACTGGTTTACACAGTAAACTAGCTGAGCAAAACAACTCATTTTATGACCAGAGGCCACGCGTCATTAAATAAATGTGGCATAAATGGTCAGGGTGTGGGTGGCCACGATAACACTGACATGGCTATAGTCCAGCACTGCAAAATGGGGGGTCGGGTGGGTTATATCGGTTTTTATGCAGAACAGTCGTTACCAAAATCTGTTGGATGAGAGGTGGTCACGTTATGTAGGATGCAGTAGAGGCGACAGAAGTTCTCAAATGTTCTCTACCAGATCTTCAACTCTGGACTATGAGAACCATAAAACGCTTGGTGTGCTGGTTTAAGGTGGCATCAAAACTGTTGCCGTGATGTGCGTTGTACTGTTCGAAGCTATTTCCATTCTGAAACACAGAAAAGATCTGTACACTAACTGCAAGTTTAGCCTTGATGTCAGTACACAAACTGCAATTCTGACCTTGATGTCAGTACACAAACTGCAATTCTAGTCTTGATGTCAGTACACAAACTGCAATTCTGACCTTGATGTCAGTACACAAACTGCAATTCTAGTCTTGATGTCAGTACACAAACTGCAATTCGTCTTGATGTCAGTACACAAACTGCAATTCTGACCTTGATGTCAGTACACAAACT
>SMGT01015199.1:367003-416590 GCA_004794575.1 Lanistes nyassanus | reverse complement strand
GCAATTCTAGTCCTGATGTCAGTACACAAACTGCAATTCTAGCCTTGATGTCAGTACACAAACTGCAATTCTAGTCTTGATGTCAGTACACAAACTGCAATTCTAGTCTTGATGTCAGTACACAAACTGCAATTCTAGTCTTGATGTCAGTACACAAACTGCAATTCTAGTCTTGATGTCAGTGCAGTAAACCACCTTCATGGCTGTTGCTAATATCTTTATAAAAAAAAAGCCTCAGTGGAGTTTGTCATAGTAATCCATGCTGTACTCTCAAACCTGTAGTGCTGTTGCATCACGATATATTGCAGTCAAAGGGTACAATTGTGCTAAAAGTACAGTTTCTCATGAATGAATTTAGTCTGGCTTACCAGAAAGATGATAGTTTGCTGGAAACACTCCCTTCATTTCCGCTCTTGGCTCCTGCCATCAAAAAAAAAAGTATGACTTAATGCATAGTTACCAAGAAGTATGAAAATACTCGCTCAAAGATCTTCAGACCCTAATGTACATCTTGACGAATATGTGAATGCCCACGTGGCATGTACAATATAAATGTTTGCAAGGCACGTACAACAGATGAAATGACAATGTGCAACAGACACTGAAATGACTTTTATATTCATGTGCTATAGAGATGGCATATTTCGAACAAATAGAGTTTTTAAAAAAATTCTTCAATAATCAAATCATCTCACCGTTGAGCGGAGATACATGTCCTTTGTGTCAGCTTCTTGTAACAGCTCATGTACGGGCTTTGGTGTTCGGCCAGTTTTCTGCAACAGACCACATAAGCATCCGCCGACATGAAATATCTGTAAGATGTAAGCCTTAAAAAAAATTTTTTTAACTAAAAGTAATTCAGATCAATTTACATACAAAGCTGGAATTCTGCAGAGAATTCCCAGCTCCGCTTTTTAATTTCTCTTCACAAAAATACTCCCGAGTGTAACTACTGACAGTCCGAGATTTACCATTCAGGAGTTTGTATGAATTCCTGTATTCAGTGTGACACTACTGTACATTAACTTTTCTCTTGCCTTAAGTCAATTCTAAATTTATGTTCTAGCTCTCTTGAAGGAGGGCAGCCTTAAAATTCTGATCTTTGATAAGAACTTTTTTTCTGGTCAGGTATGCTGATGACCTTTCCATCAACAGACACCATTTCTATCAGTTTTCTATAAATGGGCTGAATCAAAGAAACATAAGTCTCTTCTGGCATGTGTATAGTCCAAAGATATGCTGTTCTGTGACCACTGTTTCACTGGCACCCCAACTCCATCTGTCCTCACTGCATGCCTATCTGGATTCAGCTTTCCTTGGCTTTCTCCATTTACATGAAGTATTGAAAAAAAACCAGGCAGATGGGCCCAAGAAGCCATGTTAAAGTGACTGACCATAGAGATCTGAAGTTCAATCGACTGCAGCTGCAAAGCAAGACGTTGGTTGGTTGTTGGCGCAGCGATGGCACTTTTCTCTAAATGCTGCACTATCTCCGGAATCTTGTGTCTCATTGAGTCCTTTCCTCTGTTAGACAGAAAATAGTGTTTCATAACCATCCTGCCTTGCCCTTTGTCAGACAGAAAACTGTTTCATAACCATCCTGCCTTGCCCTTTGTCAGACAGAAAACAGTGTTTCATAACCATCCTGCCTTGCCCTTTGTCAGACAGAAAACAGTGTTTCATAACCATCCTGCCTTGCCCTTTGTCAGACAGAAAACAAAGTATTTCATAACCAGAAAATCAGTATCAAATTCCTTTGCCATCCCACTTACTCCACAAGATGCGCTAAATAATTATAAAAAAACCTTTTCAAAACCAAGATTTACAACATAAAAAATCAACATAAACATAAATGTGGGAATGTCCAGGAATGCTGTATCATTTGGATTTAATCCACAACTGTAAAATCTTGTAAAACAATGGCAACAACTATCACAATGACATAACCTGTAATGGCTGGTAAAGCAAAAATCACTCACCCCCAAACAGAGCAGGCAAGACCCTCTGTTGCAGAGGGCATAACTGAGGGCGTCATCTGAGGTTTATAGATACTGGGCACGGGTGCCGACACAGGATAAGGGCGATCCAGTGGTGTGACCGATAACACAGGAGTGCACTTTGTGCTCTAAAAATGACAACACCCAACAAAAATGTTGTCCTTCAGTCTGACCACCAGTGTTTCCTTAAGGTCGTTTATTCAAGTTTTCAGGAGATAACACATATTTCTTGGATCCATATCCCCACTCTATTTTGCCATGAATGAATAAACTATTTCTTCTTCCAAAAAAAGGGGAAAGAAAGGAATAACTTCCACTAATGAATTCATTGACAGACATGGGTGATGATGTATCTTTTGGAAGGCATCACATTGTAGTGATTACCAATCATCAGTAACACTTACGGAATTTAAAGGGGGTGAGTCATTAACCACTATCCTCTTATGATGGAGAAAATGCAGATATGAAGCGATGCAACCAAATCCAGGATTTTATTCCTCGCATATTTTCCGTTATGCTGTTGCTAGATTCGAGCTTGTATATGGTGTAGCATTAGTGAAATTCAACTTAAAAAGTAACATAGAAAAATCTTCAATTTATCAATTATGAACGCGCATGACCTGGATGAATTCATGAATCTACAACTGGAGACAGGTGGTGGACAGATCAGTTCTTTGAAATACACACACTACAAATTTTTGGGGGGCTCCTAGGATATCCTGATATGCTGTGCTGACACGAGACAAACACAAAAATGTTAATAAAAGCATAATAACCTCTTCAGCAGTGACTTGAACAGGCACAGAGTTCATGTCCTTCAAACGACCTCTTGAGATGGGGCCAAACTTGGACACCAGTGGAGGGTCAAAGGGGATGAAGGAATCATCCTCGTCGTCCAAGATAGTGGAAATGCTACAGGTGCAGAAGATTGTGGCCGTACATGCACACACCATGCATACAGGTGTGTACCCGCATGCATGCACACACACATACACACACAGATATTCTGGGTGGTAATTCTTTACAATACTGCTTGGCCACAGTGCACCATCAACAAAGTAAAAATACCTACAAAAGTAAAAGTGTAACATTAATAACAGCTAGGAGAATGTATTTAACAACAAGAAAATTCAGAGCTTTTATTTACCCATTCGCATCTTTGTGCTAGCGAACGAGCAGGGACTGTTTGATTGCACTGCGATCGTTCTGCCCAGATTCTGGCACTGCACTATTTGGCGCCGACTTAAAACTCGAAAATGGTTCACTGGCAAGGGATGTCACTGATGTTTTCCTATACTAGGATCATTTTTTCTATAGAGTTCCTTCCCTTAGACCACAAAATAGATGGGGTTTTAGAGTGCTGCACTCCTGAAGGCGCTGCCTCTGGGCAAAAATGACTGGCCGCCATATTTGAATGTCTGCTCACAAAGCACTTGAAATGTTCAAAATTTATCATCAGAAGACAAAAATGATGTCCTCATTAACCTTAGTGAGGAGGGGGTAGACAAGGAATTCTCATGCTTTGATTCGTATGGATTACAAGGGGTGTAATACGCGATCGAGTGTTTGGTGCCAATAAACACATTCCATTTAGTTAGGTAATTCAACACAGTCTTCCACACAGCGTCCGCAACAGACAGATTTCAGGTAAGAAAAGCCTTTTTCCACTTACATTTATCTTTCCAACAATGTTCTAAGTATGTTTAATATTTTTTTACAATTTTTCGAAATTGGTAAAAATCGCCCCAAATGCAAAGATTTCAGCACGACAGGATGGTTGATGGGAATGAGTTGAAGCCTCTAAGAACTAAAGTTTTAAAACAATTCATTATTTACTCCTACCCCTTGTATTATTCACAAAACGACTCTCTCAAGTTGCCTATTCCTCAAATTTCCAAAGAAACCATTCTCCCTTTCCTCTACCCTCTCTGGCCTGGAAGTTATGTTGCAAACACATCAACACTGATAGGACTAGACATCCCAAGCCATCTTATTTCAGCTTTTAAAAAGAATGAAACTACGCATCAAATGAACAATAGACCATGTTAATTACCCTTTAAAGTTCGTCTCTTTCACATCACCCTTCTCTTCAAGCTCTCCACGCAGCCCGGTGCTTTCTTCAGAATTTTCATTTATCTGCAAACAGGTGTGGATTTTTAACCTTTTAACAAATATTTGACCACCATCTGCTTGCTTTTGGATGGAAGTGTCACATTTTCTTTGCAGTGTCATTAATGGAAAAAGAACTGAGCACACTAAATACAGTGCAGTCCGACAAGACTGTTGAATTCTGGGCTTCTGACTAGCATTGTCCTATTTGGTCAGAGTATTTGGCAAGAATCAGCTAACATGAGGAATTTTATTTCTTTTCCCTTAAAGTGCAAACTAACCACACTGCAGATATTTAGAAAAAACACAGCTGGCACGTGAGCAGATACAAACGAGTTGATAAGAATGTCACCCCTTCATCAGCCACACACCTCTGAAGTCTGAAAAAAGAAAACCGAGACATGATGTAACGATAACCATAAAATCTAACCTTAGCAAGGCTGGCTGGCAGTGCCTGTGTCTTGGTTGATAGTGGCTGGACAGGAGACGACTGGGAGACGGATCCCGTGGGCAAAGGTTTAACCCCTTCTGCTTTAACACTGGCAACCTCTCCCAGCGACCATTGAGGTGATTTAGTGCTCCCTACATCTGCACCTGAAAAAGTCAACACCAACATCTTCACATCCCCACCCCACCCCAGCCCCAAACCAAGGGGTGTGGTGGTGGTGGGTGGGGGGAGTCAGGAGGCAGCTTCACTTCTCTAACTCTACATGAACAGTGTAGATAAGGCATCAAAGACCCAGGTGACATTAGTCTGCAGGAAATGCACAGCAGTGTTGGTTAAAAGACTCAATGTGATGACCTCATAGTTCCCCTCCCCCAGTTCACTGTTGGCACCTGTGGAGCAGGGCAGAGAATTACTTTTGTGTAGTTTAATAAAAAATAACTGTACAGCTTCCAATCAGACACAATAATTCATTATAAATAAATCAAGCTCCTAAGAAGTACAAACATACCCAACTCTTCCAGAGAGTGTGTGGCACGGGTGGCTACGAAGCTGTTGTTGACCGAGTGTGGAAGCGGGCCCACTCCCAGACGAAGCCCACTGGCTAATACCCTGCCCAGACTGGCAGTGCCAGTGGTACCATTCCCACTGACCATGCCCATCGCTTCACCTCTCAGATGTGAGATGAGCTCTGACTTCCGATTCTGCAGTCTTTCCAAACTCTAGAACAGCAAACACAACAAAAACAAAATGTTTAAAGCCCTCTGAACAACAGCACAAACACATCCACAAAACACACTCTCTCTAGAGTCTGACTTTAAGCCTTCAGAAGGGAAATTAAAAAAAAAATCCATTTACATCTTTTTATAACAGATTTGCTTGCCAAAAATGCATTACTCTTTCGAAATCAGAAGCTTTTGGGGACAGTGGAGGCTGCAGCATGTACAGGTGCCTTAGTGTTTACAATGAGCAATCCATCCAACACATGAACACAGTTTCACACTAGGCACATGTGGCTACCCCTCCTGTCTTTTTCTAACACCAAGACTGGGAAAATTCATTGAAATATAATGAGCAAAACAACTAAGCAAACAAGCTGCACTGGGTTCACATAATTTTGAAAGGATTAAGCTGATACTGCAAGAAACATTTTGGCTGCTTACTTGACTGGTTGCCAAGTGCTGGCATTAATGTGTAACCTAGAATGTGCATTGCTTTTTTCATTCAAACGGAAGAAAATTGGGAAACATGTGTTCCAATAACTTTCATGTGGTTTGCTGTAACCAAACATTGTGCTTCTCTGTAGTATCAGCCTGTACATAAAACTGCCGATAAGATAGCTACGACAGCAAGAACATGGGAAGAAAAGGATGGATGTAGGAAAGTAGAAGAAACATCCACACAAACCCGGGTTCAAGGACAGAAGCGGTCGCACAATACCTGCCCCTTTTCTCATCGGTCAAAGGTCAGCACGAGTGGAGGAACCAACTGCTGTTTCAGCAGATAAAACTAGCCTCATGGTGTCAAAGACTGCAACTAAACAGACTCCACATATGGCCCCTGGCTCTTACACATAATGTTCCCCATTTCCAGGAAACCATGTCCCTTCTAGTCACACCCAGTCCTTTTAAGGATTAAAAAAACAAATAAATTCTCAGATGCTATCCATCACGATCTCAACAAAATAGCAATTTAAAAAAATTTCATTGATATTACAATGTACTGGATCTTTATTAACTTCCAAAGTGCCTGCCAAAGACATGTCTGTCTGGCACTCATAGAGCTGGACTGTGAGCATGACAGACGGGACTAGCCCCTGGATAAAACACCGCTCTGGTACGGCCAGCACAAAAGGAAACACATGCTTGTCGAAACACATAACCAGAGCCAGGGGTTATCACCATAAGATTATTCACCCGATACGTCTACAATGAAAATGTGGGTTCTAATTAATTACAATTATCTCACATTTCCTAAGCCACCGATCTATACAACCACATACTTTTGTTTTTAAATATGTATTTAGCATCAAGCCCCATTAATGGTCTGCATTAACCAAACAGCAAAGAACTAAAATAATTTTTAAATAGTATCTCCATGGGAGCAGAATAGTCAGTGCTCACTCACCGACTCACAACACTGTAATTACAACAAAGTGTTACACATGGGCAGTTTTACAAGAAAATTGTGACCCCACCTTTAACAAGGCAAAAGACATGAGAAACTGTACACACAATCTGTATACTCAACTACTTAAAAAAAAGAACTTTCATGTTCCCTGCTGTGAACCGTTGATACATGCTCTGACTACAGACAGGCCAGATGTCATGGAAACTGAATAACTGATAATGTGGCATCTGTGAAGAGGAAATGAAATCTTGATAATCGTTTGTCAAAACTATCCTTTCACACATGCATACACACCTCTCCCTCTCTAACATACCCAAGAATATAAGCACACACACACACACACATATGCAGAAACATACACCCTAAATTTACTTGTTTTACGTTACTTATATCACCTTCATGGTTTATAAGGATTGTACTACTGCAAAAAAAGCATTATCCAACTCCTCCCACCCCCAATTCTTCCAGCAAAATATTACAATGTTCTAGATTACTGTAACAAGTGAAAGGTAACCGGAGATTCTTTAAACGCTTAATTCTTAAGTGCTCAAATTAACAAAGGTTTCCTTGGAAAACCTAATTATCCCTTTTCACCAATGATAATGTTTTCTTGTTTAATAAGCACCTGATCACATTCCATTTCACTCCAAGAACTTCACTAGGTAATATAATAAAGCTTCTTGATTTTTTTTTAAATTCCTTTTTAAAAACTGCTGTGCACAGAACAAAAGCTGTAGTAGTCCAATAAGCTGGAGAAATTTAACCCAACAGCTAACTTACTCACCTCTGTAGATGTGTTGGAATGTAAGTACTAAAAATATTGAGTTTTTTTGTGAATTTTAAAGGAAAAATGTATGCTGATTCTATGAGCTTTCGCTGGAAGTTTTTAAAGGGTATTTTCAAATTCTCTAACTGCCCAGTGACATGACTGGACCCCCCCCCCCCAACCAATCAATTTCCCTGACAGTTTTTCCATAAAAGCACGAACCCCAAGTTTAGTCAAGAGTCACAAGGACTTTCTATCCTTTCGCTATTCACAGTACGCTTACCACATTTACAGTCAACAAATCCTGTTTGTCACACTTCCTAAAATTCAACATTAACTAAGACTGTGCATTTCTGTTCTAATATGTAGGTGCATAAATTAATCTGCCGAACAGTGGATTCAGTATTTTTCATATATGCAAAGAACATTAATAGCAAACTATAGTTCCTGCCATCGTCAAACATATCCTGCTCTCTTTGCATCTGGTAAACTGGACCCCCCACCCCACCATTAATTTTCTCCCATCCCCCACCCTCCATCTCTCCTGCATGTGCATCAACTCTTTTTCCTCAGTCAGAAGCAATGCATATCCTGAAAGTGCCATTCAAGTGTAAATGAAGTCCCTATGGAATACAGATACTGACAGGATTGTTTATTACACACCGTCGATGGGGCTGAGGTTGGGGTTTTGTGGAGACAGATGCTGGTGTACATGACTCAGTCCACAAGCAAACGGAAGGAGTGGCGGAGTTTTAATTTTTCCAACGCATGCACACACACATGCACACAGTCTCTTGTCGTTTCCATGAGGGGTGGGGTTGTATAACAAGGCTCTCTGATAGCTCAGCAACAGGATACAGTCGAATCCAGTTAATTGGACCACCGGATAATCGGACCAGCTGCTTGTTCGGACCGAATCTTAAGGAACCGAAACAAATCCTATGTACATAAGCCTAATATTCGCTTATTTGGACCAAAATTCTGCTTGAACGGACCAAAGAACGTGACAGCGAATAAGAAAATTAGGAAGAATTTTTATCCATCGACAACGAGGTTCAATGCTACGATGACAATGAAGATTACGACGCTGCAATTATTGCTCGAATTGCAGCGAAACACACGACAGCATCGGAAGACCAGGAACGTGACGATGATGCCCCAGTGAGTTGGTGCAAGTGACAACACAGGATTCCAGGAAATGCACAAACTTTGCGCCGCTATTTCGTGCAGGAGGGACGTGAAGGCAGTCCCACTGTTGCATTAGATGTTTGTGGTGATTTTGTTCAAGTGTAATCCGTCAAGAGAACGCGTCAGGTCACACTGGATAAGTTCTTCAAACGTTGACTGGAATTTGGTAAGAACTTTTTTTAATTGTGATTCGCATGTTGAGTACTGTACATGTATTGTGCAGATCGTTTCGAAGAATTTGTAAATTTATTTTTCCATAAACAAAATTCGACTGTGGCTCTTGTTTTATGCACTGCTATGCCTTAAGGTGGACCAAAAAATTAATAAAATCTCAAAACATTTACTTTCTTAGTTTTAAATTCATTTTATTCATTAGCTGGGCAGTTCAACACCATTCTCCTTTCACTTCCAATCATTTCCTTATAAAATGAATGCTAAAGTAAATGCAAAACTTAATAAAATTCCTACAGAAGTATCCATCAAGTAATCTTCCTTTTCACCCACCTCTCTCTCTGAACATCGCACTTACACAACCTGCCACAACCCACTTTGGGTAATGGTTTCCAGTCAAGAGAAACATTCATTAAGTAATCTTCCTTTTCACCACCCTCCTCCTCTCTCTCTCTCGGAACATCGCACTTACAACCTGCCACACCCCACTTTGGGTAACTGTTTCCAATCAAGAGAAGTATTCAGTATTCTTCCCTTTCACCACCCTCTCTCCTCCCCTCTCTCTCTCTCTCTCTCTCTCGGAACTTCACACTGACACACAACCTGCCACACCCCACTTTGGGTAACTGTTTCCAATCCAGAGAAGTATTCAATATTCTTCCCTGTCACCACCCTCTCTCCTCCCTGTCACCACCCTCTCTCCTCCCTGTCACCACCCTCTCTCCTCCCTGTCTCTCTCTCTCTTTCTCTGAACTTCACACTGACACACAACCTGCCACAACCCACTTCGGACTGGATAACTGTTTCCAATCAAGAGCTACAAACACAGATCTGGAAGTCCATCTGCAGCACAGGTGATCTTGCATAGGACAAAACAAGTGGTTGCCTTGAACTGTTTTCAACCACCTGCCTATACAAACTGCATTTCTGCTTAATGTGTTTCAATGATGTATGTTTATCAGCGAGACTTCCAGTCCTTCAAACAAGTCTTTGTTCCTCACATCGTGGAAACAAATCTGGATTCAGGCACCCAATGAATACAGATCCTCTGGATCCATTAATTAAATATAATGTAACCTGCTTAATAAAACACAGCTGCACTCAGCACCATCTAACTGCTGTTAAAATTAGTCTAGGGTGATGGTGGTGGAGGGGGGGGGGACGAAGAATAGTTCTGCTGCAAAATAGTCTACATGTTCTATTTTGCTGTCACAGGATTAAAAACTGTTGATATGGTACAGTAAAACCTGCCTCCAATGAGCTTTTGAAAGAATGGATATCTGGCACCAGCAGACACTGATAGCACCAATCAGTTTTAAACAGGCTTTGCATTCATGCGATAAATACCGTTTCCAACAAAACTTTTGTGTTGTCAGGTGCCAGTAAAGATGCATTTTTAAAAATTTAGTGTTATTGAAGTGTTATCATATTCTTTGGAAACTTATGAAGTTTACATTTATAACTCCAATCCAGCAGCATTTAGCCCAATGCGCTTACAGCTAATTCAAGTTTAATGTTAGCAGCCCATACTCTTGTCACACTGGCTGGCCACTTATGATGGTTATGTTTACAACAGCAATTTAACAGCATTTTGCCAGCAATGGAACTGAAAACAGTTTAATGGCACTGTTAACAACCCTTTATGTCCCTCACCACATGCATGTAGATTTACTCCACTATTTTCAACTATGTGGATTTTTTTTTTGGGGGGGGGGTGGTTGAAAGATTGACATCAAATGTTACCGGATGCTGAAGAAAGGAGAAAGGATAGATGTCCTGAAGAAGTTGCATAAACGTTTTTTCCTGTCCCCAACTAGCACTAGAATTAAGCTGCAGAAGGACGGATGTTCCACGAATAAGATCAAACAACCTAAAAGAAGTCTGGTGAAACAGAGTCCAAATGCTTACAGAGGAGAACTATGTACAAATTTTTAAACAGTGGAGGTGAAAGGAAAGATTGTTGTTTCTTCAGTCTTGGAGGCTTGACATGTAGATCTCGAGGAGACAAGGTAACAGTCTCAAATTTAGCCCCCCCCCCCCCCAAGAAAGCAGTCTAAAGAGTCTTAATGCCTAGATATTGCACAATAAAGTCAACATATTATGAAAATAATGTGCTTATAACAATTTTCCTATTTAGATTCTTGAGCAACAAGTGGTGTTTGTTACTACACTGTATGACTGGTAACTCTGATATGCCATGTACTGGCTTGACACTTCACAAGGAGATGGTTTCAGTCTTCCCAAAGTTTCCCTGGTCTGCGGATTTTACTGTACATGTATAAGGTTAGGCCATCTGTTGTGGCCCGACTGAAGCCTGTGTTTCACTAGCTACCATCTTTCCAAGTCAGGTGTTCCTGGTGCCAGCCTAGGACTAACAGCATTCAACTTCTGTCAGTTCACACTGTACGCCGCCTATTTTCATCCTCAATCTATCTTAGTCTCCATGTGGAAAGCCCAATTTAAACTTAGCGCACTGCTCAATCAGTGAAGAACATCTTTTTTTTTAATCTGCTGACAAGCCACTTGAAAGTTGTAGCACTAGCAGCAAGTCTGACAGAATTTTAAAACTGAAAATTTATGGTGAAGTTTTTAAAGATTGATTTTTGAAAGGAAGCCCCTGCAACCCTCCTTCATTTCCAGCATTAAATCAATAGCAATCTTCAATATGAAGAATTGGAGCAGTGACTGTCAGTCATAAAAATAAGAGCCAGAGAATACGGCACTGTCACCGCACAGATCATGAAACATACGGATAGTTATAATGACCTAAATGACCTAAAATACAAGCAATGAGATAATATGTGATAGCTTAAAATAAAAAGCAGCAATACCTGGCTCCAAGTTTTCATCTCCTCTAATGAGTAAAATATCTTTGCCCCATGCACAGCAGCCACATTCACTTCCTGAGATATCCAAACTGCCTAACAAAGCCGTCAAAGACGGGTCGTGATTTTAAAGTCCCACCAAATGGCAGTACTTTTCCAACCGTGACTAGCCTGGACTCTAGTGACAAAACTAAAATGTAACAAAGATGCCTCGCCAAGATATGTTGAAATTCAACCCTGCAATGTATGACTGTTCCCTTTTTGGACCACCCAAATCCTATGCTTCTCCGTGTAAGACCCATAAGATTCCACCAAATTATCTATTGACAGGTATTTAGAATTCCCCTCGGTGAAGAGTTAAGACTTTTCTTGCATGCAGGTATACACCCAGCCCATGCTAAGGCAAGCTGTATGGAAATTTTTAAGGGTAATGGAGCTCTGGTATTAACAAAAAAAATATCCTCCATAAGAAAGGTGGATCCCTAGTTAAAATCATCCAATAACCTCCCATACCCCCCACCCCCCAAAATTGTAAAAGCTTTTATATGGAGCAATTTACCCCCCCCCCCCAAAAAAAAAATCTTAACAGTTTCTGTGTGGAAGAATCTACTCTAAATATGTGGGAACACTGTCTAGTAAAAATCATGCAGGCAAATGCTCTCTTATTTTATCAGATGCACCTATCTCCAAAAAAATCTCCAAGAAAATAAATTTATAAGGCATTTGTGTACAAATGCATGCACAAAAGATTATCTAAAAAAAAAACCAATTGTCACCTAATTGCAGTTCCCAAACACTTCAGCTTAATACGATGGCTAGACAAACAAGTCTGAATTAAAATAAATATGGAGTAAATTTGCTTTACATCTACACCCCACCCCCCACCCCCACACACATGCACCTTCTGCTTTTTCAACCACAACAGCTCTAACTTTTAAGAGAAAATACTTCAAACCACTTACTCTTGTTCAGTTCTATATTTTGCTGAACAGGAAATCTTTCTCTCCCGTTCATTCATCTGCATGCAACCTGTACGTGTTATTACCTTACTACCGACATCAACCTTATTTGGAGAATAACAGAAGAAATAACAAACCTTATCAGGAAAAGAAGAGGGGACCAGCCTATCGTGGAAAGCTGCTCAAGTGGTGTTCTTAATCTAATTTCCATAACGGCCTTGCATGCCTCTCTAGCCCTAGTTTCAATACTTCTCAAAGACTCGAACACTTCTGGTCAATGCACTTCTCATTAACAGCAGAAATGGGAGCCTACATCTTTGGGCGGCGAGTAAAGATTTAACCTGCCTTGTCATAAACGTAACTGGTGGACTTTGAACTGAGTTACTACACAGATTAAGGCACAAATTAGTAAATCTGCTAAAATCCGGTTTAAAAAGACAGTGATTAACACCATCAGGGTGTCACAGCTGTTGTGCATGAGAATTCTCTGAAAACAAACATTACTAAAACTTCCTCTGCCCTAACATAACAAAGGTAAAAACAGTACAGCATGAATAAACAAGATGTTCTCCTACAGACACTCATATGCTTTTGTTGTAATTACAAGCTGTAGTTGTCTGAAACTCATGGAAGAGTCAACTTTCTGCACACTGATTAGGTTGGATTGGTTGTTACATTGTATCTGCTTTTAACAATGCAAAATACGTCTGTCCCAAAACGAAACTGTACTGATGCTAGCAAAATGTTAAGAACAGGCAAGAGGAATGGCAACTGGGAATCCTGGGTTACTCGGTGATATCTGATGGATTTACAGTAACATATGTCTCGTCCGTGCCTTGAATAAACGGTTGTGCTCGAGGATCAAGGTCACTTTGAATCTCAGGCACTGGCACTTCGACCACTGTGAAGCTAGTGGGTTGGTTGACTGGAATAGCACTGTAAAATCCATATGTCTGAAAGAAAATCACACACCTTAGTGATCTGTTCCGAAAAGAAGCTGAAAAGCCAGATGGCAAAAATGCCTGCCTAAGAATGGTAACCACTACAGCTGATTCACAAACCTGTTGAAATAACAGTCACTGAAGCTGTATTCGGCTGAAAAGAAAGATTATGAACAACAAATGTTTACACAAACCAAGAACCAGAAAAAATGTATTCCCAGTTTAATTAGAAAAATCATTGCTATGATGGAATTCTAGGTGAAACGCTCACACAGGCTAATTGAGTTTCAGTAACAGCGGATTGTTGTAAAAGATTTTCAATGACACGCATACTTTCAGCAAAAAAAATCCAATACCAGGATCAGACATATGGGCTGGCCCTGTGTGCATGTTCTTATCTTGTTAGTAAAAGTATTCCTAACCCTACTAATGACCATTTCTTCCAAAAACTGGGTTGCATGAGCGTTCATAACCCTGTGACTACTTCTACATGGCCATCATTTTACACAATCTCAAGCTGTAGTGAACACTCTGAGCCCAGAGTGGTCATAAAGCTATAATATATATTATAACTAATCATTAATGTTAGTCCAATAGCAATGTTTCTTTTTTGTAGTTACCTGTTAAGTAATTTTTCATATGCATGTCCTAGTAGAATGTGAGAAACGCTTGTATTACCTACACACTGCATAGGAATAATTTTGTGCCCCCAAATCTCAACTACAGGGGCAGGTATTTTTCAAAACTCTATGTCCTTAATTAATATCAGGCACTGTATGTGTCTATGTGCATCATGTGTGGGAAAAAATTCCAAGTTGAGAAATGTCAAAACAAAGAAAAGATAAGAGTTAGAAAAGGGTAACCAATGACTTTTGATGAAAAATTTTTTTTTTTTACAACCAGTGCGTTCAAATTTCTACTCCTGAAGCATTGACTGGCTGATGTCTGACATAAAAAAAAAGCAGCGAAAGATGTTTGTGCCAACTGAAGATGATAAATTCTGCAGATATACTGTTTTTTCATGGAACTGGGCAGCCTATTGGTTGATAATGGCATGTCAGGAATCCCCATACGTTACTGTCATAGTTATGGCTGCGCCAAGAACGCTCATGCAACACATCCCCTTTTATGCTCGAAATACAGGTAGAACCAGCTTCACTAGAAAGGGACAAGAGTTACAGCTGTTGAGAATGCCCACGCAAGCCACCCCTCAAGTTTAGCCTTTCAGATGGGCTCAACACAAACCCATATATTTTTGTGACCCATAAGAATTTTGTTTAATACAAAAGCAATCCTTTTAAAAAGTGGCATTATAGAAATGGACATGTTCTGCATGCCACTCTATTTGCCTGTGGCGAAATGTATCTAACTCTCTGAACAAGCGGTCTGTGACACCAAACAGATAATGCCACCATGATAAGCCTTGTGAGCACACCTTCTAGATAATACTCTAGAAAGCTGACACATTTCCTTCTAAACTTACCTGTCTGAAAACGACAATTTCCACATCTCATCTTGCACTTCTTGCTCACATCACTCTCTCTCTCTCTCACACACACACATGCAAATCAGCTTTATCTCAGACTGGTGTGCATACAACTTTTTCAGTTTTTCAGGTGAGCAAATGATGCTAGAAAGGAATTTCAAGACAGGCTGAGGAAACCTAAAATCATATACTAGTCTTAATAATACCAAATGTTTTCTCTCGTGGTCCATTACTTATAAAGCAGAAGTTGACAATTCAACCACAATGACACTTTATCATAAATCCTAACAACCTTTGCATCAAAGATGCATTCCAAAACAAACTCCATAACCACAATTCCTTATATAACTGTCATTTGTTATGGTTTAACAGCATATTACTGACACTTTTGAATGGTACTGATATAAAACACGTCTACAATTCTTAAACCATAAAACAAATTTTGGATAGCACTATCATCCCAGAACACCATAGTGCAAGCAAATGTGTCAGCATTTCTACAAGACAATCTTCAATGGACAGGCAATGGGTCAGAACTTTTAATTCAAAGTTTGTAATGGGTCAAAATGTTACTGTATGGCCTTAATTTAATTTTGGTACAGACATTTTGCCAGATAACACAGACAAGCAAACAGTTATCTAAATATCAGGAGCATGCTTAGCTGAACAGTAAACTACCTCAAACTACTGCATTTTCTGGACCAAAAGTCCCAATGAAATTTCCAGAATGTATGAATGATTAATTAGTAGCTACATCTACTCAAAAGCAAATACCCCTGGAAACAGTGGTTAAACAGACCTAACAGTAGTTGAACAGACCTGACAAAACCTTCCTGTATTTGTTTTCTTTTCATAAATGCATGTAAAGGATCCAAAAGACAATGTTATGCATGTATCACTTTATGTGTATCACACAGCAATTGGCCTCTATCAATTCAGACTCACTTACACATGCCTATCATAATAATGGTGACTTGATACTTTCATTGTTCAACTCCCTCCCTTCAACCCAGTGACACTAAAACTTTGTAATCCAGAAAATACAGTAATGCATTAATAAAAATACTGCACTATACAGGATAAACATCAACAGCTTTTGGTTCCCACATATCAATTGCTTAAACTATAGTGCAGCACACTAGGAGATACAACTGTCACCGATTATACAGGCAGCATGACATGCTTGTGTGCTCATGTGTGACGTGTACAGATCACAGCATAAACTGACAGGTCGGTGCGTTTGCAATTCATACCAAATACTTAAAAGAGAAATTACAGCTAAACTATAGAACTCTGCGCCCACCTGCATGAGTGGCATGGAGGCTTGTGCGAGGCCCTGGATGTCTCCACCTGAACCAACCAAGTACGGTTCCACCGGGTATGCCACTAGTCCAGGTGTGGCGCCATACACTGGGCCAGGTTGCTGCATCAGTTCTCCTGCTACGGGGTGAAGAGGGCAAGTTGCAGCTGATGCCACCCCCAGGGAGGCCAGCTCCGGCAGCCGTCCAGCCTCCAGCAGAATCTGGGGAGGTGCATGCGAAGGGACATGGAGCTGGGGTGCACCACGAGGATTTCCCATGGGACCTGCAACGGGTGGAGGAGAGGCCCCTCCCATTGGTCGGGGAACCATAGGGGGACCAGCGAATGGGAGAGTCTGCTCGACTCCAGGCAGCCTCAGCGACACTGGTTGGGGGTACTGAGGGATCGTGGTGCATATCTGCTCCGCACAAATGTCTGCCAACAAAGATTGAAAGCACAGTATCGTTATGCTACATCCCATCATGGATCTAGTGTCTCAAATTATCTCCAAAAGCTGAATGAGTTTGAAACACAACTTATACGTAAAACACAAGCATGACTTGGATGTCATGGCTGGTTTACACACTTTAAAGTTGGTACTTTGAAACGCTTTCAAATGCTTTTCAAGTTTTTAACCAGTTTGGAACCGGTCCTGCTGAAAGTTTTGGGCCAATAGAATGGCTATTTTTCGAAACCCTGAAACCCTACCAGCCACCATCACAGGGCAAAAGGTCTAATGGTCTCAGCCACAGGGTCAAGGTGACTGTGTCATGATGTGTGTAAATGCTGGCCCCTTTCATCAAAGCTTTCTTCGGAGTGAAACCACAAAAACTTTAAAGCAACTAGACCGTCCTTTAGCCAGAACTACTTTTCTTCTCAATACACAAATTGAGAAATACCTAAAAACAGCGGACAACAAATAATTCACCTGCATGGTAAAAAGAACAGATCTGTCTAATGAAAACCACAAACAAATGTATGCTTGAAAAATGTTTGAGAATTTGTTTTCATGACCGCAACTGAGAGACAGTAAACAAGTATCATGTGCTAGAGAAAACTGTGCTCAAGACAAGATTTGAATCTATGTGATAAAAACCATTCAAATGTCACACTCTTGAACCTCCCCAAACAGATGGAACTCACTTTCTGGCAAATTAGCCGCACTAAAAGTCAGTCGTGTAACTGGGCCCGACAGAGGACTGCTCGTGGACATTCTTGGCCTTGTGATGGCGTAAGCACCCCCTGGCATTGGAGATGGGCTGGGTAGAGGTATGGCAAAGCCAGGACCGCCCATTGGCAGATGTTCTTGCACTACCTGAGCAACTGCAGAGGGCTGCGCATAGACAGGGGCAGCAACTGCAAGCCCTGCCATTTGGTTTGTCAGCTGACCAATGTTGGCCATTTCCCTGTAACAGGCATGCCAGTGGGGGGTAGGCAAAAAAGAAGGAAAGTACCACCCAATCCTAGCAACCAGACATAAACCTTAAAAATAACAATGCTCTATTGGCCACTGAGGGCACAAATATGCTTAACTTGATAATAATTACGCATTAAAAAGAGAAATGTTTCACTTTTAAACTATGGTATGTGGATGGTGGGAAGTTTTTAAAATCAAAATGGCAGCTTGCCCTGTACTGTACAATACTGGATCTTGGAATAAGCAAAAAAGTCCTCACGATTCCTTATACACAGTCTGTACGATACTGTTTACAACACATGCTCGCTCGTTTTTCTCTTCGTAATCACTCTTTTGGGTCTTTCAGGCACAAATACTTTTGTCTTCATTCACTTTATTACAGTCAATTTCCGAAACAATGTCATTTTCCTCTTCAGCGTGTCATTTGAAGAGTAAATCTAGCATTTCTCAAGTGACAGAACACGTGTGGATACACACGACACAGCCATTTTTCACTCGCTTGGAATTGTGGTCCAAAACCGGTTTAAACACAGTAAAAGGAAAGCAACTCGTGAAGAAATAATTCAGCTTTCGAATGTAAGAGTTCTTTACCTTAGACGATTAGCGATTCCCCGTAAATAAATCGTCAAAGTGCTTGGATTATTTTCAGTTTCCGCCATAAGCGTAGCCTATGCTGCATGGAATTTATTTCTCACACGTCACGAAAGGGTTAAAGCTTTGGGATTCTCGGTTACTCTGATGCCCTTTGTTTTCAAGATTTTGGGTTTTGTCAGTCACAAACATACTCTTATATGACAGTCTCACGCTTCCTTCTTCCACACTGCTTTCCCTTTTAATTTACTGTAAATGTAATATCAACTATCAGTAATTAATTACAGCTGCGCAGATCTCTACATTTTTGTTTTTAACCCAGCATAACATAGAGTATCACTTAAAAAGTTACACCAAATTTTTTCAGCAAGATCTGATGCTGAGATTTTGACAAGTTTTAAACTATTGCTTTTGAGGCATTTTAGTAATGGGATAATAAATTTTGATAATACATCAATGTGGAACAGATAACTTTAAAACTTCTATTTTAGGCTCTGATCACTATGACTTTAGAATTTTAAAGAAAACTTGTTCATCATGTTGATCAATACAGAATTACTTCCATAAAAGATCTGCCTACCCATCACCAGAAATAATTCCTTTTATATCAGCAGATCCGTTTGTCTGCACCTGGCCTCCTGCCATTTTCTGCCTTGATGACTCCTGAACCTGTGCCAATTCCAACTTTTGCTTCGGTGTGAGCGAGTTATACGCCGACATGGAACCAAATCCTCTGTTACTCAGCTTTTTAGACCTTGACCGATACCTAATCAAAAAAAAAAAAAAAGGGGGAGAGAAAAAACTCTTTATAACACTTCAATCTTTAACACCATTACAGACATTTAAGAGGGTAAAATCCTGTGCATGAAACAAAATTACTTGCTATCATGCAATAATGAAATAAAACAACTGAAATATGGTGACAACAAAATTTCAGCACAAATTTTATGAATTTATCATCTTGACTGGTCTTTAACAAAAATGGATCACTGGAGGCACACAGGCTTGTAGACAAGTCAAACATGCAGAGAAAATATGTACAACTACAAGAGATCTGGACTGACAACCCCTGATTTTCAGTCCCGGCTGCTGATGCTAACCACTGTGGTACCTGTCTGCCTTTAGATATTAATCATTCACTACTGGCGAATGTGTTTGTCCTTAAAGAAAAAGCACCGGATATCTGCAGAAAAATGAGATATCTTTGGTAAAGTAACCAACAACCTGCACAACAAGAGAAGGTAATGCACGTGAAAGTTCCACAAATCTTCATACTTCTCCAATTCATCCAGTGAATGGGCAAAGGTACAGCTCACACCTCGTGGGCAGCTGCCTTTGGCTGTGAAATCCCGGCACATGCTGGTCTTGTAGCGCGTGTTCTGTTGTGGCGCGGTCTCAGGCCGTCGATGGCTGTAGTGAGACAGGAAGTCCACCAAGCCCTGCACAACCACCTTGAGGGACTTCATGACAGCCTCCAGGTCTTCCCAGGATGGAGCAGGGCAGTCTGCGAAATACCGAGGATGCAAGTGACAGCAGTAACTACAGCCTGTATATAAGAATGAATCACATGCAATCTGCTCACATGAAGATACACGGAGACCACAGGTCATGGCCTTCTTACATGTGGTAAAACGATTTTGACGCATGAACAGCATACAGTGACTCAATCTAACACTAAATAGTAAGGACTATTTAACAGGTTTTCAGTAAACTTTTATAATTTTTTTTTGTTCCAAAATTGATCTTTCGAAATACCTAGATTACTGCCCTTGAGGTAGTTTGCAAGAAGGAATTATTTTAATCATGGACAGATGTCATGCATGCCAAAGGTTCTTCGGCTGTACCCAACCATGGGTAAAATATGGCAGTATTAAGAGAACAACGACTTTCGATGCACTACTGTTCCCTCAAAAAGAATAAAAACAAGGGTAGATGTCCCAAAAATATCTACCTGGACTGGGATCAATCTTAGCAAGAAAGTCAAGATGAGGTCGCAGAGAAAGTAAACTACACGGGTCTCCCGTCCGCTGCACAGCTAGCACAAGCTCGTTGATACCTTGTGAGAAGGACTGGGGACTCTGGTGCTACAACAAAAACACGCAAGAACACATCACCAAAGTTACTCTCTCCTCAATTTTGTTAAAAATAAATGGCTACCATCTTGAACACTGTACCAACTTTTTTTTAAAAAAGAGAAAGACAAACTGAGGATATTAGTGCACAGGATGAGTTAAAGGACAAGCTGAGACAATTAACAAAGAAGTGAAGAGGAGGATGACTGGCTATGGAAATTAACAGATAAGTAAAAACTCTTATTACTGCTACCAAACAGTTCGGGGTGGTGGGAAGACTGTTATGGTGCAGTTTATTGCTAGATACATAATGCTTAAGACATGGAAATGTTGGCATAAATTTATGTGTGCCTGTTTGGTGTTTTATGCCATGCCAGAAAATAATAAAAAAAAGGATACAGCATGACAAACAACAGACCTTGTAAACAGGTGTCACATAGGAAGGAAATATTTGTGCCAGAGAAAACATCTGAAACCATGGCCCATAGTTCTCACTACCTTGGTAACAAGAGCTAACGCTAACAGTTATACACCACCACCACCACCCTCCACCTTCTGTCAACCTCAGAAATCAAAAAACATTTGTACACACCTCATAGGGAATGTTTTCTACTTCTTTTCATAAACTTTAGAATCCCCTTGGTAGATCAGAGGAATGAAAACGTCAATCGCTTCCTCAAAAATCCTAGTTTCTTTTTCTACTGCACCATTGTAATTTGAGGTCACATTTCACCAACTTTCCACTTTTACTGATCACTCTTTCACAAAATACTGAACCCAAAAGACTTTTGTGAATCAAGTTTTAAAAACTTAACTCCAAAGACACTCACTGTTTATGAGACCACAAAACTTATCCCTGAAAAAATTTTCAAAAACATCTGACGATAGAAAGAGAAAGATACATGAAGTGCAGAGGAATTAACTCTTCATGTGAAGTGGAACTGAAAGCAAGCTCCTATTGATCTCTTTTTCAGGTGGTTATGTATACAAACCTTTGCAAAGTAGAATGAGGTCAAACAGAGGAATAAAAGAAAAAACTAAACTGGGATTCTGGTCAAAACCAGCAGCGTAAAGGTTAACTAAATCACTGCCAGCCATACTGAATTATGCTTGTCCTGTATAGGTGGTGTTTCAGGGTTCATGTTTCAAAAATTCCCATGAAATAACCAAACATGTTACAAACAAAAATACTACCAATTTTTACATATAAAAATATGCTGAATTTTTACCTTAATCTTTGCCGTATAGTCAAACTTTGTTAAAATCAATCAACAGTGAAATAAATGAAATCTGATGTCCACAGAATGTTGGTTATGTAATACTGCGTAATGGTATTTTGAAATCTAAAAGTGCCCTCAAAACATGTATGTTCCTCCTAGTGAACTTCGATCATGGTCAAAGGGACACAACATAATCGAAAATGCCTGAGGTATACAGTAATTCAAAGAGTGCTTGTTGCAAGCAACAGCTTTGTCCAAGTTGCAGGCCACAGGCTTACAATCACACAACCTCTTTCGAGAACTCCCGGTTCTGTCAATACACTTTGTAATGGGAAGAAACTGTGGTTAACTTGTAGCTCAGGCATTCCTGCTTATGAGGGTTGTTTCCCTAAATGACCAGAGACAATTCAAGATGGCGGGCATCTACTGAGTTCAACATTTCATTCCTTTAAGTGGTCTCTGTGAAGAACTAGGAATTCCCTAAAGTTACTGCTTAATAGTAAGTGACTGGCACTCAAACGCTGCAAATATGCATCTCGTAATAGTAAGCGATTGGCACTCAACATGTTATAGCGAAATTCAAATGCGACACTCTTGAAAAATATTGTTGCTTGCACTGGTCTGTGCTTTGGTACACATAGCATCTCATTTTCAAAGAGTGTTTAAAAGTGTCTACCTTGTCGATAATTGACTGCATGTGGGACTTGTGAGATGAGTCTCCATAAAGAAGCGAGGACCACTGTTCAGGAGAGATTCGCAGGCCAGCCTCCATGGCTATCTGGACAATCTGTGCATCGTGCTCACGTCGCAAGGCCTCATAGCACCGGAACTCTTCCTTCAGCTGCATCAGCGAGGACTCTTCTTCCCGTTTGGTCACCTGATACAGACAACAGACGTGATTATAATTATGCATCCAAATAACGGGGAGGAAACCCATACAAAACATTGTAAAATGTTGACAAGGTGCCAACAACTAGGAGGAGGACTTGCAGGACCTACAATTTTAAAATTAAAACACAGGCGTTTTTATCTCAACCACAATTATTCATACCATAAAAGGTTGAACTTTCAGGTTGTTTATTAACATCAAATTAGCAACAAAGGCCATTTTATACAAGGGAAGGTTAGTTAAGGTGTTGGAGAAAGAGAAACAATTAATAAAGAACAAATGAGGACAGAGCGCTTAAATTATCGAAAGATAACTCCAACAAAGATACTGGCAGCGCTCACACATAGCTGTATACAGACGCCTGTGCCCAAGGGAGCTTGCCGTAGTTTGTTCTTTATTAATTATAATTTGCACCTTGAGGATTTCATGTATTTGTCCTATGTTGTGTTCGTCTTTGAATCCTAGTTGTCAACACACGCTTAGTGAGCGGGCTGACTTCATTATCATGGATTCTCTGTATGCACGTTGTGCACCGAGGGTTAGCTGTGTGGCGAATAGCGCCGTTATAAAGAAAGGGATGGCAGATCTTTTCGAGGATCTCCCAAGTTCCTTTCTTTCGGCCCTCTCTTTGCTACGTTTTTGGGTACATTAATAAACTCCCTTGGGCACAAGCGTCTGCATACAGCTATGTGAGAGCGCTGCCGGTATCTTTGTTGAAAGAGAAACAGTGAAGAAATTGGACGACTTGGAGAAACTCCTGACAACCAGCCCTGTAAACAGGTGTCACATGAGGGGAAAACCCTTTAGGCAGACAAGAGATCCAAACCTTTTAAAGACCCAAAGACAAGTCCAAATGAAAGAAAACTGCTAAGAAATTTGTATCAACATTCTGATCTAACATCCAATTTACTCTCAGACAGGTCAACCTTACAACTTACCCTGAAGCAAGATGCTCTATACAGAAGCTGCACAACATGCCCTATCGCTGTCTTGGAGGCTTGTGGGTACTGTTTCTCCAAACGTTGCACCACGAACAAAACCAACACTTTCCTCGACAAAGCTCGCCCATCCTCAAGAGCCAGTAGTATAAGCCGAAGAACTTCTTCTTGCATTCCTGCAGGATATGCACATGCTGCTATAAAATCTTTTTAGAAATTAGACAAAACTACAAACATTTTTAATGACATATTAGAACTCCCCACATTGTTATTACAAAACACAATCAGGGATAGTATTCCTAAGTCAACTCGCTAGGTTTGGTTGCAGAAAGATACCAAAATGATGCTCAAAGTTAGTATATCAGGCATGCCAGTCGGGCTAGGCAAAAAAGAAGGAAAGTACTGCATGATGTTGGCAACTGGGCCATAGCCTTAACGATAACAATGCTTTATTGGCCAGTGGGGACACAAATATGCTTCATTTAATATGCAATAAATATAAGAGAAATGTTTCACTTGTTAAATTTATGTGAATGATTGAAATTTTTTAATTAAAATGGCAGTTTGCACTGTACTGTACCGCACTAGATGCTGGAATGAGCAAAAGCAGTAGCACAAACACAAAAAAAAAACCAGCAAGAAGATGAAAACACAGATATGATAAAAGGAAGAGACCCCCCCCCCCCCAAAAAAAAAATTGAAGAAAGCCACTTGTAGTAAATACTTCTACTGTATTTCAGGATTAGGTAAGAAGTAACATGATAATAAGACTGTTGTGTTCCCATTATCATGATGAAATGGTAACTCAAAGGCTAAAACAACTACAGTCAAACCTGTGGGAGAGACCACTGCAAAGAACGACCTCTGGTACGAAGAACCGCAAGCTGTTGGCACCGATCAGTTTTCAAAACAAATCCACCTTAAAAGAGCTACCACACTGCTAAGAGCAACTGGAACCACGACTGTGTCGTCCCAACTGACCCCCAACACTGTTACAGCGACCAGGCACTACCCTGCCGCCCCTTAGGCAGACCTTTAAAGGAGCTTGACGGAAATTTTTATAACAAAGATCTATGAACGATGTTGGAAATTTAGAGCTGGGTGTGGCCGGTAGGCACTGGTGACAATACTGCTAGGAGGGAGCAGTCCTGCTGTCTGAGTCTTAGATCTTGAACCGTTTAGTCTTAGACGTGGTTTTGACCGAGAGATCACATGTGCTTTTGCTAGATAATCTTAGTTTCTGCCTTTTTATTTGTATAACAATAATAAAGCCATTTGTCTAATTTAAGAAACTTATGCAGATCGATGTGGAGTGTGTGCATGCATGGGAGTGGAAGAGAAGTTTTGAGAGTTGATATTGTTCCTAATGATGATGTTAGCACAGTGAATAGAAATATGCACCAGCATGTAGGACAGACATAGAATTTCTTTTGTTCCATCTGCCACTCGCTTTTTGAATGAACTGGGTTATGATTGTGTACGAGTGTGTGGATGGGCATGTCTGGATGTAAATATTCTAGGTTTTACTGTGTTAACTTTATCTTCACTATGACTTTTTAAGATTGTAAAATATTCATGAAAATGTGATTCTTTAACATTGTGGGATCACAGGAACTTAAAAAATGTTTAAGAAACTTTGAAAGTACTGTACATTTACTTAATGCATGTACTTCAGTGCTTTTTTTTTTAAATGAAAGAGATTGATTTTCACTAGGCTAGGTCAACTATAGTTAAACTACAAATTCGTGCATGGGAATTAAATCACCTAAAAAAAATCTAAAATTTGGTGGAAATGATGGGAAAAGTATAAATCAGTCTGAGGCTGTACAGCGACAAGCGCACACAGAAAAATTACAACAGGCAGTAACGGAATCGAACACGCAAGCAAAACAGGAAGTGAGAATGCAAAGCTCGTCATGCAAAATGTAGTCGATGGCAGAAGAAAACAAATCATTTTCTTTATACATATATAAAACTGCCTACAAAAGAAAAGAATAGGGGCATCTAATTTTTTTAGTCGAAAACCAACCCCAAAAATGTGAATTCTGCCATACGGCAGCCAATTCCCATGCCTGAAAATGTGTGATGACTTCGCTAAAATATTGCAGGACTGGTGAGCTGTACGCTTATTCTGAGAACCCTTAGTCTTAGCTCGGATCCTTATTCCCACTATGGTGTGTGATAGCCAGTGATGTTAAATCCACACTGGTGTCAAAAGTACCAAGGGGAAAGATTTTTTAAAAACAAGACAGTTTATAGTATATAGATAAGTTTTTTGCTTCCTTTAACAGAACTCCTGGTAATGCACAATCGGGGGTAATTTAGACACAAAAATTCAAGAACGACATAGAGATTTTAAAGCCATACGTCATAATAAAGCACAGATTTTTTTAACATTTGGCCAGCTTTCATCAGAGGCTGCTTGGGCTGTTTACAAAATGAACCTCAGATTTCAGGGTATTGATGACCTTAATTACTAACAGAAAATGCAGCAATCAGTGCCAGTGTTACCTCATGATGTCACTACTATACTGATGTCTGCTGAATTTTGGAAGTTGGGGGGGGGGGGCATACGCAGTGCTGGGTGTGACACTACAGACAAGCTAGAAATTGTTGCATTACCTAACCAATTTAAAAGTTGTTCCCCACACAACATCCTCTTTTGGTTTTTTACTCTTTTAGTGTCACTCTCAGCTGTTGCCACTTGCTAAATCTTACCATACTCACAATATTAGTTATTCAGTGCTGCATTCGTGGTGTACTGAACTTCGAGAAAAACAAGAACGCAGGCAATTTCAAAGTAACTAAGAAAGATGCTTTTGCTAACTCCTCTTCTGCACGATCAGTGATTTAACATTTGGTCTGGTCAAAAGTGACACATGACTGACTTAGAAATGTGTGTAAAGATGACGCGCATGTTTTCAAATTTGATGTGTGGTTTTAAACCTTTGTTGCAAAAACGCGCATGTTTTCAAATTTGATGTGTGGTTTTAAACCTTTGTTGCAAAAAGGTAGCACTTGGCTCTAGTGCTCCGAGTTTCGGAAAACCTCACCCTAACCCCTCCCCACCCCCCCAATTTCCTCTTCGGATTTAGATGATTGAAGAACGACCTTTTTGATGATGGAAAAATGTAAATCCATTCATTCACAGAGCTCTGGCACGCCTGATATATACAGTAACTTTGTTACAATATATGCATTACCACATACAGCCATTTCAAAAAGGTTTACTCTAGCAAAATACCACTGAAAAACCACAATCCCTTCATGTAGCTACAAGTACAAATGTACCACTTACCTGGTCCCAGAAACTGGCAGCCACGAGTTCGAACAGCAGCCCACAGGTTGGCAGACAGCTGTTGTGGGTTCTGGTGTGCCAAGACCAGCTCTGTCACAGCCCGTTCACCCAGACTACGAGCTGCTCTGGTCGCCCGGGATCTTCCCTCCTCTTCCACAAGCTGACAGTTAATAAGAGTGACCAGCTTACGCTGCATGGGCCGACTAAGCACACAGCCTGCACCAGTGCTGTTCACTGCAATGTTGGTGGTTTTGTTGGCACTATTCTGAACTTGCACCTGGTTTCCCCCTGATACCTTGCTGGCAATTTTTATGTCGGACACATCTTCACCTGCTTCTTCCAGCTCTTGCAACGACTCTGTACAGATGTTTTTAAATAATGACCAACACATACCTCATGCTGAGTGAATTAGGATGGGCATGTGTTTGCATACATGTGGTCTCTGTCTTAATACAATGAATATGAGCAGTTAGGGTAAGCTCAGCCCCTTCTTCAGGACGGCACAGATACAGATAACAAATAAAAAATCACTTAGCTAACAAGGACGCTGGTCATGCGCGGTCGATGGACAGGAGGAAAGTGTGGGGAAGAGGGACAGAGCATACGAAGTAGGCCATGCTAAACCAATCAGTGGCCAGTAGTACAGCCAATAGAAAGGCCTGTCCTATCCGGGCTGGTGAAGGGGGGAGGGGCAGAAGGTAAGGGAAAAGAGGTGTGGGGGTTGTTACAAAGGGAAACAGGAGGAGAGAGAAAAGTGGGTGGAGGAGAGGTTAGTGTTTTAAGTCCTGGGAGGAGGGAGATCATTGTGTCAAAAAGGGAAATAAAATGACATTGCATGTTCTTGTGGTATACAGTCCCCAGAAATTTGCCAGAATGCACAGTTTTTCATGATGCCCAGAGTGTGTGGTGGAATGTTGAAGTGTCTTGCAACTGGGGTGTTTCTCTTGTGTCTTGTGTCACTGAGGTGTTATTTGAAGCAGTTGTTTAGTCTTTTGGTGCAGGTGGAGTGACGCTTGATGATGAAAGTGGTTTTTGGAGTGTGGAGCTGTGTGGTGGTGCTGAGGTATGGACACGTGTGACACAGAGCGACACTGCACAGGGTGGTGCCTGGGGGTAGAGAGGAAGGGGTGAATGTACTGAGTTTGGAATCAACCAGGTCATGTATGTTCTTGTCCTGCAGATGCCAAGAGGGGGTGGGGGGAAGGGGGAGCAGCTGGGTTTGACTGAAAAGATGTCGTTCAGATTTGGATAGTACAGTTCCAGTTGAAAGGAGATTTCTGTATACAGGAAGGTTGTGGTGATGGTGGACGAGTACGGCAATAGGGGGAGGCTCGGCATGTTGCAGGTAGGCTGGAGTGTGTGCATGCGTGGTGTACAGGCGGTTTTTATTTTATTAGTCCTAAAGTCTATCTCATGACAGTGGTCACCACCCCTTCTTTGTCTCTCTCCCTCAGAGATGTGGAGAGACCAAGAGAAAGCTGTTTAAGCCCTTCATTCAGTAAATCATCTGGTCATGTCTTATATATCGTTGCCAGAACAATCTACAAGACTAAAGCTAGTATTAGTACTAGTAAACTAAAGGAATATCCTGCATTAATGCAGAGCAAGATTTACCTTCAGAAAGAGGCTTGAGATATATGGCAAGCTCCTCAATGCACTTTCTTGCTGACTCATAATATTCTGCTTTTCTGGCATCTGAAAGATCTCCAATGCCATCATCCTTATCAATCAGCTTGTCTGGAATGGCTGCCCCTACAAGCTGCAGCAAAGCATAGTTCACAGGCAGTTTGTCAATATCACAAGTAATACGGCTCTGGTCAAAGGGGCACTTGCTCTGCTGCAGTCGAGACAGGCACATTTTGCACACAGTGTGTCCGCAGCCTAAGCTGATAGGGCGATTTTCCTTTTCACTGAAAAGCTTATAGCAAACCTCACAAGACAAGAACTCTGTCCACTGGGGGCCTTGAATCGGCATGCTGAATTCAGTATGGTTGAGAATCAGCTATTTGGAAATAAAGTTGAAATTCCATAGGAGACACTGGAACAGAACAAAACAAAAAGTTGATAACTGGCTCCATCAAACGAAACAACAAGTTTCTCTTTCAGTTCAAACAAGAAGAAATGTATGATAAACATATACCACACATAGTCCTAGGGAAATCATATAATTACCTGGTTACCACAGCAACTAAATTCTAATTATCCTAATTGTGCTGGACTTTATTTTCAACCCCAAATCTGCTGCTATCATTTTTTTTTAATTGCACGAATGCACAACATAATGATCACGGTTCTTTTTTTGGTGTGTACAGGCCTACTTACATAGCAATAAAGAATACTATACTCCACTGATTTTAACCATGTATATACTCCTGCTGCTGCAAAATATTTTAGTGTTACCGCGTATCAGAATGTTGATGATATAACTTACAGCGGCTACTGTAATCAACACCTTTAATAATCGCTATGACATTTCACTTTGGGAAATAAATTCTGCTTAGTATTAACGCTTTCATGATTTCATTTACATACGATATTTTATATTTCCAGACAAGACAGGCAAACAATTATTTAATTTTTAAAAACCTGGATAATTTTTTTTCAAGTGATTACATGGCATGTGTTATTTTGTCTCTTACTGTAACAGTATGGATCAAATTATACAATTAACAATGTGAAACTTCAGCCTATCTCAATTGTCAAATGTGTATAAATCATTATATAATGTGAAATACAGGTCTATCACAGCAGAGTATGAATTATCAGTATGACAACGACTGAATATCACTATCAGGAATTGAGGAAACTGAAGCAAAAACATAGCATGATTTACATCACAACCCTGAAAGTGAACCAGTAACTCGACCAGTTCTCTCTCTTCTTTTCATCCCCCCTCCCAGCACGACCATCCCAATAACAAAAGTGGTAAGACAGGAGTAGCAGTCGAACAGTTTCATACCATAGCGGCATAACACGCCCAAGTTCGCAAGGAAAGCCAACACTGCTGAACAGTGCGAGAGTACGAATAAAACACTGACAGAAATTTCTCGACTGGGATCTCTCCAATAAACAAGACGACGTAATAAAATTAATTTTACCTTCAAGCACTCATCAATGCGATGAAAATCACCTTCCGCCATTATCTCTCGTAAAATCGAGAGACAGGAAAGGAAAAACTAATCCTAAATGCGTAGTATCCCTTCTATTTTTCCTCACGCCTGCTTAGCCATCCTTGCGGATGTTTGGAGGACACAAACGTATCTCTGAATGGCTAGAGCGAATCCTCTCGGCCAATCAAAAGTTTTGAAACAAATACTAGAGTTCCCATGCTGCGATTCCCCGAACCCCGAGCTCGCAAGGCCCTTTACGTAGAAGACAGAGATTCTTTTATTAGTTCTTATTTCTTTTTAAATTCCGAGTGTAGTTAGTAGCACTACTCTTCTAGCGACGGAGCTTTCCCCAGTAGTGCAAACTAGGTACAAGGCTGGCGAAATCCGGTAGCTCTTAGCTGCACACAACCGGATAAAGCTGGCCTCCGAAAGGTTCAGCAGGTGATGTCAGCAACTGCCAGACATTTCAAAATTCTTCAATTTCATGAGATGCAAGACAGAAACATTCTCACTTAAAAATTCTTGAATTTTTCTGCATTGTTCTGGTTTTTAATTAGTTCTGTAACAGCGTCAAGAACCGAGACCGTTGTGGCTATAACACGTACATTCGAGGAAAAAGTTTCCAGGTAAAACACCTGCAGACTTCCTGGATTGAGTGTGTGGGCGCACGGAAGGTTAACGTATGGTAAAATTTGACCTAATTGTGCGTAATTCGGGAACCACTACAAATTTTGAGGACTGTAACTATAGCTGTGTCTATAGAAAACTTCGGGCCCATCTATAGATCTATAGTTCCCGCAGCCAATCCGCGTAACAACCTTGCAAATATTTGTTCGGACTGTTTAACCCCCCCCCCCCTTCTCCCTGCATACTCGGCCATATCCATCGAAATTAAAAGGTGAATCGATCGACCGCCTGATCGTAACAATTTTGGTGTGATTAAATGCGTACAGGGGCGAAGGGAAGTGCGGCGAATGTCAGGCGCGTGGGTGACCATTGACCAACCCACTCCCCACACCCGGCTGCTGGCCCTGCCCCCTCGGCCATGGAGAATATGTGAACATCCCACCCCGCACGCGCGCGCAGGTGTACGCTAATTGCAGGTGAAACTTTCTGCCCACGTATCGTGCAGTGTTCGCAGTTTTTCGCACACATAAGCGCTTTTTTTAAGGGGGGGGGGAAGAGTAGAAAGCCGCAAACACGCACAAGCGGTCGCTATTCGGTATTCCCGCTTGCGAAAGTGCAGCTCCCTGTCTGTCCACAGTGCGCGCCACTTGCTTTGCACCTGTGTCCTGGTTCCCCTTCCCTCATTTCCTGTTTCCCCCCTCCCCGATCGAAATCACTGATCTTGACGTGAACGTCGCTAATTATATAGCACTCCGCACGTATCATAGTAATCCGTAACGCGGAAGAGATGTGTACAGACGAGAAGATAGGAACTAAAGCTGTATCATCAAAATTATTGCCAGTCTCTGACATCATAACCTTGTTTTACTTGTGACCCTCTTCTATTAACCCCCACCCCACCCCCGGCTTGGAGACAGTATACGTATGTTACATAGACGATTTTTGCACCGTACATCTACTCTAGAAACTATCCCCCTGTGTCTCCTGAAAGAATATCTAGTTTGTGATTTTTCATCTTGATGAAGCCTTAAATGTTCGTGAAAAATATTGGCAACTTTTATTTATTTATTTTTTAAAGTTATACGAAACAGCAAGTTAGAGTAAGCTTTACATGCGTTATTCAAGATGGCAGGAGTGTCGATGCAGCAGCGAGACTTGGATGCTTCAGGGGATGTCAGACATAGTGCCAAAGGATTAAATTGGAAGGCTGTATCCTTGACGCATGTAGAATACGTGGAAGGTAAAAACGTTAGTCTATACAGGATTTTATCTTTTCAATATGTCCACGCATATTTTGCAAAGCACTACTTTCGCACCTGCCCTATGCTGACGACACTGCGAACTACTAAGTGAACGTACATAATACTACATATGTGCATGTATGCACACATGGTGACTTTATCCTCGGTTAGCACAAGCAGGCCACTGGATCGACTTAAAAGACGAGCATTCCCGTGTTTAGATTTTAGACTTATAAAAGCGGACGCCCAATAAAAATGTGGGGAGGCACGTCACGTCATATGACATTGTAATTCAAAACTGTTATTCACTTGGTTGTATTTGTTTAACTTATGTTAAACCGCAGGAGTAGGCTTTTTCCAGTGCACTGACTTTTAAAGTATTTGGTAGGTTCTCATTCTGTATCTACACGCTTTGGAAACCACTGCACTGTACTAATGTACTGTATCATAACTGTTCATTTAAGATTAGGGGAAATGGATCACTGTAGAGTGTAACAAGTGTAAGTTTGTTTTGTGTTAAAGTATCATAACACTAAAACAGTGTATGCTTTACAGAAAGATCTGCATTAACATGTGCAAGTGTGCAAGTACACAAAGAGTCATTGTCATGTATTGTTTTCGCCCCAGGTGACATGATAGGCTTCATACTGGCATGGTCCAGCCTCTTACCATTTTGTCTGGGAGTGAGCTTCATTACCCTCATTGTTTTCCGAAGGGATCTGCACACGGTATGTGCTCTACCTTTGGATTTTGAATGGCTACAGTTTTCAAGGGTATCAGCGTGGGTGAAAGTTGAACAGTGGAAATTGAGGATTCTGGGGGCCAAAAGCCATCTAAGGGTGAAATCCATGGGAGGGGAAACAAAAATACAAATCTGTTTATCTTATGCTTTCCATTATCCAATCCATACAGCATTGGTGCTCTCAAAGTATGAGTGCTGCATTCAAAGTATATCAAGCTCTATGCCATTAAAAAAAAATAGACATGCTTTTGGGAGTCACTTGTTAGACTCTTAGTAACTTACTGACTCTTTCACCTGTGAGTCTATACCCTGTTTAGCTACACAACCATTTGGTCACAGAATGGTGAGCTGCCTATTTTTATTTATTGAGCTGGAGTTTCAAAACTAAGGACTGCTGAAATTGACAGATCTCACTCAACTGCTAAACTGTTCTGCATGCACCATGAAAACAGACTTGGTTGGTTGGTGTTAGCCATCTTTTGTTACAATCTCTGTGGGGGGGGGGGGATGACTGGGGGGGGGGGCAGAGGAGTAGGGGACAAGAAGGAAATGAATATAAATCTAAGGTTGGTCACTTCAGAGTCTGTACAATTTACTCTTGAGACATTAGCAACGTGCTTTTTTTAAGATAGTACAAATAATAGAAAAATACCATTTTCATGTAGCTGTTGTTTCATTAAAAAAAACCATGCATTTTTCAGACAGCAAGAATGTCATGAAATAGAATCTGTGGTTGTGATAATGATCTTATTTGTCTTCTTTTTAATGTACTTTGGCTTTTATTTTTTTGAACACAATTATTGTTATTGTCACTAACAAAGTTTTAAACTTCTTCCAGATCTCCTACTTTCTTGGCATTGTGCTGAATGAAGGAACTAATCTTATATTAAAACATGTTATCCAGGAACCAAGGCCAAAGAAGGGTCAGTAGTTCATTTGTATTTGTTTGTTTGCTCAGCTTTTTTTTTTTTTTTGACTTACTTCGAAGGGGTGGCAAAATACATTGGCCAGGTGGCCCCACCTCAGAAATTTTGCCAGGAGATAAAAATCATAAATCAGTACCCCCGCAGGCAATCAATTTTTTTCCAAATGCTGGAATAGTCACTGCTGGTCTTTAACCTTTGCCGTTGTTTATTGAGTGGAGATGGTCATACTATTTGTCCGATCAAGTCGGCAGGTTGCCAGCATTTCCAATTGACATAGAGATTTAATTGAAGTCAGAAATGAAACGGCATTGATTATTGTTAAGAAGTCAGAGGTATAAAAATTGACAGAAACCTTTTGTCAGCTGACAAAGAGCGCATCATAACACAGACTGAGGGAAGGATTTGCAACAGTCTGGTGTGGGTGGAAGGGGTAGGGTTTTTTCTTTTGTTGTTTCTTGGTTGACAACAGCAAACCTAACCTATCATCGGAGGGAAACATTATCCGAAAGGATCTGCACACAGCATGTGTTCTACTTCTGGGTTTTGAATGGCTACAGTTTTCAAGGGTATCAGTGTGGGTACAAGGTTTAAATTCCCTCAACACAAAAAGATTAGAAAACTGTGGATAAAGGCAGTTTGCAAACCAAGTGCTGAAGCAGTGATTGGTATTACTGTTAGTAGTATATAGTAGGGTCAAGGGTCTACTGTGACTGTCACAGTCTAGAACAGATCTTGACTTACCTCTCAATCAGATCTTTTTCCCATTCATTCGTTGAATGGCCATAATTTACTGCCATTTCACGAATATTTGAGGCCATGATAAACAAAATACCAAAGGCACTTTGCATACTTACCGATGTCAACAAAGCAAGTTGCCCATTGCTACGCCTTTAGCACTTTCGCCACCTGGTGGGTGGATGGCAAAGTTAACTCCCTAATCACTAGCAGAACAGCCAACTGTTGTAAATGTGCAATTTGCGCAAATGTGGTTCAAAAACTAATGTTTGCAAATGTATAGTTTATTTGATGTCTGTTCCTTTATGATTCAGGTCGAGAAAACTTGTACACAGAGTATGGGATGCCTTCCAGTCATTCACAGTTTATGTGGTTTTTCGCTACCTACATGGTCTTCTTTATATCTATAAGGTAGGTTGAAAAGCATGGCGAACTTCACATTAAATAATTATAAAAAGAGGAACACTTCAGCCACGTTGCAGGTGGTATTTGTCAAGATGACGAACTCCAAAGTCCATCTTCAGCACTTCATTGACAGTGTATCGTTCAGGAAACTAAGATCTAGATATAAACAAGACAGTAATGGATGGTGCCAAAAAGTAATGCTGGTAACAGTATTTTAACTTAAGCCTTTCAAAACAGTTGACGTTGCCCAGTACTTTTTCCCACAGGGTGTATCGCAATTACAACATCATCGATGATCTTTGGAAGATTGGCGTGTGTACTGTGAGCTTTGTGGCAGCAGCAGTTGTTACGTACAGCAGGTATTGTATTTAAGTTTATTCAAATTGTAGCTAATGTACTTACTGTAACTGAGTAAGATGATAGCTTGCTGATATTGAGCAGGTATGCCAGTACTGTACTATATTTCTCCCTGATATGGGACGATACAAAAATGAGACTTTTAATCTCAGCAATCGAATCGCAAGAATCAGAGATTGTCCCACCAAGTCTGTTGCAGGTTCTTCTAAAATTTAACTGCTGATTATGGCATATACACTGCTTTTTCTAACCAGATAGCAGTAAACTTGAGTAATTCTTTTAGAATACAAAATTAATTTGATCCCACTAATTTTTACTGCAGATAGGCTGGGTGTATATAGGATCCTATCCAAGACTTTGGGCAAGATATGTATTTTAATTCAAAATGTTAAGTTTGCTGTCTGTTGGTGTGACTTGATCTGTGTCTGAGATCTGTGCTGTCAGATTTTGGTGTGTTCATTGTTTAAAGACCATAACAGCCCATATATAAAATGCTGTCTCAGAATTTACCTAGAATACCACACAGTGGGCCAGGTGTTATGTGGAGCTTTTCTGGGCATCATCAACGGTTCGCTGTGGTTTGCTGTTGTCCAGTTTGTGTTGACACCTTTCTTTCCTCTTATTGCTGCCAGGTAAGAAAACATTTTAAATGTTATCTTGCTCAGTCTGAGTTACCCATCCAAACATTTAACAGGTAGACACACAGGTAATGTCCCTCAGCCATCCAACTGGTAGGTTCCTGTCTGATGGGAAAATGGTTGCCTGACAACTGTATTTTTTAAAAGCATAAAGTGTAGCTTTCTTTAAATACATCATTTATATTGTGGTTTAAAAGCGATTTTAACAATCATGAAAAATAATTTGTTTCATTACACTTTAGGCACACTACTCTCAGTCTCTCTCTGTAAATATGGATACATTTACATGAATGTTTTATATCCTTTCTGGTTGTTGCATTGCAGCCCAGTTGGAGAATTCTGTATGTTACGCGACTCTACACTTATCCCACATGTGTTGTGGTTTGAATACACATCTTCAAGATCAGAAGCAAGGTATAACATAGTTGCATATTATCAGTTACCATGCTGTTATTGTATTAAAATGGGAGAATTAATGTTTGGGTTTTTTTTAAAATCTAGATAAGCATTCATAAAATGTGCATACATATTTTACATAAGCCACATTTTTTAATGACTCCTTTTCAGAGATCTCTCTCTATATATATATATATGTGCATTTTTTTAAGTTTGTGAACAGTTTGATACACAGCATTCAAAGCTTGTGGTTTAAAAAGAATCCTGTGCACTCTTTTGTGCAAAGATATGTCTGTGTATATATATATATACATGTATTGGCATCTTGCCATAATGAGGTGCAACATAGTTGTCCTGCCCTCACCATACTAGAAACTGTGAATTTCTGGCAGGGAAAACATTGCCTGGTGGTTAAAATAAGCACATGACTTGTAAAATGACAGCTGTGGAAGTTGAAAAGTCATTTAACCTAGATTTCTATTGTAATATCTTGCTTTCAGGTACCTGCTATATATAGATCATTCTACTTATTAAGACACAGTATCTCAAATAAATACACTTCCTGACTATAATCATTTCTCTTTGATTAGCATTACATACCTTGTGTGCAATATCTGACCATATTAGTACTGCCACTTTTTGCTGCTATACACAAAATCTTAAGAGAGCTTGTTTATTTCAGTCTGTTAACTGTTATTTAAATAAAGTGTAACCCTTTGTGAGACAAGAATGGTAGAATTGATTTTTTTATTCTGTAGTAAGCATGAGTCTCAAAATATTTCTTAATTTTATTTGTTGCAGGAGTCGCCAACGAAAGGTGACCTCAAGAAAATCCCAGTGATTTCTGTTGGAAATGAATAAATAATAGACTTTTATGCAGGTTGTGTGGCATCCGTGCTGTTCTGCTTGAAGTATTCTTCACAGCACACGACATGAGTGCTGAATCCGGTTTCTGATTGTGACTGGGAAGGTAAACATTGAGAAATATGCTTTACTCCAGAGGTGATATGTTTGATGTTAGAGGCCTGGTTTAGACTTTGGTGTAAAATATTTTCCAGTCTGATACTAAGCAAGACGGCAACTTTACATCATGTATGTTTTTGACATCCAGACAGATATTTGTCTGAAGTGGACTATCTGGATAATCTCTGGACATTGGAGTAGCTGTTGCTTAAGGGCAACCTTAGCAGATGAGAGAATGCAAGCTGTAGGAATACAAGATGGCTGCTGGCTGCCTGTTGTCGGTCCTTTGTTTTGTGGCTGGATGCCCGAGTGGTTGTTATCAGCCTTTTGTTTTCTGCCAGATCCCTGATCTCATTCAGCCAGGTATAAGTCCCCCCCCCCCCCAATCCCCTTCCAAAATTCCAAACTTTTATTCAGCTGACCAAGTGTTTTAGTAAGCAAGCCACCTTTTAAAGGTCATTCCCGACGACCCGCTCCACCACTGCCCCTGTTCCATGCAGGCAGAACGGAGTGAAGCTGGAAGATTATTTTGCTTGTCTGACACCTTTTGTGGGCAGCTTGGTGTCTGATGCTTAAACCTTCAGAAGGGAAATCAGCAAGTGAACAAAATAGAAGTTATCATTCATGTTCGCCCAGCAGTTCTCGTCACTTTCTGACTCTTTCATCCAGCAAGACTTTCTGGCATCCAGTCGAGTTGAAGACCATCATACAGATTAAAATGTTAGGAACTGCAGTCAAAGTTTGTAGTTAGGAAGAACAAAGTCCTTTTTCAGGTTAGTTGGATGACCTTTTTGTTAGTACTTTTATTCTGTGCAAACCACATAGTCAAATGGTATGAGTGTGATACATTAAGACATCCTCTGCAAACCTGAGCAGTATAAAATGGAGCATTCTGTCAGATGCAGTTCTGTTGCTTGTCGATAGCAGTGAGTATTTGATGATGATGATGATGATGATGATGATGATGATGATGATGATGATGATGATGATGATGATGATGATGATGATGATGATGATGATGATGATTGATGATGTGCAGTATGTCTGGCTTGTTTTCATGAAGTAAACATTTTGCATGGTGACGATGTAATCTCAGTCTAACCCCCAGCCCCGCCATGTCAGATAACAGGGTTTCTGTTTGTGCTTGCTCGTGAGGTTTTACCTGTGTCTTTGGTGTCCCTAGCTGTCTTGTCAAATGGCTATAGGAAGATGTGGATTTGAAGCAGCAGTCTGAAATCTGGGACTGCATAACAAAGATTATCTTTTTCTGTGTGCTCGCATGTGCATATGCACGCTCAGGTGTTTACAGTTAATTGCTAATGACAAAGCGAGCATTTTATTGCAAGCAGACCTTTCTTTGTGCTGATTTTTTTAAAATAGTTAAGTGACAAAGAAGCCGGCAGCAGTTTTTTTGCACAAGTTTTTTAAAAAAAAACTCCTTGGCAGTAAGCCAGATGCAGCTGGCGATGAAACAGCTTGACAGACAGTTGTAACATTCAGAGGTCTGGGGAGTGCAGCGGTGAAGTGAACGTTGTGCAAGACAGTGTGAATCATGGGTCAGAGGTTCAGAACTGGTCTCTGGCTTCTGCCTTCCTAGAGGATGTTCTTTGCAGAAGCAGACTATTCGGTTGATAAGTTCTGGCGACAACAGTCGTACCAAGAGAAGCAAATTGGTCATTTTTGAAATTTTTTTTACGCAAGACTGTAGTGCAGAAAAGGAAGGAACTGCTGAATCCGAATAGCTGATTCTATCTGTAATTATTTCCCTTTTGTGAAATTTAAGGAAGGGTTATTCTAAAGTGTGCAAGGGGCCACATTTTATAAGCATCTGTTGATATGTCGGCTGTGAGTGCATTGTCCAGAAAATGAACTTTGGCAAGGATAAAAGGGTGGAAACATATTTTCAGTTGATGTGAGAGCAATATGTGGTGGAGCAAAGGAAACATATTGCCTGAGAGTCTGTTTGATGTTTGATTATGTGATATATAATTATTGATTAATTCTTATGATTGACTTCAAATGGACTTTTTGCTTTGACACTTAGCTTATATTTTAAGGAAGAGTGAACTCACAAAATGTGCGAAATCATTAAGGTAAGCACAATGTTTTTCTGAAAAAAAATTTATTTTAAATGATGTGTGAATCATATAATTGCAAGTGAAACCATTTTGTACATCTTGAGTGGGTCAATAAGCAACTAACTACGAAATGGAGACAAAGGGCACTTTTTACTCCGTAATTTCATATTACTGGCCATGGTCTTAGCATATTCAAATTAATCTGTGGCATGCTCATGGCTTCCAATTTTACTGTGGCTTGCTTATTTCCAGGTACACTCGACGTTTCTGCCAGGTACACTCAGGCTTACTCCCAGGGAGTTTAATGTTTGTAGTTAGGAAGACAAAATGTTCACTGTTACTACACGGTTGTACCACATGTTTGTACTTACAAGCTTTGAGAAGAATCTAACCAATTTATTTTAATATCATTGCAGTGACTGAGATGGTGGGTATTTTTTTTGTGGCTTTTATAGTATTTTTTAAAGATGTGTTTGTCCATCAGGCAGTTAAAGTACAAATTATGTATATTTATATTACTGTGCTTTTGAAATAGTTGTAATGTTTCCTAATTATTATTGCCCTTTTTTTTAAAAAAAATCTCATTGGGGCTGGTTTTTCTACTCTGTTTTCCAAAGCATAATGTTTTCCCTACTTTTCATTTGCCAAACTCTTCTTCAGTGTTGTCTGAACATGGCATAGCCCTTCCCCACTCTGAGTCCAACCGTATGTTGCCATAAGAGAAATTTGTTTTGGAGTGATATTGCTTATTTTTTTCAACACAGTGTCATGATATTTGATTACGTCAATCTTTTGAGAGCTTTGTCCAGGATCAGAGGGTGCACGTCGAAGGCTCGCATGTCTGGTCAACCTTGTTACTGAGAAATATCTACATAGGTACAATACAATAATTAAAATACAAGCACCAAAAGGTGTAATAAAATGCCATAATGCTAAAGACGTAAATAGGTATATATTATGATAAATATGTGCAGCTTTGTGGGAGATATTTGTGTGTGTGTGTATTTATGTTTGGTCCACTGGCAGTGTCTGAAGTTCAGTAAAACTGGAAGCTGTTGGTTTAAACAAAATCAGGTTTTATTTGCTAGAAAAGGAAGTTTGAAAACTTGTGTGCTGGTGATTACCAAAGTTCCTTCAAAAACCCTTTCCAAAATGGCAGCATGTCAAGCTTCCATTGGTGGCATATTTGGTTTGTGTGTCTGGTGGCTGAGTCCCTTTGCATTGTCATTGAACCCTATCTCCTCTGAGAATGTCTTCAACGCCTTCATAAGATGCTGACTGTGGATAGTGTTACACTGTAGTGTGGACGAAGAAGTACTTGTTGCCTTTGAAATAAAAGTCTTTGAGATGAACTAAACTCATTCTCACCATTGGCCTATCATCATTTTTATCCAGAAATAAGTTCATGTAATCTTAGTGTAACTGCATGGTATGTGCATTACTGACTGAGCTTCAAGAAATGCATTTGTGAATTGTTTCATGACTGCTAAATACGCACAAGATAAATATACCTCTACCTTCAGTATTTACACAACAAAATGTGTTCTTGTACAGTGTAGTGTGTATGTAAAAGTGGTTTTGTGTCTTGTGCATCTACAACTCTTCATTGGAGAATTGCTTATTCTGTGATTAGTCCTATCTAGAAGTCGCAGCAAACTGGTCATTTTGCAATGCATGAAAAAAATAATAATAAACTAAAGATTCTGCAAAGTAGAATGATTGGCATGGAAAGAATTGTTATTAAACTAGTGCATGCATACTTGCAAGCTTGGATGTGGACACACTTTGCGACATTTTTTTTGTTGTTGATAATTTCTGTTCGGACGGGTATGGTGGTTGATATCTTTAACTTTCACAAATGAACATGTGCCATTTCTTTTGTGCAAGAGTGCTTTTTGTCAGTGCTGTTTAGATTTTTTTCTTTCTGGGACTGGGAGGATAGAACACCATTTTTTTTCTTTTGCTTGTGATGTGCTCAAAACCAACATTTTAAAAAGTAGTGGATAAGGCAAAGAACCTGCTGTTTGTGTCCATAATACAAGAAGTTCTTTGCAGGAATCACTCAGCACCATCTTTACTTGATTCTGAAATTATTGCATTAGGACTGGGGAACTCCCGTCAAGTTACAAGGATGTTGATCATAGTAATCTACAGGGTGATTTGAAATGTTTACTTACCTGTTTGAATGTATCACACTGAAGCTAAACTAGAATGTGGACCTGGTTAGTAAATGTGAACATTAGACCATACAAACGTTAACTTTTAGGCAAAGTCACAACGTGCGCCCTTATTTTAGAAGTAAAATTTGGTGGTGGGGGTGGGGGTAATTCACCCATCTGGTGTGCCCTTGGTTCTCTGTACTTCAAAAACAGACCTGGAAGGATTGTTCCAGCTTATTACACGACAATCTGTGGAAACCATCCCATGAAAACAATCTGTTGACGTTCAGTGTTGAGTTTCATCTCTCATCTGTATTTGGGATAGAGATATTTCATTCTAGCAAATGTGGATGCGTAATGGCTGGTTCTTTGGAAACCGGTGTACATGTATGCGCAACTGTATGAGCGAACTAATGTAATGCATAATTTTGTGAAGCTTGGAATAGACACTGTGGTGTCGTCATTTGATGAAGACTGGCTCAAACCTGCATGTGGCATCCATGCAAAACTTATTCAGTCACATTCTCCCATTTAGCTCACACATTCCACTGTTGCAGAGAGAGTGTGCATGTATGCGTATTCACACTGCATGGTACCAAACGTGGTAGTAAACTTGTGTGCATGAGGATAGCAGTGTTTGTGTGAGAGGACAATTACTCGTCTGCCATAACCATCTTGCCAGTACCACTTATCACAAGACAGAAGGTTAAAAGATTGATCACAATAAATGCCGACAAGAAGAAACATCTGAGAACAATACTTGCAGGGCACTTTATGAGAGAGCATTTTTATTATGCATGATCTCTTAGCCTCCCCATCAGAGGGGTTGAAAACATGCAGCCTGCCCCCCCTCCCTCCACCACCACACACACACTCCCCACTATTGCTGAAGCTAACATAATGACAAACCACACTTTTCAAATACCATATGAACCCCAATCAGAATACATAATCATCAGAACTGACTAGTATAAATGTCTATTACTTTCCCCAAACTGACCCCCAAAATTTCTACTGTAATAAAATGTACTGAGGCATATTTATGAGGGACATCTCTTTGTTTCATTTTTGGACAAGATTTCATAAAGACTGTTCTGTCTGGATTTATTTCCTATGGAGGATGTGAGTTATTCACAATAGCCATGAATGTGGGACATCCATTTCATACATGCCTGGGATCAAAATGAACCATGTTTTAAACTCAACACTGGATATCTTTAAACAGTCAATAATCCCTATTGTATTCTCACCTTTCATCATCACTAAATGAAACAACACAAGGCCATTCTTTACAACTCCTGAATTACATCATTCCACAAATTAAAAGCTTAAGGACTGATATGTGTTTGCTGTGGGGAGAAGACTTCATGCTAGCATGCTGCCTGTGAAATTCAAGGAGTGCACAATTACAGGCTTCGGATTTAGTCATTGCACATACACAAACCACACACCAGATCTCACAGTCCATTCAAAATATGAACAGTAAAAATCCTCATTTTCCAGGGCAGCTTTTTGTAGTAGGACACACAGTACCCCTAGTGAAAATCAATATGGATGCATGTAAGCACCTTTTGAAGGTGTGTGCCAATACAGGAAGACGTGACAGCATATACCTAGTAAGTATCACATTATGATGGCTATTATCTGCAACACAAGACTGCCATGTTTATAATGCAGCTCACAAGGCTCCGGTGAGCAACACGACAGCATCAAAAATTTCCCCAATATGGTCAGAATAATGCTGAAAATATTTTAACAAGAAACACAACGTGCAAATTCAGTATAACATTCAAATCATCTATGGATATCACAGGTGACTCTTCTGCTTAAAACAACTCTTAAAAACCAGCTGTTGAAGAAGGCATGATGGCTCAGAAATTTAGTTTGGGCTTCTTCTACCCTGCACAAACATCCAGCATGTATTTTGACACCAATCAGATTACAATGCAGTAATATATTTAAATCTATCATGAGCTTTCATTGATAGAAAGGTGATCATAAACTTCTCTATGACATTGAATGCACGGAATTTACACCATCTCACCAATGAAGCCGACATCACACCAAGAAGCTAGCCCTTTGAACAGGTGTTGGTGACAGATACAGACGGAAATATTCTCACTGGAGACAGCATCTGAAGATCTATCCCATGACTCTCACTTCACTGAAGACAAGCTCATAAATTGTGCACCAACATGCCACATTGCATACTTTTTCTGTTTGCATGCTTCACGCATGTGTGTATGCACAAGCATGGATCTGTGTACTGTGCCACAACTACATATGACATTTGGACTGTAGTCATGCTCCATCACAAATGTGGTTAACACGTTCCATGCCACCATGTTCAGCGTTCACACGCCATGGGGTTTGCCACCTCACAGCTTTGATTCTGGGGGCGCCCTGTTCAAGACAGCTTGCATGTCTAATAAGCTCTGTCGGATAGCAGCAGCCATCTTGTCTGAGTCTGTTTCTGAGCAAACACTATACGCTGTCACAGAAAAGAAAATTTTCATGTCCTGTGGGTTGTAGCAGAACCCGTAGCCGTCAGGAACTGTTGGACCAAACAGCATCACCAAGTTATGCCTGGCTCCGACCTGTAAACAAAGTAATTTCTTGACAGAAGATGGTATATCAATACAACAAGAAGTACTTGAAACGCTCAAAGTAACCGTATGCAGATGCATGCGACCGAGGGAGCTTACTGTACCCAAACACGTAGCAAAGAGAGGGTCGAAAGAAAGGGACCAGGCAGATCCTCTTTTGACCCTTTCCTTGCTACGTGTTTGGGTACAGTAAACTCCCTTGGTCGCATGCATCTGCATACAGTTACTTTGAGCATTTCAAGTACTTCTTGTTGTATTGATAATTTAAGGGCTCGGTCCTGGTTTGTTGTTTATTAGAAGATAGCATATGTCACTGGATTGGTTCACAATGGAGTTAGAGTCAGCGTAATTAATGTTTAATGTAAGGTTGGAAGTTAAAAATTACTGTAGTCTGTTCTGTCTAAACTCCATGTTTGCCAGAGCAACATGCACTTACTTCCGTATTTTTTTCGTTTCCTTTGTTTTTTTCAATTCTCTCTCTCTCTCTCTCTCTCTCTCACACGAACACACACACACATCCATGCATGGATGCATGCACATATGCATAAATGGATAAGACAAAAAAATCTGATAAGGGTTTCAAGTGAAAAATATTGGAGTTGATCAGTAGGTAGGGAGTTTTCTGGCTTACTCCTGGGGTGAAGTTTACATACTCAATCTTATAGTTTACTTATAAGGGAAGCTATTCTTCTCACGACATTTGCCCCTCTGTGCGCTAATATTTTTCTGCACCAATTTGGCAGCGTGCAACTTCATCCTTTTCACTTGTTTTTTTAAAAATATTTTTCTTTTGATTGGCAGAAAAACATTTTAGAGTCAGGGGTTAAAAACTAAGCTCAGATATAAAACTGTAATCTTTTTTTTTTTTTCTTTTCTTAACACTTTGTGCCTTTGTGCATTCAAGAACCAACGGCTACAGTAAGATTTCTGTCATGAAGTTGAAGACATCCAAACAGAAGTTATTGCATGAAACTGAAGCTGCATCATATCACATAACCATTCAACACACCCAAGCGCTCTTCTTTGAAATACTGTAGTACCCCATGAAAATCTGGAAATCTTGTAAGTACATGACATTGTATTTTTAGCAGCAAAGCAGTGAGGGGATCCTTATAGGGTAACATCTAGGAATGAAAATGAATTCCCACCTGGCTGGTGGACAGCCTGTAGTAAGTGCTCTCAGTGAAAGATGTATCCAGGTACAGCTCAGGTAAATTGTATCCATTTTCCAGTGCTGCCAGTTTAAGCCCTAGCAAATGTCTGTCTATTCCTTGACCAGAGACAGCCTAGACATTCAAAAAAAAATATGCATATATGTATAAAAAAATACCAAAGAAAATAAGACACTCAAATGAGAAGAAACCTCTGATCCAACTCTTGTGACTGCAACTTGCAAGCATGTCATCTTTCATCTTCCACAAATCAACACCAGAACACTAAGATGAACACAAACATTGCAGAGGTGGATCTGCCAAGTTCCTTTCTTTCGGCCCTCTCTTTGCTACGTGTTTGGGTACGGTAAGCTCCCTCGGGCACACACGTCTGCATACGGCTATGTTTGAGCGCTGCCAGTACCTTAGTTGGAGTTATTGCAGAGGTGATTTAAAATTAGTCTTAATAAACAGGAGGGGGGTCGGGAAGAGAGGACTGCATGACGTGGGCTACAGGTACAAAAACACCAAGCTTTTTGACGCTGTGAATCAGAGTACAAGACATCCTGCAGGGTAGCCACCGTCAGCACAGCATACTTCAAGCATTCGATCAGGGATGTTAACTGAATACATGGGCCTGTCCTGATGGCAGAACATTCTCTTCTTTAATGCACATGTGATGATAATAAAATAATATCTTTTAATGTGCATTTCCTAGCCAAGAGCATGATTCGGTAGACTATACAAAATGTAAACTTGACATTACACACATTTACTGATTTAGACATCACTTGGATATGTAATACATGTATAAAAAACATATGTACATGCACACAAACCAAAAATACAGATTTCCCAATACTGTGTAGCACAACAGAGTACAGAAAAAAGTAAATCTATATAGGCATACAAAGATCAAGCAATGAACTAAAAACACAGACAAAACATGGCAAACGTAAACATCTTTCGAGCCAGTCCGAATCATCAATCAGATTCAATGTGGATTCTTTAACTTTTCATTTCTTCTTCAAGAAAGGAAGGACGGGAAAGAGAGAAAGGAAAATGGGTTGGGGGTGAATCTGAGTAATTTTGTAAAAATGCTTGCTGGAGACCGCTAAGCAACTTTCTGTACCTCGTCAGTGTACTTTCGGTGGGCCTTCACTGCTTCTTTCAGTAAGGCTACTTTGGCTTTGTCCGGCAGAGACGGGTTCTGCATCCCTTGTGTAAACTCAAGAGACTGGGCAGAGCATGATCGAATCGTGTCTGTTCGACCAAGCTGGAACTGACGAAGGGAAGCTGTTTCATACGTAGCACAGGGTCTCTTGTGCAATCTGGTGGACAAAACAGAACTGAAATTTTACTATGCAACCAACAAGTAACACAAAAATAGACCATTTGTAACAATATCTTTCTGGATTGATGGTTTTATATTTTACAAAACTTCTCATGGCCGATTCACATATGCATTGACACCTAAGCATTTCCAGCATGGTCTGTGTTATTCAGGACAGGCACCTAACTCCCCACTCCAGATGAGGAAACTCCCATTCTGCACTTTGTTGTTGTTATGGTCTTGATAGCGAATGATGACACAATTTATCATGTTACCTGTAATTGCACTTTGTTGTTATGGTCTTGATAGCGAATGATGACACAATTTATCATGTTACCTGTAATAAGCAAGCTGAAGAGCCATCTGGATGAAGGCATCAGGGCTCAGACGGCATCCTTTGATGTAATTTTTCCCAAAACCATCAAATGTGGCTATTTTAACTTGTACATCCTTTACCAGCCTGTAAAATTACAAGCCTGACATTGAAGGACTTGAAGCTAACAACTGTTAAGACCTCCCAGAGAGATCCCTCTCCATATAATGACAAAGTCAGAATCAGAGAGACGGAGGGTGGGGTGGCAGGGAATAGTGAAGCTGTATTGTCAAGCATCTGTGTATAGTCTAGCATTCTGCAGCAAATTTCTAAAAAAGGGAAATTATTTAAAAGGAATTCCAACTGATGAAAAGCAAGGATGAAAATAAACAGGCTGGCATAACACAGGATTTCAAATATCACCAGCAAATTAACAACAAAATCGTGTGCATCATCACACAGATGATTAATTGCATCCTCATTCTCAACCAAACTTATTCTTAGAAAAAGTACAGAAGAAAGTTCTCACGATTCCATTTCCTTTTCAGCCAGCTCAATGGCATTGCAAGCTCTAGTGGGAAGATTAAAGGTCAGTTTGACCGGAGGCTTGGAGTCTACTGCTGGCAGTCCCAACTCCACATTCTTCTCTCTGAATCAAACAAGGCAACAGATCACAGTTTAGAGGGTGGTCAATGGAAAGCTTTTCATCAAACTCCGACAGAAATTTGGCAAAGTACAAAGGTATTTACAACACGTGCTCTACAGGCAAAATGCCACTATAACATAGCTACATCTTAACATTTGGATAGAAAATGGACTTTGAATAAATTTAAGCTAAGAACGTGAATAAGGAAATTGATTTAAAATACAATGTACACACAGAAGTTAAAAAGCATGACATTTACACAAAATCAGAAACATGGTCCAACAGAGCAGCTATTGGAGGGCCTTCAGCTGAGGTGTGTTCATAGTTTAATCCACACGCTCCATCAGCACCTGCAATAAACTAAATGACCAAAAAAATGGGTAATGAAGATTGAACAATTAAGATACTGGCAGCGCTCACACATAGCCGTATGCAGACGCCTGTGCCCAAACGGAGCTTACCGTACCCAAACACGTAGCAAAGAGAGGGCCAAAAGAAAGGAACTTGGCAGATCCTCAAAAGTTCTGCCAAGTTCCTTTCTTTCAGCCCTCTCTATGCTACGTGTTTGGGTACGGTAAGCTCCCTTTGGGCACAGGCGTCTGCATACAGCTATGTGTGAGCGCTGCCAGTATCTTTGTTGGAGTTATCTTTCGATAATTTAAGCGCTCTGTCCTCATTTGTTCTTTATTAATTGAAGATTGAACAATTAATAAAAGCAGTAAAACATGCAATGTAATACAAGCAACAAAAAAACATATACACGTACAGGTGCCCACAACAATCCTGAAGTAACTCAAACTGTTAACTCAACATTTAACTCAACATTTTGCAGATGATGCCCCTACCTGTAACGTTTTGTCAAACCACCTGTTGCCTGAGTTAAACTCTGCACCATCTCCATGGAGCATTTGCCTAGCAACTGTTGATCGACTGTCTGTCCCTCGTGGGACTGGTTTGTCCAGAGATAGGGTACAGATGCTTCGCTGTATCTCTCTGAAAGAAGCTTTGTTGGTTTTATCTATGCAGAAAACAGAAAAACAGAGCTGTGTGTTTAATAGCCACAGATCGTTGCTTGCTGAATGGTGATATATCCAGGCTAAGAGATAGGTCAAATGGTGATATATCCAGGCTAAGAAATAGGTCAAATTTTGTGGTAAGGGCAGAGTCTGGGGGGTTTGCAGTTAGGGGTCATTGAAAATAATGTAATAAATGGTTGAAATGACACAAAAGAAATATATTATTGTGCATGCTCCAAAGAATTAAAAAATGTGTTTATCAAAAAGTTGGGGGGGGGCTGGGAAGGGGGTAATGGTTTTGGTCATTATTTTCAAGGCGAGAACCACCTTAGGGTCATGGTTACTGTGTCAGTCTGAAGCAACACAGCTCCTGTTCATCACAACTGAAATATGAAAGAAGTTTACCAGCAAACTGGGTAAGTCACATATACCTTTAATCATCTCATGATACACAGAACCCCAGGTGTCTCGGTCAAGGGAGGTCAGCAGACCTAAGGGAGTAGCAGGGTACTGAGACTGCTCCACAATGTCCTGTAACTGGTGATACAACTGTGACACACTGAGTGGCTTCCCTTTCTGCCCGTACACATCCATGGTAAAAATCTGCACCGAGTACCACAAACTGTCAGCGGTTAGAAAGCTGAACGAGAAGAGTGGGAGAGACAGATACAGAAAAATTACAGGAAGCTACGCAAAACTACATACTAGGCGATCCCTCTGCTCACACCACCATAGCCAAAAGCAAAACTATCTGTTCAGTTGTTTACTTGCTACAATACTGACAGCACACATTGGAATGTCTCACATGCTCTTTTATTTTGTTCAGTTTATTCGTGTGATCGGAAATAAAAATACATTCAAAAGTACACACAAGTGCAAGGATCATTATCTGAATTCATGTTCAGTTCTGCCAGATTACAGTAGTTGTATGACCCTCCTGCAAGTTTCCATTGCTTAAAAATTTATGTACAAATCAAGACAGGAAAATAATAGTTTTTACAGTCCTTATTTTCACGAAACTTTGTTCTAAACCAAAGTTATGGGGGCTACCCACATGATTCGGCCTACCCACATGATTCTGTCTACCCACATGATTCGGCCCACCCACATGATTCTGTCCACCCACATGATTCTGTCTACCCACATGATTCGGCCCACCCACATGATTCGGCCCACCTACATGATTCTGTCTACCCACATGATTTGGTCCACCCACATGATTTGGTCCGCCCACGTGATTCGGCCCACCCACATGATTCTTCTACCCAAGTGATTCGGCCCACCCACATGATTCTGTCTACCCACGTGATTCGGCCCACCCACATGATTCTGTCTACCCACATGATTCGGCCCACCCACATGATTCTGTCCACCCACATGATTCGGCCCACCCACATGATTCGG
>SMGT01015199.1:348553-365447 GCA_004794575.1 Lanistes nyassanus | reverse complement strand
CATGAGAAGAAACTCTGATTTTAAGAATTTTAATGCATGGGCATTCATTTTGTTTTTAAAATGACCCTACCATGCACAAAACCAAACGTATGTACACTGAAGATCTGGTTATTAATCAGCAGCACTTCGACATGTCTTTGTTTACCTTGAAGGATTGCAGGCTTTCAGATTTTTTAGGCAGCAGATAAACACCCCTAAAATTGCTCTTCTTTTTAAGTTCCCTTTTTGGTGTGATGGATACAGCTTACAATTTATATTGCCATCATTCTTATGACACTTATTTCCAAAAATGAATTGTAAGAAACCAAACTCTTAAACTCTCCAGAGGAGGAGGGGGAGGGAGGAGTGCTGGTGGTGGTGGTGGTGCTGATGGAAGGGTTGAGCAAGTGCCTACATTTTTCCCCAGACTACAAAAAATAGGAAGGGGAAAAATTATGTTATCCTGACCAGACACTGTACATGCCCATATTTTAGGCTTAGTTATCCCTTGTTGGAATGCTTATTTTGTGCTTATCTGCATGTTCAATATCCCCATCCCTCACCCAGTTAGAACTTCGTACTGAGGTCATACTTATATCTACTTCTAGGGCTATTCTTGCTTACATTAGCTGCTCATTTTTCCCTTTGTAAGCTTGCTTCGGCAAGACAACAGCTGGATTGAAGTTGACGACCAGCGGTACACGACAGTCTAGATATGCCACGTTCCTCCACCATTCTGAAAGCTAGAAAATATTTAGTGCACAGAATCACTTGCTATGCACACCCTCTCTCTCTCTCAATTCAGCATATGAGTGCACCCAACTGACCACTGACTGAAAGAGTGTGTGTGCACTCATGTACTCTCCCATTCATGCATCCTATGCATCAAGACATGCATGTACAAATACATGCACTTAAATGTAAACTGTAAATGGACATGCACACTCTCATATACAGTCAGATATGCAGATCTGCAAAGTGTGTATTTTCAGTTGTTGTATACAGTTCTTTGCACAATCATAGTATTTAAAAATATGGAAATAAAGAAACAAATACTTTATATGTTTCATCACAAAATATCCCTTTAAGTACCCATATATATATATATACACACACACAAGTTTTTAACCAAAATATGCTTATGTTTTATTTTTTTTTAACTTGCCAGTTATAGGACAATGTTAAATGACAGCATGACTACATGGGCAAGGTTCTAATTCTGTGCTTGTGGGCTTGGCATGTGGGCTTGGCTATTTGAGGGATTCCTGTGAGTTTTACTCTGGGTTTCGAGGACATTTAATATGCGGCCAGGAGTTACTTGGACTTTTGCTGAAAACATTTGTTCTTTACCCAGTTGGTCTCCTCTGCTGCCTTTTTTTCAAGAATCGCCTGAAGTTCTGGTCCTGGGGACTTGAGAAACTTGTTGACAATCTAAAAGTAGATATTAAAACAGTAAACATCTGCACATACATGTCCAACCACACCCTGACACACATACAACGTACCTCTATTGCACCACTAACAAAATTACTAAATGGATGGATAACTTTAATAAAAGTTTTGTGGTTTACAATTTTCTGATTGAGTCTAAACATATTTATTTTATCTATAACAATAAATGTAGATTTTTAAAGCGCCGGAACACATTTCATACACACTTCGCGTGGACAAGGCATACAGACACTCTAACAAAAAACAACGAACACACACACACACACACATCTATCCTACATGAGCAAACCTCTTGCGTAGTCTTGAATTCCTCGTCTGTGATGAGAGGTCTCACTATACGCAGGTATTTATCCATAGTCTGTTGGAGGGGTGGAACTGGCAGTTGAGGAAGTGAATATTGTACGGAGAACATGCGTCCTCGTGGGGTCACCTTGATTCCACCAGTCATTTTTATGGAGTTGCCCAGTCTCCTGAGCTGCAAGTGTCCAGGTTTAGAGTGAAAAAGACAAAGAAAAGGAAGGGGGAGGGGGCTGGAAGGAGATCCTGATTAACAAGAATTATCATGCAAACTGTTGTTACTAATAGTTTAATTTTAAGAACATGTAACAAATCCAAAGAATTAAGCAGAGTTATCAATAAACATACAGTTCACGAGTCTCTCTCTCTTTCTCTCAAACCCACACATGAATACACACACACACACACACACATGCATGCACTATTTTGTATAAATATTTCCATAGCAAATACATATTTTAAATCAGAAAAGAAAGGGTGACTGGGGCTTGGGGTAAATAAGGTCACAACGAAGGAAACTTGGCCAAGCATGACTTAGACAAGACGTCAACGTTTTAGGGCATGGCCCCTCCTCAGCAACCATGGATGACCAGCATCTCTGTCAAGTAAGTGACCATCTTATTATCTGTTTGTGTCATCCTGAAGAAGGGGCCATGTCCCGAAATGCTGACATCTTGTCTAAGTCTTGCTTGGCCAAGTACTCTTTGTTGTTACTCTATTTTGGATCACTAAAAATACAGATTGGCTGTATTGATTTAAGACAAAAATTGAATTCGCTAAACTACAAAAATCCTTTTACAAAAGTTAATAAATGCTTGTTTGATAACAAGGGATTCTGCACTAACAATCCAGCGTAGCAGCAAGTTGCCTGGTTTTTAAAAAAAGACAAAAAACTATAGATAACCTTTGGTTTACACTGCTACAGCCTACAGATGATTACTATGGCTGTGCATAGGACTAAAATTGTTGGTAAAAGATATCAAAAAAAGCAAACATACTGTTATTTAAGAAACACTCTTTTTTCTTATAGATTCAGCAATAGAATCGTGAATTTTGTTTCTTGACATCAGTTTCACAGCACAGAACAGTATATCTATGGTCTGAAGGCAGCAAACAAGTGACAAAGACGGATCCATGAAACTAAACATTAACCATGCTGGTAAAGAAAGACAAGACCTAGAAAGAAACACTAATTAGTAATTATAGCTGCAGAATGTCATTTTCAAGGTCTGGAGAACAACTTACCTAGAGGACTGACTACAGCACTGAAGCTAACACCAGCACCTGAACACATGCTGACCTACATACCCATTCACTGATTCAGTACTCATGCACCTTTGCAGCACACATGAACCCAGACGTATCAACTCAGCAAGGCATAAAATGTGTTTTTTGCTCTCTCTTCTTCTATCTAGTGTACATGTCATCTTAACTGATCCACTGCAGCTTGCCCTCTCATAAGATACTGGTTGGAATGTTAAATACTCTGACTTTACGTAACTTCTGCAAGCTGCTACATAAGTAGCTCCTACACAAATTGCAAGCTGCAAATAATAATCTGGTCTCGAATAAGAGTTTTTGCTGTAATGCATTCTTCTCTTCCCAAAAAATGAGAAATAACAATCTTTTCCAAATCCTGCTATTTCGCGTCAGTGTCACAATCTGTAATTACAGAAAAACTTTTGTTTTCACTGATTCCAGCGAAAGATTTTAGTCATGTTTACAGGTAAATGGTTAGGAAATAATGTTCTCGGTCAAGCTGATTTGTCATTCATATGTGCAAAGCCTCATATAAAATAAAACAAGTGAACAGGCCCTATGACGACACTTATAACCAAAAGCTCTAGCCATAGTAGGATCTAACAAGTTTGCTTGGTGTCAACGTTTCTCTTTAACCTGTTCCTTAAAAAGATCATCACGTGAGACCCTCCACAAACACACAAGTACCATCTCTTAAGCAGAAGAGTCATCTCCATCCTGCACTTTGCTGATGATATCAACGTTCTGGGTGACAGCAGCCAAGAACTTCAGGAACTGACAGGCTTGCAGAACACGTGGGGACTTAGGGAAAGGAGGTGGGCTCTGAGTAAAGTGAACATTAACAGCACAAGCAACATGCAGACATACCTATGAATAAAGACAAGTTGAAAGATTTGGAAATTTCAAATATCTTGGCTCTATCCTGAAAAGAGATAGAAGACCAACTACAGAAGTCAAGATCAGACAACCAGCACTTTCAAATTATGGGGGAACAGCAACATCAGCTTCCCAAACCAAGATCAAGCTCTACAAATTTCTAACTGCCTCCATCCTGCTGTATGACTGTGAAAGCTGGACTTTGACAACTTTGACCAAATGCTTCCCCAAGTTCCTCACAATCTTCTGGATGGAACACAAAACAGAATCCTAAGTTTGCCATCAAGTAGGCAGACTGGCTGGTCCCAGGGAACCTCTCCTCATCACCATTAAGAAAACAAAGATGGCAGGGTTCAGCGACACATCACAAGACACTAATTAAGATCATTTTGCAAGCGACAGCAGAAATTGTTAAAAGCTGCATCTCACATCCACCAGTGATCTCATCACAGGACTGACATTAGATGAAATTACAAAGTGCTCAAGTTAAGTAAAACTGAAATCTAAAATGCCAGGACTGGTGTAATTTTTGTGTTCTTAATTCCACAGTTAAATGAAACTTCAGAAATCAAATAAGGAAATAGTCTTTATCATCCTTACAGTGCACTATCTCGGCTGTTCCTTTAAGTGAATATTCTGTGTGTCGACAGCCCTTGATCAGAGTCCACCAAATATTGAGATTTCTAAATGAAATCTCTCACCGGGTCAAAGTCTACACTATACTGCGTGTCCTCGCCCGAAGACTTTATACTTTTATAGTTTGGCTCGGGTCAGGAGATAAATCTCCGTGACGGTTATAATAGGGGCCTACTATACAAACAGCAATTTAAGTTACGCGTTCTTGCATTAAACAAGCATGTATGTAAGGCCGAAAGTGATATATGAAATACCATCCTTAAATAAAAACTCAACTGTACTTTTTAAAAGTTGTTTTACTTGATAATTCAGTGTGACACTGACTTGACAGCAAATATATTATCAGGATCGAGTCACCATTGCCGCACTGGCCACCGCGAATGGCTCGATCATTGAGACAACTGGTAACTGGATTTAACATTTATCATGCCTTTCTGGCCTTCTCGCTGCAGACTGAAACTTTTACTACGATATGAAAGATAAATGAAAGTATAAGGCTATATTTTATAGCTGTTGCGACACACTCTAATTAAATCCCTGCTCTAATATTAATTCTAGTCTTGACTAATAATCTTCGTTGCGCACTGCAATATAAAAATAATGAATATTTATATCCCGCTTTCACTAACAGGGAACACATTTTTAGAAGTATCTCGCAAAAAACATACCAGACATAGCTGTTGTGTGCGAAGCATGATCAGCCTCAGCGTGCTAAACAGATTAGCAAGCTCGAAGTTGACTCGGGTTTGTTTTGATATCAAGACGCATGTGCAGCATTGGCTGAGTGACCGCTTCCGCATTGAGTCTTGGCGAGCCTTCGTCATCTTTGTCAACATTTGATCCACAACTAATTGTGCATATTCTCAAAAATGCACATACAATTGCTTGACATTTGGAAAGGTTACGAGCTGAATGCACCTATTAAGCCAGTGTCACAGTTCGTGTGATTTATATCCAAATGACAATCCCCCAAATATGCCATAACACATTTTATAATTTTTGTGAATGTGAACGGGAGTGCAGACGACATCTCTTGAATAATTTTCATAATGTATCCTGGATCGAGCACTTGTAAGTGGGATTTCTGATGGATTAGTTGATTTTTTGATTCAAGGACGAAAGGGGTAAGAATGCTGCACAAAATCAGCTAGTAGAAAAAAGTCGTTGACAACTATCTCCATTATACTCTTTCAGCGTCAATGCCTTTAATGATTGGCGGTATTATATAAACTTGAGGTTGCAAGGTTGAACCATATCGAAGGAGATCCATGTATCATTTTCACTCATGTAGAATTGAAAGGCACATCATTGCCACTGAGTGATGGCACAGGCACAAGATGCAAGATGTTGATATGTGCATCTATCTTAGAGTACCTAAGACATAAATTGTTTTGGACTTTTCACCACGCACATCTGTCCGTACATGTAACATACAAAAGAACTCGATTGACAGCTAATACTTTGTTATTGTAAAACTATTACTAGCCTTTCCATTTACATAAATAAATACTGTTTTGCATGGTCATCAAAATAATATGTTTAATCACGGTAGAACAAAAGGAACTTAACCAAGCAAGACTTAGACAACAGTAAGTCAATGTTCCGGGGCATAACTCCTTCAGGACGGCACAAAAAGACAGACAGCAAATATTGAATTAAAGATAACTTAGCTGACAAGGACGCTGATCATGCACAGTTGATGTCAGGTGATGTTTAATCACATTAAGGCTGTTGCAGGAGAGAGGAATCTGTGTATATATTGATATATATTTACCTTTGCACATATGGGATCTCTCAAGTCAACAGCATTATTGTGATGTCAGGCATGAGTGTACTGCCGAAGACAATGCTGACATTGACTTTACAATATGACCAAGTTTTAAAATATATCTTTTGGAAAACTGTACCATCAAATCTTTAGCAGCAGTTGCTAGATATGTGAGCCTCCTTTTTTGGTGTATTTGGTTAAACTGGAATATTTATGTAAAGTCTCCATTTTGAGGCTTTTTTTAGGGCTGTACTGGATTCTTGATGCAAAGTCCCATTTTGCACTTATTGATTTGAAATTGTCTTGATCTTTCCTGAGTAATCAAGCACAAAACTCCCTTGAACCCTGTGCTAGGTCAAGTACCATTTACACTTACCTGGAATTGACTATTATTTCTACTTTTGTATACATGATGGTGCTACTCCCACAGCCAAAGAGGGAAGTGAAAACCAAACTGTCATTTTGTTTTAATTTAACGTTGTTGTTTTTCTTTTATTTCCTATAGGGGAGACTATGGCACATTTCTTCAGAATATGGCTGATTTTTGCCTCCGTGTTTTGGCCACTGCAATGCCAAAAAGACATTCCACTTACCTTAGGGGGGATCTTCCCCATGTCTGGCAGCTGGGCGGGAGGAGTGGCCTGCAAGCCAGCAGTAATAATGGCCCTTGAGAGGGTGAACAATCACCCGAACATACTGCCTCGATATCATCTAAACATGCAGTACAATGACAGTCAGGTGTGCTGTGTTTTAAAACAGTGTTCTCATCCAGTTATTATCTCTCTTTCTCTCTATCTCTCTTTATTGTTTTTTTTGTTTGTTTTGACTTTAATTAGCATATTTCTTTGAGTTTTAAAGCATGCCTTAAGTTGGACTGCTTATGTGGAGCTTTCATCGAACTGCTTTAATTTTACATGTATATATACCTGTTTATGCACAGTGTATGCCAGGGCTGGGTACGAAGGTATTATATCAGCTACTGTACGACAAACCAACCAAGATTATGGTGCTGTCTGGCTGTTCCAGTGTCTCTACTTTTGTTGCTCAGGCTGCCAATATGTGGAATCTTATCGTGGTATGTAAACAGTTGTATGAATGAGACAGTACAAATGCAATGCTAGAAGTAGTGAACTGCTTCATACTCTTTTAAAATTTCATTAGGGGTATGTGTGTTCGACCTGGTTTTATTGTACTTTCGCAGTTAAAATTGTATATGCATTTCCATTAGCAAAACAGGTACAATGTTAATGGAAACAAAGGATGCAGAATATAAAATTGAAAAAAGTTAATATACTTTTCCATCACTGATTGCAGCTTGCTTATGGAGCAAGCTCACCAGCACTTTCAAACAGGGAAAGATTTCCCATGTTTTTTCGTACGCATCCATCAGCAACAGTTCACAACCCCACCCGTGTCAAGTTATTCAAACATTTCAAATGGAACAGGATTGCAACCATTCAGGAAACCCAGGAACTGTTCACTTCAGTAAGTTTTGTGTCCTCTTGAACATAGTGAGTCTGTCACTACACATGACATCTGTCTTATGTCCACATGAATTCACTGAGTCTGTTTTTACATGTCCATCTTACATTCTTTTGAACTCACTGAGTATATTACTGCATGTCCATCTTACATTCTCTTGAACTCACTGAGTATGATACCACATGTCTGTGTTACATTCTCTTAAATTCACTGAGTATGTTTAATGTTACTACATGTCTGTATTACATTCTCTTGGAGTCACTGAGCCTGTTACTAAGCCACAAGCATCTGTCTTACATCTACGTGAATTCACCGAATCTGTTACTGTCCATCTTACACCCTCATGATCCACTTGCGCTTACCAAATCTATTACTGTCTGTCATCTTGCATCCACTTAAATTCACAGAATCTGTTACTAAGTATCTATTTTGCATCCCTCTTTAACAGAGCACCAAATTCAGTGAGTGGCGAGGAAGTTAAAGCTAGTATTGTTTGTCTTTGATGACGTGACCGTTTCAACTCTCTTCCCTTGCAGTTTGATATAATCATGCATGTGAAGGGCCAGTGGTGGTAGTTGCACAAAGAGAAAAGCTGGTTGGAGAGAACCGTTTTTTTCCTGATCCTGTATCTGCTGTTTTCTGTCAATGATCTCATGTCTACTTAGACTATAGAATCACTCAATGTGAAAGTCCACCAAGCACCATCAAACTGATATGCTTAGTTGTTAATGGCATTACACATACTTATGTGCTTTCACATGGGCTTGCATGCTTACTTTCATTATTGTTAAACTGGAGCTTGGTTGTTTTCCAGACAATCGAAGATCTGGAGAAGCGTGTTAAAGAGGCCGGTATTGACATTGCTGTGAGGCAAAGTTTTTTGACAGACCCAACCAATGCAGTCAGAAACCTAAAGGTGGGTTTATGTTGGTTGGTTTATTTAGTACATGTATTTCCATTGGCTTTTCCATCTGTCCATCTTTTCTTCATTCTGTGGACAGGTTTTTAAGACAAGGATGAATCCAGCTGTTCAGGACAATATTCATGGAAATAAATGAGCTAAACCATGAATAACTCAAAAAGCTTGGAACGATAGACAATAGAAAATTTATTAGGAAGAAAATTGATAATAGTTTATTCTTGAATGCTATTTTGTGATTGCTTTTGTTGCAACTCAAGGGACTTTGTCTGTGACAGAGGCAAGATGCACGAATTATTGTTGGCGTTTTTTATGAAGACATGGCCAGGCGAGTGTTTTGCCAGGTAATCCTGCTCATCTTCTTGATTGTATTTGTGGAAGCTATGGTTCTTAAGAACCATCGAAAGTCATAGAATTTTCTTTGCAGTAAGTCCTATCACTACAGGCAATACTGACATTATGAAGATTATCTGGCATCTCTTTCATAATCTTAATTCATACTTATAACAGTAACTGTCCTCTGCAGCTGGCGGTGTTGAAAATTCTATTAACAGTAGCTGCCTTTTCTTTGGCACACCCATCTTGTTTTTAAAACCGCAGATTTTTACAGACTAAAAGATCCTGCAGAAAGTTTAATTTAACTCATGTTGATGACAGCTGCTGAAGGACAAACTTATAATTTCTTGCCTAACACACTAGTCCTTGAAATTCTACATACTGGTGTTATCTAAGTTTGGGACACCTGTTACATTTCATACTGTCAGACACATAATGTGCACCTACATGCAGTAACCCTAGAAGACTACAAATAGTTCAGTAGGGCCACAACCCCTTTTGAAAGGAATGATGATACATTATGAAATAGATATATTAATATATCTATATATAGATATGTTAAAATGTCATACAGGTAAACATTTATGATAATACAGCATCTCCTAGTCTAAACACATGGTACGTAAAAATACATGACTACTATACATTTCATCAGTGTCTTATAAAATCAGAGGACTAATAATGAATAAGGTGCATCCCGTCTTAGGGATTTTCCACAGATGTGCGCAAGTGGAAATGTGTACACTCTTGTGTTCACAGCCAGAAGGTATTCACAATTGTCATTTTGTTTAGTTAAATATTTTGTATTGTGCAGGCTTACAAAGAGAAGCTGTATGGAAAGAAATATGTGTGGCTCATCATAGGCTGGTACCCTGACAACTGGTATCGCACCCGAGATGACCGTCACAACTGCACAGTTGAGCAGCTGATGGAAGCTTTGGAGGGTCACTTGACAACAGAAGCTGTCATTCTCCACCAGGAGAACACAACAACAGATGTTGGGATGGTAAGAGTAACGCAGTTTTGTTCTTGGAGAGGGTTATTTACTGATTTATCACATCAACAAAATGTAGTAACTTAGACATTTTCTGTCAGTAACGATTACTGAATATACCATTTAAATAAGTGCATACTTCATACAAGTCTTGACTCTTGACCCATACAATTTTTGACTGGTTTAAAAGGTTCTTGCTTCTATAGATGTGTGGACAAATCTGACTAAATTGATACATGATTAAAAAAAAAAAGACATCCTTACACAAGGTCTTAAATATTACAACTCTTGGAAGATATCAGATCATCTTCATAGCTGAAGCATAAATTTGACAGTCCATGAAGGCGAAGCTGGACTAACATGAGAATGTCTGTGCTGTTTTGTTGCAGATGCCTCAAGAGTTTACTCAACGTTTGAATAAGGAACTAAACACAAGTGACCCTAGTCTGATCACCGGCTATCCTGAGGCACCTCTGGCTTATGATGCAGTGTGGGCACTGGCTTTTGCTCTGAACAAGACAGCAAACAAGTAAGTTAAAATGTCCAGGATAATGTGATGTTTCATTTAGGAATTTATAGGACAACAATTAAACCTACCTAGTGTGGACACTCTATGTTCCACCCAAAAGTGTCCCTACCTGAGAAATCTGTGTCCTCCCACATCCGTGTTTATGTAATTGAGCATTTAGCGTAACAGTTACATAGTACTTCTTGGCATAAATGAGCCCAGATTGTGGTTTCATTATTATTTAATGTAAGTCAGCAGAAGAGAGGTAGAGGAGAGAGGATGATGATGGATGTTGGATGAAGGAGGAGAAGCCTGAGATCATCAACGAAAACCTCCCTGATGGTCAGTCCTGTGAACTGTTGCCACATGTGGAGAAAGTGTGTGCTGGACACGTAATCTGAACCGGTCATACACGGTATTAGCGGCAAGCACATGTCATGCTATTCTAAGGGCCACCCTAAAAACTTTTTACACAATCTAATTTTAGGTGTCCTGCTTGTTTGTATTTCATACTAGCTTTTATCGGCTTATTCTGTTCCTAATTGTTCTTTACGATTTTGTTAGGCTTGCAGAGAAGGGCATGAGATTGGAGGATTTTAACTATTCAAATAAAGAAATTGCGCAAGAGATCTATTCCGCCATGAATTCTACCAAATTTCTTGGAATATCAGTAGGTATCCTGTCCTTCAGACTTCATTTTTTTAAAAACTTATGTCTGCGTATATGTGTATGTATGTGTGTGCATGCATATGAACAGTTACGGGGATGTGTGCACATACTGCCATGTATGCTTGTTGAGAGTTTAAGATGATCATTATTTTGTCATTCAGTTGTCCGTTTTTTCCCTTTGATGGCATAGTGACATGGATTTAGTATTGTAGGTTTCATACCTGCACTAGCTTTCCTTCTATGACAGGGCAACGTGGCATTTTCCTCTCAAGGTGACAGAATTGCCCGCACACAGATTGAGCAGATGATCAGTAAGTAGAGGTTCTGCAGATACATTACCCCATTCAAAAGCTCTTTAACTGTTTTCTCTTACAAAATGAGTTTCATAACTTTGTGAGGTTTGAAAATCTGCTTGTGCATCCAAGTATGTTTGACTGACTGCAAAATGTGTTCTACAGATGGCACTTACCACAAGCTTGGCTATTATGATAGTTTGGCGGACAATTTCACCTGGTTTGGAACTGATAGATGGATTGGTAAGTTCAGCCATCTATTTTCCCTGAATATTGTCTCACGTGTAAACTGTTCAACTGCTTTTTCATAATAATAACTTGAAAACAGTTTTGTTGATCATTGTTATAGCTTTCTTATTCAGAAATGTTTCAATATTTTTAACTTGTTAAATGGAAGATGTTAAGAGTTGGAATAAGTTGGCACTAATATTTTTCCTTATACATTTTCTGTTCAAGGTGGTGCATGTAATGCCATGAACTGACTTGTATTTATGGATTACTGCTGTTCTAGGTGGAAAACCACCTCCAGACCACACTCGTGTGATCGATCATCTGCGAGTGGTGTCGAAAACATTATACTTTGCCATGTGTGCACTAGCTGTTGTGGGGATTTTAGCTGGTATCTGCTGCCTTTTCTTCAACTACCAAAACCGTCAGCGCAGGTGAGGATGTTATAGCTGTTTCCCACCAAGTGCCAAAAGTTAACATTAACAGAAGTGCCCAGATGATAATGCCAGGCACTTTTACAGCATCACTTGACAAGCTTGACTGTCGATGCTAGCGTATGATAGTTCTTTGTGTCCTAACACCCCTCAACCCCCATCCAAAAACACCTGAGAGAAGTTTACACACATCTTTAACTCAAAGCTCACTTTGATAAGTACCTTGTCAGTTGGGGTCAAAGAATATAAAATTTGTGCATAGTTTATGAATTGGGTTACCCGTTATGATTCGGGTTACCTGTTATGATTTAGGTTACCCATTACGATTTGGGTTGCCCATTTAACAAATCCAAATAAGGATGAACATCACTTAGTACTGGCGCTGTCTCCAGATTACCTTCTAACCCCATGCGACAGTATATAGAGGAAACATGCCAAAACGAGAGGTAATAGGTAGCAATTTTTTTTTGGTCAAACTTGGCCGTGTGCGTTCACATGCAAAGACACTTATTGGCTACAATCTTGCTAATAAATGTCTGGGTTTTCTTGATCAAAAACGAACAAAATTTTGCTTTTACCTTGACTTTTTTCTTTCGATCTAAATGCATGGCTGTATCACGTGAGTATGGCATCAAAGTTTGGCACTTTTTCTGGCAATGCGAGTTTCCGTTTATGTGAATTTGGAAGGAAATGCCTTTCTTAACTAGGTCAGATTTTTAAAGAAATTTTATTAGCTGCTGTCAGAAGCAATTCATGGGATTTCAATCTTTGATGTAACTGCCCATCAACAACTCACAAATTATTTGCGATTAGAGATCTTGTTACTTGTGACTTGAGTAACTAGACATATTGTTTTAGTTTTTTAGAATGTGAATGGTATACCTGCAGCTCCTCAGAATGTCACCCCTTCCTCCTGAAATAATGATTTGATCTACAAGGTATACAGAACAAAGCAAATGGTGGACATTTAAATGCATTCTGTAGAATGTGTATGATCCACAAAGACAAAGATATACAGGGTGTACAATTCTGCCGGACAAAGCACTCATGTTGTAAAGTCCACACTGAGGAATCACACTCAATTGCAGCCTTTGTGAGATATCTTGTTCAAGAAAATTGTGTGACCAGTTAAGAGAATGACAGTTACAACAAAATCCTGTTACCTAAACTGACACCATAGGGGATGTTATTGTGTTTTGTCTGCCAGACTGTACATACTATCACTTCGTTTTCCCCTGTTGGACATACCATGTGTATTTTGTCTTCTGTGTACTTGCCCTGTGTACTCTGTTGGAACAAGGTGGTAATAATATCCTTTTCATGTCTCCCTCCTCCCAGAAGAAGTAGAGTGAAATGCTCATCTGCACTCTCATATAAAGTTGTTTTTGTTTTTGGTTTTCTTGTTGTTTTTTTTTATCAAACTCATGCATGTGACTGAAAGCATGAATTGAACATTCATGGATTAGATTTTAATTTCTGAGAAACGTTTATTTAATTTTCAGGTGTGTGGCTTTGTCCCAGCCAAATATCAATAGTCTGACTGTACTGGGCTGTATGTCCTGCTTGGCTTGTATCTTTCTTCTTGGATTGGATGGGAAGTTTGTCTCTGCTGACGTCTACCCGCTTGTCTGTCAGGTATAAAAGAGATTTGACTTACATTCTTGCAGTCAACACTTTAGACTGCTCACATATCTTTTCTTTTTCTCTGTGAAAAAGGTTTGTTAGAAGGTGGATTGAGGTTCACATTTGGCACAGCACAGTTTTTTATCCCCCAACAAGCCCAACAAAATACACCCCCCCCCCCACACACACACACACCCACAAGTAAAACTTATTTCAAGATGCCTTTTCTTTACAATAAAAACTCCGAAAGCCATGCACATTTGACAGGACAATATCAATAAATTTACTGCAGAACAGGTTTGTATTAACAAAATTTAGCATATTTGTCACCACTATCATCGGCAGATCTTGGTGGCACCAGTCATAAGTTCGCAAATGTTATCCTATAATAAAGATTAGAACAGCTATAATAGAATTATGTGTCTGAAATAATGATTTATATGTATGCGTCATGTGTGGGGTGGATATTACTTATACCTTTTATATTGTCTTGATTTTGTTAAGATACTGGGTGCTATTAACATCGATCCAACTGTTCAGAAGATGTTTTGGTTCATTCTATGCTATAGCTTGAATGTCATTTTTGTCAATATAATTATAGATATTGAAGTATATTGCAGAACAACTAGTTCTAACTCGCATATGGGGGGGGGGGTGAAAGAACAATTCTAAGATTGCAATATCGCATATTTTAATTTGTTACCCTGCATTTTTTAAAACCTCTGTTACAGATCCGTGCCTGGGTGCTGTCCCTTGGGTTCACACTGAGCTATGGAAGCATGTTTTCTAAAATATGGACAGTACATCAGCTTACTACTTCTCGCAAAAAAGACAGAAAGGTAAATTCTTTGAAGAAATGATTCACTAATGGTCACATTATGATTGATGCTGTAATAGTCTGTATGATTATGAAAGAGGATGTAAAAACCTACATAAGATGTTTCACCTGCAGGCTTATGGGAAAGGCTTGAATTACTGTTCCTTTTCTTCCTGTTGTCCATTTTCCAAATGACCTTTTGATATTAAGCTCCGCTTCTCTTTGAACAAGGTAACTAAACAATTGACATTCCAGCCTTGGGTTGGACAGACTGTTTAGAATTGCAGATTTGAGGCTGAAGTCATACAGGGTCATGGCCAACAGAGTAAATAAATGTGATCGTTGTCTGCCATGTGGAATATAGAATAAAACAACATTAAGTTAATGACTAAATGAGTCGTAGCAAGCACATCCTCAATTTTAGAAAGGAGAACATGGACAGCGACCTATCACACCCATAGCTTTGCGATTCCACTGGAAGATATAACTGGTGGATGCCAGCTCACCAAGACCTGATAGTTTATGAGTCTATGAGAGGCTGAGCAGCTACCTTAGCAACCAGACATCAATCCAGCATTTCATACATGTAAAATCTGTGTTTCATTTACATGTAGACATGTACTACCAGTACTATAGCTTTTGGTGTTCTAGGAATGACACTGTGCGCACATGTACCTGGCTTTCCTTTCAGAACATTTTATAATACCTGTCCCTGCATGCTGGTTTTCTTTTTTTATATTTTTATTACAAAACATTGAATATCATGGTACACGTACGCTATGCTGGCTTTCTTTTCAGAATCATTTGAATTTTATATGGCACACAATTACCTAGATCTTTTTGACAACCCCAACAAAGTACTGGCAGCGCTAGACACAACCGTATGCTGACGTATGCAATCAGGGAGCCTACCGTACCCAAACACGTAGCAAAGAGAGAGTCGAAAGTAAGGAACGTGGCAGATCTTCAAAAAAAGATCTGCCATCCCTTTCTTTTAAACGACCCTAGTCTTCACACGGCTAGCCCCTGCTGTACCACGTGTGCATACAGCGAATCCCTAATTTTTATCGTCAGCTCGCTCACTAAGCGTAAACTAACAATTGGGATTCGACACAAACACAACAAAGAACAATTACATGGAATCCTCAGGGTGCACAATATAATCAAACAAGAACAAATGAGGACAGAGCGCTATAAAATCTGTTTGTTTTCATAAATTATTTTAGATCATGGTACAGTTGTACCTAGATGGTTGTATTTACTTTAGGAACACGGTGTTCATGTATCACCATTTCCAGCATGCTGCGTCCAGCATGGCTGTCTGTTTTATGCTGTCACTCTTTATTGATGCCCTAGCTTTCTTTGATGCTGCATGTAGCCTGTCACTAGTTGCTGTTCAACTTCCTGTGTCTATTAACAGGCTGCTTAGTACCTTAAGTTTCTGTATGTTCTTTGATTCTCCCAAAACAGGGTGTCCAGATATGGGAGCTGTACACAGTGCTCGTGGTGTTACTTGTACTGGATGTTGGTGTGCTCACTGCATGGCAAGTCCTTGACCCTCTGAAACGCGACCTGGAAGTCTTTGCTCAGGAAGATCCCACTGATACTGACGAGGATATTCAACTCCGGCCCCAGCTTGAACACTGCATCTCAGATAATCTCTCAGTCTGGCTAGGTCCGTGGGTAGAAAATAGTTTGGATGACGTGCGGTTTTATCTTATGAATAATCTGTCTCCTGACTTCCTTCCTCAGTTATGTTCACAAACCGAATCTTTTTTCTTAAGATTATCTGAACATAATATACATAATTGTAACCAATTGTATAATCAGATGTGAGATGCACACTAAGCTGTTTATTGGGTATTATAATTTTAATATGAAATCTTATGTAGCGCAGAATCATGCTTATAAGAGTGCACTCGCCATGCTTGGCACCTCACAAAAGAAGTACAAAATGTAATATTTACGATGGTACATAAACATAAACCACAGTTTGACAAACAAAATAATAAGCAAGAAAATATAAAAACAATTAGTTATACTAAAAGATGATCATCACAGTGAGGATCAGATTATTTTGATTCTAAGGTATTTGCTTGAGTTTCAACTTCTTATTTTTGATTACAGGAGTATTGTTTGGCTACAAAGGAATTCTTCTGATTTTCGGCATCTTCCTGGCCTACGAGACCCGCAGTGTCAAGCTGAAGCAAGTCAATGACTCGCGCTTTGTTGGAATGAGCATCTATAATGTGGTGGTAGGTTTGTTATGGCTGAGTACGGACTGGAGAAGGACGAGCACTTTTCTCATGACTTTTATTTCCTA
>SMGT01015199.1:327430-337864 GCA_004794575.1 Lanistes nyassanus | reverse complement strand
CCCCCCCCCCCCCCCCGCGCGTGTTTGCCACTTAGGTCGTTGGAAAATCTTAGGGTCGGCGGAAAATCTTAGGGTCGTCGGAAAATCTTAGGGTCGGCCGGGCGACCGGAAACAATTTTTTCTGTCCAAGTGACAGATGGCAGTATTTATAGTTAGAGCACGTTATCTGAACTATCGAGGGGGGGGGGGGCTTGTTAGCTCAGTTGGGAGAGCTGCGGACTAGCCGAAGGAGGTTGCTGGTTCGAATCCTGGTGTGGCCAAGGATTATTTCCTGGAGTTAAAACAATGTGCAAACTCCATTCGGCCATTTCCCCGCACATTAAACTGCCTGTTCGCACTGGCCACCTTACTGCAGCCATCAGTCTGGTGGTCCTTTCGGTGCATAGCTTAGTAATAGGACCCCATCCCCCATAGTGCGAAATCACCGCGAGGTGGAAGCACTGTCCTTCTAAATAACCACCACTGAACCATCGCAATAATGATGTTCCGACGCTGAAAACGAAGAGCATTGGCCAATAAAAACTGCTAATAAGTCGTCGAGTAAAAAGGGTGCTGGACTACTGACGCTCAGGTATCATTGGCGTCGTTAATGCTGAATATAAAACCTCGCAGATTTTTTTCAACTTCATGCGCGCCTTAGAATAGAGAGGTGCAGCTGCTACAAATAATAGGCTATTCAGTACTAGAACTCCAACGGCGATCCACTCAGTCGCCCGCCTTGGTGTAGCATTTAGCTCTTACGTGGCAGGATAAAGACATTGAAATTGAACAGAGACGGGCATTGAAACCGAACACAGACAGGCATTGAGACTGTCACTTGGCATTTCACACCGGAGTGTTTTGTGATGGGCTTGCTCCGCGTCTGTCGGTCAAATGAGTCTGAAAGGTGATTGTTGTGACGGAAAACGTTTAAATATTTCACTTGGGGGCAGTTGTGCACTTAGCAATAAAAGCGAGTAACAGACGGCCGTTTTTTTTTTTTAATTTCCATCAGAATGTAGGTGTTTAATGGCGTATCAGAAATCCGAATTCGGTGTTAGAGTTCGCGCATTTTGCACACTGGCTTTTGAGTTACAGATTTCCATAAGATTCTCAGAACTCTTTCTGTCCTCCACCTGCTTCCACCATCTCGATTCTTCCTTGCACTTTTGTTCCTCTACCTTCTTTGTCCTCCCACAAAGACCACAATTCCACCCATATCTCCTTTTCTCCCCGCAGTCACTCCGATTCAGCCATGTTGCCCGCTCGAAAGGAATGCTGATAGCAAAGATTTTTTCAGTAGGATACTGTAAAATCTTTGCTAATAGTAATACCTACCAGGAGAAGTAATTAACGTACTTTTCAACATTGCTATATCAGTTTCAATGCCGTTATGTACAGAATAGGATTAAATTGTAGACATAATAACCATACAATTTGAAAAAAATTATAATGCAACGATCCAGTGTTACTATTCCAGGACTGGCTTGCATGAGCGTTCGCAGCTGCTTTTCCGGTCATAAAGTGGTCGTAAGGCCCATTTTCCCCCTGTGTATTTTACGTGCATTTTTACGTATGAACAGGGGATAAGAACCCTCATGCAAGTCACCCCAGGGCTGCACCAAGCAGAAAACAAAAACAATTCTTCCACACAATGGGCGTTTGTATCGCAGGTATCGTGTTACGCCTTGACACTTCTTGCCCTCTCCATCGCGCCCTATTTCAGGCTGATTATCTCCCTTGTCTCCTCTCGAGCCGTTCTGCTTACTGCTTCTTTAGTTTGTTCTTGCAATGATGTTGTTGAAGATGACTGCTTACTGAACGAACTAAGTCGATCTGCAGTCGCTTTGTGATTCATGCATCTGTATGGCACTGGCAGTGCATGCACACACACAGACCCATCTGCACACCGAGCTGTCGTCCGTGTCAGGGCATACATGCTGCGCAAATATGGGTTTGACTCAGAGATATATATATCTCTGGTTTGACTGGTCTAGCAACATTACAGGCCCGTCAGCGGCACAACACTGCTTGTGTTCTGGTGTTTGTGCACCACGTGACTTGTTTGAGAATACTGTACTTGATTCTTTTACTGTATCAGTGTATGATCTCTAGAATGTCATAATTTATGTAGGTTCTGTGATGGATCAGCGCCGTTAAATAAACATTACTGTAATTGGTGGGCTCGGAGGGGAGTTCATCTCCACTGTACACTGACAAAACATTTAATTCATGTAGCCTAAATCCAAAATGCATGCATGTGTCCGGGTTACTGAACTTGCTTTAACTAGCGGATTCACCTGCCTGCCGAGATCGGCAGTGTCACAACATAAGCATAAGCACGTGGCAAGGACATAAAAAAGCATCATGAAATAGTCTTTTTTCTGAAACAGATCCTTAAGTTTCAGAGAACGTTAAAAGGTGCACAAGCGCATTCATGTATTCCAGCAAGTATATCATCCGCTGCATGTGCAGATGAGCCTTTTATCATCGGTCCTCACATCTTTTGGTCTCCAACCCTATTCGGCCTTTTCCTTCCCCTTTAAAAAAGATAAGGGGAAAAAAACTCCAGCGATGTGTGTTGCTTACGTATAGATGTTGCGTTCTGCAATGAGCGAATTTTCAATAGAATTAGTCTGGTCAAGGTTTCATGTCATAGAACTTTAGTACTGTTATTTCCCTTCCCCTCTTTACCGCCACAAGACTCCAGATACAAATCAAAAACTTTAACCAGCTATATATACAAGTAGGCACCACTGAATGTATAGGCCGCGTCTGATTTCAAATCCACCTAGAGCGCATGCAGTCGGAGGCATTCGACTGCCAAGGTACTAAATGTTTGCCTGCCTGCCCTATCTCGCATATCTTAAGCCCCGCTGAGGCTGGTGGTGCAAATTTTTGTTGACCTGTCTTCATTAGCCGCGCCTCGCCCCAGCCACACGATCACAAATTATCACGGACAAGGGGCGGCTGGGACACTGGCCATGAGGGAGGTATGGGAGCGGACAGCATTTTTAGTAACACCTCAGTATATTTTGCGCGTTGTATCTGTCAGATGTGTAGGAACTACATTCTTCGAGCAGGCAGTCACCAAACCTGACCTTTCGCAAACAGCCAGAACTTAAAGAATCAGGTGCCTCAGGGGTTATTATATGTACTGGCCTTTTGCAACCACCCCTAAAACATGCACGTAGGCGCGTGCAGCCCCCCCCCCCGAAAAAAGGGAGGCCAGAGCGCAATTACCTGTTTCTGTGTTGAACAGCATGTGCAGTGTGTTTCATACCTGGGTGTTTATCCTTCTCAAGTGCAATAATACCCGAACACCTATTTTCATGATGTGTAGCAGAACACATGTACACCATTGCTTTTTCACGCTTCCACTTTAAGTTTTGAACCATAACTGCATCACTTGCTCACCCTTCCCAACCTACATTCAATAAAAAAAATGTTTATTTTTGCAGGGCGGTGGAGACAAATGTGGCATCTGCCAGAAAACAGTTTATGCACAAGAGAAGATAGAAGCTGGAGACATCCCTTTTCACAAGTTGTGCTTTAAGTGCCACACCTGCAAAATGTCTCTCAAGTTGGTATCTTTCCTCATAACCTGGGCAACATGAATTCATTTCTGGAGTGGGGATTCTTTGGGTGGTAGTGACTTGGAAATTATGCTTCCTGTTTCCTGTTATGTTTAAAATGTTACAAACTTTATGTGAGAATCTCCTGCAATGTGAAGACGTATGTACTTGTTCCTACAGGAAATGAAACAGCTGCAGATTACCTTTGTTGGAGTTATCCTTAGATAATTTAAGCGCTCGGTCCTCATTTGTTCTTTATTAATTATAATTTGCACCTTGAGGATTTCATGTATTTGTCCTATGTTGTGTTTGTCTTTGAATCCTAGTTATCAGCATACGCTTAGTGAGCGGGCTGATTATATTAACATGGATTCTCTGTATGCACACGTCGTGCACTGAGGATCAGCTGTTATAAAGAAAGGGATGGCAGATCTTTTTGAGGATCTGCCAAGTTCCTTTCTTTCGGCCCTCTCTTTGCTACGTGTTTGGGTATAGTAAGCTCCCTTGGGCACATGTGTCTGCATATGGCTATGTTGAGCGCTGCCAGTACCTTTGTTGGAGTTATCCTTTATTATTGTTTTTCAAAAGTGCTGCATGGCATGTACACAGCTTAAAGGGAACACAGGACTTGACCAGGACTGCAGAAAAAATGAACTAAATTTGTTGTAATAGTTAAACATTTGGCATCTCTGTATCAGTCTTGTTATCTCTGTGACTTGAGTATTTGCAATATTCCTAAATTAAGCTTTGGTTAAAGGGAAATAATTGCAAGAGAATTCAAAACTGAACTGTGTTGGAACTCTCTCTCTTTTTCTTTGGTTCACTGGAACAGCCTTCCACAAGCTACCTACAATCTCTTCTTAAAAATCAGAAAACCTATCATTTCTCTCTCCCCCATAGTCAAGTTAATTCTGTTTTACCTGTGCATACTCGAGGGTGGCTTGTGTGCAGCAGTGTCTGAATGCAAGTCCACTTGTACGAGTATGTGCACATGCAGGTGCAGAACTCCCAATAACGACCAGAAGTAATTTATGTACAAACATTCAAGAATGATGCAGAGATTTTAAAGCTGTGTGTCACAGTGATGCACAGATTTTTATTTTTTAACAGTTGGCAAATTAACACCAGAAGGTGCTTTGGTTGACCCCAGCTTTTTACAAAATGACCCTTAGATTTCAGACTAGAGGGGTATTTTGACCCTTGGTTTTAAAAAAAAAAATCCAAAAGCACTGATGCAAGTGTATGAATCTTGAATTATTTTATAACATTTGATGCCTTACAAATACTCTTTATTTTTTATATTATTATTGATGCTTCATCTTATCAACTTTGTGTTGCAGCCTACAGAACTATGCACAGGCAGAAGGAAAGCTGTACTGTAAGAAACACTACCAAGAGGAGGTTGTTGCAAAAAATACGCAGACTCCCATCTTATAACACCCTGCTTTTGCAGCCAAGACTTTGGATGTGGAATGTGCCTTCGTGTATTTTCATGAACGACTTGTTCTTCAAAACAACTTTTTTAAGTGGCATGTTTTTATAGCCCTTTAATCCAGTGTAAAGATATGCTAAAGTAGATATCAGCTGGTTGTAATGCTGTTGGCCCTACACTTGTACATGGAGTAAAATGGGAGGTGGAACAAACTGCAGTGTCTTTAGTCCCAGGGATACGGAAGGCAAGAGCAAACTAACAATCCTAAAAAGTCCCTCCACTTTGTCTACTCGTATAGAAGCATATTTTTATATAGTCTGCTAGCTGTTTATGGAATGTGAGCTGTAAGAACAAAACTGTTCTTGTATGCAAGAATGGAAAGAAAAATATGTGAGAATCCATAAACTTACAATTGTTACACCGCATTTTTAAAATTCACTGTTGGGGAAATATAGTCAGTATTTTTTGTATTTGTGGTTGAAAAAAGAAACAAGACCAAACAACTTTGTAATTTGAAACTGTCATGTGGTTAATGCTGCTTTTTCATGGAATGTCTGCACTGAAGCCTGCAATGGTACATCTAGTTTTTATGTGCAGCCCAGTGAGTGATGGTGAAGAACTGCGTCAGGCAACAGCAAGATGTACTCAAAATGAAAGTGATTGAAGATGAATTAATCGAGAGACAAACAGGTTGTAAAACATAACTGGCACACAGCAGTGCATGTAAACATTGTGGTTGGTAAAACATTGCATCACTGAAATGCTGATTTTGCATCACTACAAAACAGGTACAGCAAAGCTTTCTGTCTGCCTATTGTGCTAGTCATTTTTGTCCCCACCTTATGCAGCAGTTATATGCTGTTTGCAACATGCACCTGCATTTTATTGTATGAAAGGCTTTCAAAAAAATCACATATATGCCCGTTCGTATCAGCTATAACAGTTTTGTGTGTAAAATCTTGTGTCCATGTATGTACATTGAAGATGTTTACATTCAGGAGAGCTCTTTCATTGAAGTAAATGAGGACAGTGTTGAGATTTGTAGTTAAAATTCTGTGGGATACCTCAGTCTGAACCTACCTTTGCTTCTTGTTAATCCTTTAAAAGGATGAGACCTTCAACAGCATGCAGAGTTTTCAAGCATGAAAATTTCTTGAACGTTTATTGTAAACTAATATCTTTTTTTTGGAGGCGGAAAGCTTTATGTCACAATTATTTTATAAGAGAAATTGTCTGATGTTCTCAGCTTTTGTTTTCAGGGTGCTTCTATTTTTGTATATTGTTACCTATATGAATGATATCTAGTGTATTAATGACTTGACCAACTATATGAATTGTTATGCACATAGATCAAGGTGACTGGGTGTATTACTGGAATCATTCAAGACCTGTGCTGCACAGATGATAAAAATTTGTGTTTACATCCAAGGACATTAAAAAAAGATTTCCAAACTTACAGTCATTGGTATTTCTTATGGAATTTTTCACACCATAAAATCACAGTTGCAGTCTTCAAGAACTTACAATCAATGAAATGCAGACTGAAAATGTATTTAAAACCTTAGAAATGAACTGTATTGCACTGATATTTAATACTCTACCAGACAGCAATTTTTGTGAGAACTGTTTTGTTTGTGTTTTAGAAACAGCAGTTTTTACCTGTTTTGAGCAGTCATTTTTACAATATGCATTTTTATGCAGTGTAGTAATGTGCATGGTACTGAATTTTGCTTACTAGTACAGAAACCTTGGATCAAGAACAATTAAAGAAAATTGAAATAGAACGCTTTTGAGTACAGATATTTGGCCAGAAAATGTGTAAATCTTTGCAAATGTGATGACTAAATGTGCTTGAATAATGATTGCAGAGGAGGATCACACTTGAACAGAGACTGCAGTGTTTTACAGTCCGACATATTGACAAGTTGTGAAGTAACTTCTCCAAATGACGAGAGAGACATCAGTTTGTTATGCATGCCGACCGTAATTTCTCCAAGTGAGATGATACAAAATGTTGCTCGATTTCTTCACTTCCCCAAACTGATATTCCACCTGTGGAGGATATGTTTCTGTCAAGCCCTACATAAAATAAGAATTATTTAAAAAAAGTAGTTTGTAAAGGGGATTATTCATTTTCAAAGTATTTTCATTTAGCGGCATCTTTAAAACAAATCAACAAGAAATATTCAAACTGCTAGTATTTTTAAAGATTTAAACTGTAGTTAATACAGCCAAAAAAAAAGTCCAGCATCGTATCTGGTGCAAAATTTAAAAAAATTATTACCTAGGCAACCAAGCACCCAAGCTCTTGTGGGTCAGCTTATCACATTTCCGATTTGCTACACTAACTCTTAACAGTATTACTCTGAACACTGAACACTAAACCCTTCACTGTGGCCATAGTAAAGTTATCGCAGCCACATAACCCACTCGATTTATCAAGTTGCCGTGGGTCACAGTAAGAAAAAAAACCTGCCAGTACTGTGTCACTGAGGAAGGGTTTCCCATAATGCACACGAGCATAATGACAATATATTATTTGGGTGCACAAAAATGTCTTCTGATGCCTAGATTTTTTAACACATGGAAAAAGAAGTATGCATTCCCCAGTTCTTTGTGTAAAGACTTCAAAACTTACATCATCCAGTATTTTTTTTTAAAGAAACGTGATTTTGGTCTGAGGGAAGCACTCCAATCATTACATAGTTACAAGAACCCACACAAAACTGGTACTACCATTTAATCAGTCACGTTATTGTTTGATGATAGATTCATGCCAAATGCCTGATAAATGTTTATCATTTGCATGGATCGGCAAAACTCGAACATTTAATTGCAAGTCAATTGAAGAATAGCTTTGTATACATGTTAATGAAGTGATTAGTACAGTAGCAAAAGTGGTGGGCCTTTGCTGGGAGTTTTAATTGGTGCGGTAGTTGCTATAAGAAGCTACTCGAGCATGAAAAAGCGCAGAATAACTGGAGCCAATCAAAATACAGTATCACGTAAAATATGCTAATCTGTTCTGCGCTTTTACATGGTGGACTCACGCATCGTCCGCGGCTTTACAGCAGTGCGCAGTTTCAGTGACGTCACAGTACAGTACACGAAACTAGCCATCACCCCCATTAATAGCGATCATGGTGCCATCACTGCCATTGTGTCTAGGAAAAACTCTTTTAAAGTCAAGACCAGGCAAGTGATGTTCCACAGTGCCAGTAGCTTCTGTTACCTCCCATTCCTCAAGAGATAATATTATAAAGCGTTTACCGCTGATTCAGAAGACAGCGTAGGTGTGTGTGAGAGAGAAAGAAAGAGAATGAAAAAGAGTGGGAGAGAAAGAGGGTGGAATGCCATTAATATTTCTAACAAATATTTGTGTAAATCTGTAGAAGTATATTAATTCATTTCAGTTACTATTTTATTTGATGGACAAAAATGAACGTGATTTTTGGTGGGAGGAGGGGCTGGGATCGAATGATCGGATCGGGTGCGTTTATGTGTATGTAAGTGTGCGCACACGCGCACAAACACACACAGAGTGAAGATCAGGTACTTGTTCATCAGCCACGAAGACATGAGAGACGATCTTGTGAACGAATGATAACCAGTTTCGACAAAAAGGGGCTTTAATTATTATGAGGGGGTTGAAAGAACTTAATTCGTCAATGAGGACACAGAAAGATCTCCCATAGTCCGTTCACGTCGCAAATAGACCAACACATATACGCGTCGGCCAGTGACATTGTGATCTCCCAAATGCTAGGAACCACATACACTTGATAACTTCTGCTGACAGCAAAGCCAACAAGGTAAGCTCTGGTGATTTATATAGATCGCAGTTACTGGCACATGAAACGCATGACCTATACCGTCTAGAAATAATCGGGGTCAAATGTGTAGTTAGAGAGTGACGTAACAACAAATTTGCACATGTAAAAACCAGGACTGAGTTGCATGGGTTTTTTTTAAATAGGTTTTAGAATGCCAAATTTAAATTCCTACTACAAAATGAACTCACTGTGTGCATGGCAACTGTTATGGACGTTTGTGATTTTTGTCACCGAAACGTTTTTGAAGAATGGATCGAAGAATCAGTTGGGTTTTTTTTAATCCTATCGGCTTTACTGCTTTGAACGAAGGATATGTCTAACGTCGTAACTGTTGTTGTCTAAGAAGAAAGCAGCGTCGATGGAACTTTCGTCCATGACGATGTGTGCAATTGTTATTGGACAAATTAAAATGCAAGCTTTAAGAGTTAGATCTTTGAAAACGACATCAGGTTACAACATACTGTGCCGCTGTTGTTCCTCTCGCTCTCTCTCTCATGCGCGCATGCGTATACACACAATGTGTACAGCCTTGTAGGCGAGGACATTGCGTAGGATTGTTTAGTGTATGGGATGACGTGGGCAGGTCAGCCAAGACGCACGTGGACGTGTCAGCCAAGACACACGTGGACGTGTCAGCCAAGACACACGTGGACGCGTCACGCCCTCCACGTGTCGCCCCGCCCAACCCTATATATGGAGCGCGTGCTGGATGCGCGACAGACCTACTGCCGTCCCGCGATGCAAACGGTCGGGCGGGAGGGCGTTGAAAATTCTTCGTGAAGCATGTTCTAGCGTGACTCTTCTATGTCGCAAGACTGCCACAGACACCCAGAAGATAGGCATAGGTGTGGGGATGCTGACATCGTGATCTGTGTTTAGCCTAAACCGACTTTAATCACACGACAAACTATCAGCAACCTTTTTTTTTTTTTGAAAAAAAGGTCGCTGATATTTGTCACGTGACTACGATCGGTTTAGGTTAAAGCAGGGAGCTTATCCGAATTCATGGTCTTTGGGCTAAAAGTCACTAACCGATGGTTGTCACGTGAACTAGGCTCAAAGGCCGTGAATTCGAGTCGCATGACTTCATTGGTGTACTTGGCATGGCCCTGTCATATTGACAGACGTTAATCCATGTTTTCTCAAAGAACGACAACCGTGCTTCATCACGGGACATGTTGGGCACCAGGTAGAGTTACCTCGATGTTCCGAAGCAAGAGGTCGGGTCTCGCCAAGACGGAAAACATGGCGCCACATGGCACCTCCCTGTGTTGCCAGGCCCCTGGCCCTACAGGGACGTACTGTGGCTGGCCGGCCCGGTGCCAGCTTAATGTGACCGGGCGAATCCCCACCATGACCGGGACCTTGCAGCGGTGGTTGGGCTTAAGTGTCTCCCCCTGGCGTCCAAGGGGAGACAAACTAATTCCGGTCCCAAACACTAATTTCAGATCTGTGAGCTGCTGGATGGAAGCATGGAGACGGACCCAGAGCTGAGTTCTAGCGCGCGGGGTGGGGTGTGGCTTGCAACGGACTGGGTCCGATGTCAACTTGACCTCGTGCTGAATGACCTCAGTCTTTCCTGGAAGCGAATGTTTTTTTCCCACTCGAGTTGCAG
>SMGT01015199.1:282691-327420 GCA_004794575.1 Lanistes nyassanus | reverse complement strand
CCCCCCCCCCCCCCCCGTATCCGCTTAGCGAAACGACACAGACTTGAACTTATACACGACAACAGAAGTCCTACCTAATACCAAACTATAACCCTCCCCATAACCCCCTTCCTCTTTTAAAAAAAATTGGTAATCTTACATGGGTATTGAACCTGTGGCTTTGAATTGAAAAGCTACGTCTTTACCACTTAACTACAGATCACCGCGGATTGGTTTCTTCATTTTAACTATAAGCGACGCTGTGTAGAAGTTATGGTTTGAGAGAGAAAGGCATAATCAGCCGTAACCTGCAGCACCTGGGGTTCACGCGCGCTCGTGTCCCTGTTACTATAAATAATTTTCGGGGCTTGAAGCCCACCGCTTTGTACAGATATTTGGGTAGAAAATGTGTAAATCTTTGGAAATGTGATGACTAAATGTGCTTGAATAGTGATTGTAGAGGAGGATCACACTTGAAAAGAGACTTTGGCACTCTGCAGTGTTTCACAGTCCGACATATTGACAAGTTGTGAAGTAAATTCTCCAAATGACGAGAGAGACATCAGTTTGTTATGCATCCGGACCATAATTTCTCCAAGTGAGATGATACAAAATGTTGCTCGATTTCTTCACTTCCCCAAACTGATATTCCACCTGAGGAGGATGTTTCTGTCAAGCCCTACATAAAATAAGAATTATAAAAAAAGTCTACCGGACACAAACATGAGCGAGATGTTAGCTGAGGTGAATTGCACAGGTTGGCACACATTCGTGCGAGAGTAGGAGGCAAAGCTGATAGCTCATCACTGAGAACTAGGGAAAATGCTGCTACGTGTGGTAAGAAAGGGAGATTAATAAGGAGATCAAAATTTGTTTTTAAAAGCTACCCAAAACAAGAATATATGTATAAAACATTTCTTCTCACAATATGAAATATTTAATCACCCACATTCGCAGTTGGCCCCAAAGAGGCAACCATGGACTCCTATTTGTGTCTCATTAGCATATGCTCCAAGAATGGCTTAAACCTTGACATCAGACGCTCCATGTCCCAGCATATGTGAAATCATGGTCTAGACCTCTTTCTAATTCTATGCAAATTTCTCAAGCTTTGCTTAGTATGAATGGAAAGAAATTATGCTAGGAATTATAGCTTCCTGTAGTTTGTTAAGGCCATTCATTTTAAAAATATTTTCATTTAGCAGCGTCTTTACAACAATCAACAGAAAATATTCAAAGTGCTAGTACTTTGAAAGATTTAAACTGTGGTGGGGCTATAGTTAATACAGCCAAGAAGAATTTTCTTGGAGACAAAAAGTCCAGCATCGTATCTGGTGCAAAATTTAAAAAAAATCATTACCATGGCAACCAAGCACCCATACAAGCTCTTGTGGGTCAGCTTATCACATTTCCGATTTGCTACACTAACTTGTAACAGTATTACTGTGAACACTGAACACTTCACTATGGCCATAGTAAAGTTATCGCAGCCACATAACCCACTCGATTTACCAAGTTGCCACAGGTCACAGAAGAAAACCTGCCAGTACTGTGTCAACTGTGTCACTGAGGAAGGGTTTCCCATAATGCACGTGCATAATGACAATATCTTATTTGGGTGCACAAAAATGTAGTCCATCTCTTGTGATGCCTAGATTTGTTAACACAAATTCACTACATTCACCATTTCTTTGTGTAAAGACTTCAAAACTTAAATCATCAAGTTTATCTTTTTAAAGAAACATTATTTTTGTCTGAGGGAAGCACTCTAATCATGAGATAGGTTTGGTTAAGAACCCACACACAATTGCTATAACAGCTATATTTAATTTAATAAGTCACATTACTGTTTGATAATAGATTCATGCCAAATGGCTAACTGATAAATGTTTATCATTTGCATGGATCAGCAAAACTCGAACATTTAATTCCAAGTCAAAGGAAGAAGTGCTTTTTAAATTATATGTTTTAATGAAGTGATTAGTACAGTAAATGAGTAAGTGGTGGGCCTTCGCTGGGAGTTGGTGGGGTAGTTGCTGTTTGTGATAGCATGTCGTGTGAAAATTTGACAAGGTTCTAAATTGTGGAGTTAGCTAGGGAGTAGGTACGAAGCCAAGAATTATGAGGAGGATTCTCATGTAGACAGTCATGTGATAATTACCCCTTGATCATACAGTTTTTTAGGGGGGGGTTGCGGGTAACTGGGAATAACCTAATAGTAATACTTGTAATAATAGTAATATTTTAGGTGAAAAGTTTACCAGTAAAAGACAAACCTAAATGATTGGCTAAATGAGTAAATCTTAGGACCCGTCTTAACCAGATGAATGTGTATCACTGTATATAAAAATATAGTATGGGTCCCACGGAAACCTTTACATAATACATGTGAAAAGGGAAATACTCAAGACTAATCCTAAAATCGTGCAAGCGCAAGGAAGAGATCTCGCAGAGGAAATCTTGCAAGGGTCTTACCCTTCGGCAACGTGTAATGGGAAGTAATGCAACACTCCAACCAGGAAACTATCTGCACTCCAACGGGAGTTATTGTTCCTAATCTCGGAGAGACGCAACGAGAAGACAAGAATGGCGACTAACGTAGGACCTCCTTGGTCACTGACAATAAAACCATTACTTTCGGCTTCGTATTCTTCATTCCCGAAAAATGACATCCCAGAATTCACAAAAGCTATCATACGCAGGTAAATTAAGCGCGTCTTTTTGCTTTCTGGTAAAAGTATTTCGCAATGTGTTGAAATATCAGAGAACGTTCTTGGTTTCGTTTCTGCGTTTTGCAGTAATGGAAGAGAACGTCTGCCACTATCGATTGGGCATTGATTTTCTGATAACGCCCTAGAATCCTGTTTACTGGAACTCCAGTTGTATTTCATAAGTTTGGCATTAAATGTGCATGACCTTTTAAGCACTTGTGGTGATTTAAGAGGACAGTGGCGAATGATGATCGCCAAATTGTCAAATACTGAAATAATGAAACATGACTGAGCATTTCTATTCTTACATTCCTAATGCATGACTTATTTAGTTATTATTAACATCTGTGATTTTGGCCCAGTCAAAAACTACCAGCTGATTTTACAGATTATAACTGTAATTTATAAGTGTGTTTTATATCTCTAGAATGTGTAAACGAGTCACTCTTCAGTATTCATTTGCATCTGATTATTAATGCAAAAAGTGAATACACCACACTCAGTGTGTGCGTGTATATTGCACAAATATTATACGGGTTCATAGTTTAATAGTAATATTACAAAGATCATCACACACAAGCGCAAATCCTCAGACACAACTTGTATCATAAGTACAGAAAAAGATTTTTTCACAAAATGTCTCCACCTGAATTTGCACTTCAATACTACACAATTTTTACGACAGTTTTACAGTCTTTACTCATGTCAGAACAAAATTTTTAAAATGTGGGCTATCTGAGTATCTCATTAAAAAAAATCAGGTAAGAAATAAACCCTAACAACACTTAAAAAGGTTTCTTCTATGCTGTAAGAGTTTCATATATTGTCCTCAACTGTATTCTTTGCAGTGAAAAAGAAATATTTCAGCATGATAAAGATCATGAGCCATTCTATTCATCATTTATGGCATTGGCTGCCCATTTTCTGGGTGCAGAATGCAGTTCTTGTAAGTATGCAGGAATTGTCCTCAGTACACATTTAGCCTGTTTTTTTTTATGATACTTACCTGCTTCCTTAATGGACAGGTCAACATACAAACTAGCGATGCTTGCAATTCTTGCATTTTGTTAATTTGGTTCTAGCTATATACTTCTCACTGATGGGACTTATCCATCTCACAGTGCGTTAAAATTTACTTCACAAAGCCATGTTTTGTCCAACTGTCTATTCGATACCCTGGAATCATGATTGTAACAAGGCCTGGCCAGCTTGTTCGACATTGTTACCTTAGTTGTACTGCTAAGCATGATTGTAATAAGGCCTGGCCAGCTTGTTTGACATTGTTACCTTGTACTAGTTTATTATGAAAAGGAAAGATTTGAGTGATGTGGGCTGCTAAGGAATACAACTTTGTTCATAATAAGAGTTCATTATGGGCAACAGCAGTTTAGTCCATTGTACGCAACCTCCTTCAATAGACTATGAGAAGGTAATATGCAGGGGAGAAAACAGTTCATTATAACTGTTATTTCATTGTAGCTGAGTTTGGTATAGAAGTTAAGACAAGCACCAGTGTTTTATAGCATGTCTTCGTTTATAGATTGTCTTCGTCTTTGTCTTTGTCACGTCTTAGCTTGGTCCAGTTCCCTTGTTTTAAATTTAAGAAAGGTTTTTTTGCTCCAAGCTGCAGTCACCTGTTTTTCTTGTATGTTTTATAGCATGGCAAATATCTGCAATCTTATGACCTTTTCACCTACAGCATATGGCATATATAAAAATTATAGATAAATGCATCTGGAAGTAAATGTTAACTAAGCATGTCATATCAAGCAGCTAGCAGTGGTGTGCTATATTTTGTTAATTACCAATGGCGTGTCTGAGCACTGCTGTTGGTGAATCCAAGCACTATGAGATAGTTTTGACCCTGTGTTTGCAGTGCCAAAGTGCAGCGTTGCTCAGGTTACTTCAGCATGCAGGGTGCTTTTGCATTTTCTCCTCGTGCGGCTTCAGTCAAACACAGAGAATTGCACCATTTCACAGGTAGTCCCATCTTAAACATGTTTACTGTTTGCCCAGCACAGTTAATTATTTGTTGTTGTGATTATTAATTCCTTGATCAGACTTTGTGGGATACTGCGCAATAGTATGTTCAAACAAGCCAGGTACATGGCATATTCTTTTGTTTGGTGAAATGGTTATAGATTTATAGTTTTTGGTTGAAATATTCATTTAATGTAAACTTCTAAAGCCTTTATAGTCTAAAGTGTTTGACTAATTGTGTTGTAGTTTTTAATTTTGTGTAGCAGGATTTTAAAAACCACTATAAACAACAGCCATAGCTTTTGTGTAGCAACACGAACATTGCTAAAGTCTCCATTTTAGTGACATCAGAGAAAAGCCTTCATGCCCAACCCTTTGAAGATGGCATACTCCATGCAGGAGAGTAAGTTTCTTGATTTGTTGTTCCAGAAACACCTGATGACTTTGATCCAGGGACTGTGCAGGGGCACCGGCAGCCTTAGCAAGTCTGACATTGTTACATTTTCGTCCATTTTGAAGGGCACCAAACAGCCATCTGCTGTACGAGGGGAGACAGATGTTGCTGGTTAGTTTTGGAACGTGTGTTGTTTGCATTTGTCTGCTTTTGGTGTACACAACCCTTTATCTAGCTGCATGCAGAAGAGCTTTTGTGGCATTGATATGCACCCATAACACAGCATCCTGCTAACACTTAAAAAGATTAATCGGAGTGTAAAATGTTTTTAAATGAATGAGTTTAGTTGGTTAAAACAATCAGTTTCGCCAGTGCTTTTTGTTCGTGGCATACCAGCCTTCAAACACATAGAGCATGCATGACATCAGCTTAGCATATGGAAACACTTGTCAAATGTGGAACCATTTGTTAGGTATAATCCTTGCACAAAAATGGGATGTTTTGATCCTTTTTTTTTTTGGTGTCCCATTGAGGCACTCAGCCTAGCTGTCTCTTGATAACTGATTGAAACACCCCACCCAGACTTTAGTTCAAGAGTTAGTATCAGGAAATAAACAAAACTTGAATGTCGCCATACTGGACCCCAACTCAAAGTGCTTAATTCCCATTTAGAGAACCCTAACCTCACCTCCAAACAAAAAGAAGCAATTACCCATCCATGGTAAGGTTTGGTTAGGGTTTGCTAAATGGGGAATTTAGCCCTTTGAGGTGGGGTAAGTATGATTTATCGAACGCAGATTTAGGGCAGAAATTTGGATTTTTCTTTGAAAATCATTTTGCACCTTATCTGGTCTCAAGAGGTTTACAGTAAATAAATAGAGCAGTCATTCTTCAAGGAACTCTGAGTGTAGTAATCATTTAGAGAGGTACAAGAGTGATATTGCCATGGTGTCAATAGACTTGCAATTCTAATATGCTTAATAGCCCATCAGCCAGAGATGTCTTATCAGTTCTGTTTACAGTGATCAAATTAAATAGACTTCAGCAAGGTGAGTGCTTTGTGCCTGTGTCACACTCCCAGTTTGCTTTATCTGGACACTGCATTATTTCTTAATTTTAGTCTTTTGAGCGCACTTCTACAGCCATGGATTCAAGCCATGTTTGCTTCAAAGCATTTATCTCATTTGTTTGAATTAGCCGTTTGACTAATAGAAAAAGTGCCGAGATGTATATGTTTCATTTTCCTATGGGCATTTTGTCCCTTGTTAAATTACAGTTGGAACTTTGCCATGTTTTTGATATTATTGTGATATGGGTGTTGAATAAGTCAATAAGTTGCTGCATGTAGACATCCATATGTTACATTTTGTTATCATTTATTACTGCTAGTAATTTACAGTGCTTCTGTGGCTGATAAAACAAAGGTAGCTTATAATAGATTATTGATAAGTATTACGGTATCCTCATAAGGTACATAACAAGGAAGGTACATTTTATATATTGTTCTTGGCTGTTGTGAGACCCAGAAAAAAGTTGTAGCTTTTAACAAGATTATAAAGCAGTACAGAAAGAAATGTAATATTGCTGATCGTTTAAGACTCTAGTAGACAAGGGAGAGGATCTCTTGCTTGAGATGTGTGCTGCCTTTAGAACTGGCTGCTGTTCTGTTGGTTACTTCCATCACCTGCTGATCCTAGAATCTTTTAGGATCAGCGGGTGATGGAAGACATCACCAGCAGTACAGAAGGAAACATAATATTGCTGATCGTATAAGGCTCTAGTAGACAAGGGAGATGAGCTCTTGCTTGAGATGTGTGTTGCCTTTAATACTGGCTGGTGCTTTATTGGTTACCCCCATCACCCTCCTTCCCTTTATCAACTGCTGATAGCAGGGTTTCATTTTTCTTTTTTTTTAAATGGTAGTTATTATTTTGTGCTCAACAACATTAATTATAGTAGAGTTGTTTCTGTTTTGTATCAACATGCTTTTTGTACTGGATTCCCTTGTTTTTGGAAATAATTATTTTATTTTTCGTTACATCATATATTTTGACCTGGAAGAAGAATGTTAGTGTGCATTTCATTACCTTTTTTGTCAGCATCTGAAAATCTTTTTTTTTTTTTTTGAACTTACAAGAACTCGCTAATAAATCCTAGTCTTGTCAGAAATGTGGCTGTATGTTTTGAGTGAACAAACCGGTCATGTACTTTGTTACTGATGGTGATACAGGGAGCATAAGTTTGGATCTCCTGTCTCGCTCAGATGTATTCTGTGTGTGTGGCATTTAGTTACAAAGCTGGCCATAGGGGTTGTCTATGTGCCCCCCACAACCCTTCCCCTTACATTCTTCATCACTCCATCCTTTTCTAATAAATGGGGTCATGGGGGAGCCTTCATTGATGTTTTCACAGTAACAACTTTGGAATTGGGGCAAAAATTAGGATGTTTTTCTACGCATCAGTAGATTCCAGAGGCATGGAGACAGAATTCACATGCAGACTGAAAAAATAATTTATCGTCTCTGCTGTCTTGTTTCGAGCTGATGTTCTTAAACATGTTTTCCATAGGCATCGAAGGTCTTCAGGTCACTTGTTGGGCTGAGAAGCAGCTTATGCTGCAAGGGCTGAAAGTCACTAAACATAGCTATTAACACAAAAATGTACAGGTCTGGGTTATTCGTATCATTTGAATCCACTAAATGGTTATGGATACATGTATTCTGAAAATGGTCTGCACAGCTTATCTTCACAGTTAAATATAAAATTATGGTAAGGAAGGGGTGAATTGAATCTTTTGTAATATCCATTGGGATTAAAATAGAGCAGCAGTGGAAGAAGCCCCATTTCTCCGAGCTGTTTTGGACTATGAGAGCAATTTTCTGTGGTGTGGCTTTTATGCTTGTCAAAAAGGAAGTGAAAGAATTGATGAAACAATGTCTTTCCCACAGAACCTGCTGAACAGCCAGAGCAGAAGGAGAAAAAACTGCTGCGACTTGACACTGGCAGTAACCTCTTTGACCAGATGACATCAGTGTTTGATCAGGTGGTGCCAGTCATAGCTACCAAACTAGACGGGAGCATGGACGCAGGACAGTGCAGCGACAGAGACAGTAGACTTACTGGTGCCGGGGCTGAGGCCTCCGAAGAGCTCATACCGGCGTTGGGCAGAAAAAACTGCACATCCTTGCTGCAGCTGAATGGTGCCAACATCCTTGTTGACACATGCTCCCAGCTGCTGTTCCTGAGCAAGTACCAGCAGCGATACAGAGAGGCGCTGGCAGGATCTGCGTTCCTCTTGCCTGCAACCCTGTCTGAGGCTTTGACTACCAGAAACAGGTAATGATCTCTTGCCAGAGGAGAAAGTGGCTAAGATGTTTTCATGGGGTGTAATCTTTGGTTCTACATTTAGAGAATGAAAATGAATAAATTTAGCACTGTGCAGGTCAAATGCTGTTAATTTTATAGTTAGTGGCACGGCAGTGAAATGCTTGTGATCAAGAGATGGACTGCCCTGACTTGCAGGCTTGGATCTGTGTGTGTGTTTGAGTGAGAGAGAGATTTTTTTGGCTGCTTTTGCTTGAAGTAATCTTAGCAGCTCACCTTGCGTAGAATGCCAGTAAACACCAAAATAATACCTTCACTTTGCTTTTGGTGAAAAAGCATTTTATTCAAGATCGATTTAAAATGATTAATAATTTCTTTGTAATTTATAAAAAAAGGAAATTATAGAACAAAAATGTATTCACCCAGAAAGCACTTTGCTGTTTTCTTGCAAAATTTTGCATTAGATGGGATCGTGATGACGAAAATATGTACAAGTTTCTGTGCCCGTATTTTTGTGACTAGTGGGATTTAATTAATGACTTACTAGTAAGTTGTGGATCTTTGTCAACAGCTATCAGTCTATCTTGAGTGATGTGACCGTGGTGTGGATGGCTTACTCTCTGCCTGTTTTGGAGCCCCTCACACCCAAACGCTTGGAAAAGATTGTGACCTGCACTCTCAGCTGCCTGTACGCAGCTGTTACCGTGGCCACCGCCGACACGATCATCAACATGGTGAAGCCAGCCACTGCTGCGCAGCCAGCCAGCAAGGATGAGGAGATTGAAGGATACGGGAGAGCGATCGTGCAGAAAGCTGTAAGATTTTTGTTTTCGAAGAAGACAATCCATTGCATCTGTTCGTTGTTGCCAGAAAGGCTAAATTTGTAAATGTGAGCATCCATCCAACTAAATTAAATCGAAGAACATCAGACTATGAGAATTGTTTTACTGACAGTGTACATTATCACTCCAACAGGAAGTACTTGAAACGCTCAACATAACCGTATGCAGAAGCATGCGACCAAGGGAGTTTACCGTACCCAAACACGTAGCAAAGAGAGGGTCGAAAGAAAGGAACTTGGCAGATCTGACCCTCTCTTTGCTACGTGTTTGGGTACGGTAAGCTCCCTTGGTCGCATGCTTCTGCAACAGTTATGTTGAGCATTTCAAGTACTTCCTGTTGGAGTGATAATTTGATAATTTAAGCGCTCTGTCCTCATTTGTTCTTTATTGACAGTGTACATTATTTGTTTAAACAATTCTAGCTGTGGATGAGTTTTCCTGAATTTGTCGAACTGCTGAAGTCAACAAGAAAAAGACTTTAAGAAGAATTTAAGTGTTTTTTTTCTGGCAGTGTTGCATGTATCTTTATTAATGAACTTGGAATTTCTTTTCCCCTCCAGCTAGAAATATTCAACTCAGTATCGGTGGCAGTTCGTAGTTCTACTCGTGCTGGTGGCAATGTAAGTGTTTGTGCAGCTGATATTTTGCTTGGCTCGGTCTAGTTTGCTTGTTTGTTTTTGAAGTTGCTTTTGGCAGAAGATTGTTTAGACATTTCTTCAAGGTTCACTGTTAACTCATACACATCTGTGCTGGTGGCAATGTAAGTGTTTGTGCAGCTGATATTTTGCTTGGCTCGGTCTAGTTTGCTTGTTTGTTTTTGAAGTTGCTTTTGGCAGAAGATTGTTTAGACATTTCTTCAAGGTTCACTGTTAACTCATACACATCTGTATGTTAGTAAACTAGCGGAGAATTTATGTGTGTAGCACCACCGTTGCGGTTGGTTTTCTGCGTGGACAGTAGTAGCAAATTTCTAACGAATTGAAGGTTTCGTTTCAATGTGGATGAGTTAAAAGAAGTACGGGTGGGTTTTTTTTCCAGTTTTCTTAAAATTTTTGTTCGTCCAAATACTGAGTTCTGGAAAAACACTCTTCAATTAAGTCTGCATTTGGTTTGCATCAACGTTGACAGGTAGCCCAGAACCTAAACCTGATTGCAGCCTGGGTGCTGATGAAAGGCCTACAGGGCATCCTCTCCCTGACCCCAGCCACCATACTGGAGCGAAGAGATTCCGCGAAGCGACCAGGCACCGAAGGGGCTACGCACAAGCCCAAAGACTTTTCCAGCATTGGCTCCAGACCTGCCTCAGGCAAGAGGTGTGCACACAAGACTTCATTTTTTCCCCCCTAAATTTACATCACACTGACATCGATAGATGTACCATCGAAATGTTGAAGCTACTCTGCTTTGTTCTCCTGTTAATAATGATGGACCATTTAAAACCCTGACTTGACGCGCGTCAAGCTCGAGGAGGAGAAAGAGAGTTGGTTTTTGTTGAGGACTGTGGTGGACACTAAAAGTACTTTGTTGTTATATGGTGGTGGTGTAGAGTAGGGGTGGGGTGGTGGTGGTGATGTAGAGTGGGGTGATGTGTAGAGTAGTGGTGGTGGTGATAGTGTAGAGTGGGGGTGGTGGAGATGCTGTAGAGGAGAGGTGGTGGTGGTGTAGAGTAGGGGTGTAGGGTATTGGTTTACTGGGTTGTTTGTTTACTGTTTACATTGTTACCACCTTGTTTTGCCAGCATGTTATGAATCTTGAATCATGTCAGTGATACAATTGTGTGCATGGTGGAGGGTAGTGTGTCTCACGAAAATTTCCCTTTGCCTCTAACCTGCAGCGCCAGGATTGGGTTGGGTAAGGCTTCATATCTGGTCTTTAAAGTGTTTATAAAAGTGGTCATAAGGCTTACTGACCCCATACATTATATGTGCACTTTTATCTGTAATAAAGAAGTGTGACTGCTTATGCAAACCAGCTTAACATAGTAAAGACAATTGATAAAAGCTTTTTTTTTAAAAAAAACTTTCAATTTGTTGTGTGTAGTACACACCAGGGATTCAGCGTTGCTGCAGTTGCCCTCGGCACCAATGTCATACAGCTTCTGACCTCGCTGCTTGATGACCTTCGGATTGAAGGCTCTTTTGGCGACCTTGAGGTCAGTCTTGCACCCTTCTGGAATTTTTATGCACAGACATGGGAGAAGGGAAGTAGGAGGTGGTATGACAAGGCATACTCAAAAGCAGTTAAAATAGAAATAAGGACTTCGCCTCTGGAGGCCTCTAAAATGGCAGGAAATAAATGAGTTACGATGTGAAGACAGATATTGTTGAGAAGCACTTTTGAAAGTTTTTTGTCAAGCAGACTGGTGTATTTGTGAGCTTGTCTTGTTTGCAGACCCCAGCAGCAGAGAGCAAGGCGGGGCTAGAGATCAAAATCCTGACCTCTATGTCAGCATGGCATCGTCTACGCAAACTTCTTGCCACTATTGGACTAGCTGACCTGCTCTTCAGTCTTTTGACGGTGTCCTTCAGAAAGGTATGAGGCTAGTTTTCAGTCATGTGTCACTGCATCACGTTCAACAGAGAATGAAAAGGAATACTGGGGGTGGGGTGGGTTGGTTTGGACAATTTTTAACACTTTGAATGCGGCGGGCCTTACTGTTAAGGCCTAACGCTGTTTACAGTTGCGTTTTACAAATTTGGCGCGTTTTCTAGAAAGTAGCTTAAGGGAAATAACTTTGTTCAGTGTTATAAGGTTTCCCTTTGACCACAAATTGTGATTTTCACTGCGGACAAACAAAATTATTCCCATAACCCCCTCACTGTCAAAGATGGTGGACCAGCCATTTTTGGGAGCAGGCAAGCGCATGTCCAGCAGGGAGGAATATGACTTTTCTTCATTGGCTAGAAAATCAGGAAAAGGGAGAAGGATAGAATAAAGTGTGTGAGTGTGCTGTGTCTTGACGTTTTCAAAAATGAATTTCCATGTACCCTGTTGCTTCTGGATTTTACCTACCTTTTACAAAATAACAAAGTCCACTGTAAGTAAAGTTTATTTTATGATGTTTTTATCTTTAAACTTCAGTTTGTTTCACCCTTCTAGCCCATATGGTTATTTTTTTTTTACAATTTATAAACATACCCCCAAAAAACGCAAGGCACACAGGAAGGCACCCTCAAAAGCCTTACCCGCATTCATTGGGTTAAAACCTTTTTTCTTTATTTTTAGACTTGGTGGGTGTGATTTTTCTTTAGAAGGGTAAAAAATGATCAGTAGTCTCAGCAGATATGATATTATTTTGCTTGAAAATTTGCTGCTCTTTCGAAACTTGGATTGTTTTCCAGCTTCTGTTGTCTCCCCCTTCCACCACCCTACTCCCCTATAAAACATGTACATGCATTCATGTGTGAGGCATGCACATTTTAAATCTGAATTTGAGGTTATGCCCTAAGGTGCTGTTCACTGTGCATGTCTATTGGATGCACTACAGTATACTAGCATATGTACTTCAGATTAAGCCTGGCTGTTTTTTAAAATAGTTTTGCAGGAAGTGCCCGCAGCTGCTAGCTATGTCCTGTGTCCTATGCCCTGTGCCCTGTGCCCTAGTGTATTCAGATCCTAAACACTTGCTGGCCCTGCTTTTTTCCTGCTACAACTCAAGCAGTGGTGGCGCATATGTTTTTATGCTGGCTTGATGTTTCAGGCAGTGATGTTGAAACGCTTGAAGCAGGGCTCAGAGACAGCAGAGACAAGTAGCAGCAGTACATCAGATTCGAATACTTTCTACGAAGATGACTTCAGCACGACCGAAGACAGCAGTGAAGAAGGTTAGTTGCATGGGTGTGGGCCGCTTGTGAGCGAGCAAGCAAGCAAGGAAGAGAGGGAGAGAGTGGGGAAGGGAGATGCTTGCATTATATTTGTGCTGCTGCCTTGAAGACATGATTGGTAGTTTTTTTTTTTAAAAGTAGTTTACCAGCAGGGTAAACCTGCACACATCTAGCTGCCCATTTCTCCTAACAATTCTGACACAGCGACTTTCTTTTCAATGCAATCAGACGATGACTCAGAACCCATCCTAGGCGAATGGCTGGAGGGAACCTTATCTCCTGAAGAACCGACAGAGGCTCCTGCCTCCTCGCCTGATGCCCCACGCTTGGAGGTGCAGGGTGATGCCAAGCGCAGCAGGCAGCCCTCTTCCGAGGACACTCCCATGCTGGTACCGGACAAACGTGAGCCTGATGGGGTGAGCATGATGCGTCTGTAATTTTGAGATCGACAGCTAGGCTGCAAGAACATATTGAGAAGAAGCCTTGGTGCTTCATGTAAACCTCGCCTGTGTTAAAATCTGTTAGTGGATGAAAGTGCAGCACAAGATCTGGCACAACATGGATTCTTTCATGTGTTTTGCATTTTGCAGTTTCTTACCCTGGCGTCCAGTATCCTGGGCTTTATGAATGTGTGTTTGGTCAACTCTACAGATTCGGACATTCGCAGGCTTCTGAAGTAAGCAGTTTTAGATCTTCTGTCTCCTTTCATTTCCCCTTCAAAACTGGACTCCATGTTTTTATAACAGTTATACAGCGAGGAACTTAGGATGCAGCCTTGCAGAATTCCTGCAAAATTTTTGTATAGGCACATAAATTTCTGTGGTGGATGGAGATACGGTTTTTGTCCACTGCATGACGCCCCAGTTAGATCAGGAATGCAGATCTCCGTTGTTGTTGCTTGCCGCTTGCTAAAGGCTGGTCCTTCATATGTTTTTGCAGGAATTCCCTGAATGAAGACCACGTTGTGTGTCTGTCCTGCCTGGTGCGTGATCTGGACAGAGAGCTGACTCGCACCGGACATGGTGAGAATGGTCGGATCTATTTTTTCTCATTTTCATCAGTTGTATGTCTTGTCTGTGTTCATCTGTGCTACACCCAGTTTTTCCCCAGCTGTGCAGCAGATGTGACATTTTGCAGCAGTGCACAATGGGATTAGTGCTGTTTGTGTTTGATTGTTAACCATAGATAATGCAGGCTGCTTTGTGTGTGTAGGCCTACAAATGTTTGATGTGCTTTTTTAAATCTGTTACTGTGTCTTTACATGCTACTGGTGGTTTCTGTGGCCAACTAATGTTTTAGCTGACCAGATTTAGTCACATATGAGGTTGACAAGTTTATGCACGTACATCTAAATCTGTCGAAAAATCCTGATGTACACTAACTGGGAGCAGTATAGCATTTATGCCGTCAACCAAATGACCATGCCAGTTCCCACATGGTAAAGACTTCGGATATTTTAACAGTCAGGTGAAAGAATTCAAAGAAAAGAAATTTTTGTTGTTGTCATGCTGTGTACATCGGCACAACTGTCTGGACCAGTGGATCTTTGTATCAGCTGGGGCAGCCTGTAAGATAGCAGTAAAGTGTACTTGCTACCAATACGCAGGGTCGTGGGTTGAGATCTTTTCTTTCCCCCAGCGCCTTTCACTCAGCCTCCTCCCCCCTCATGATAACTTGCTACCGATACGCAGGGTCATGGGTTGAGATCCTGTCGGTGGCACACACCTCTCTGGTGCATCTTTCCGTTTCCTCAACGCCTTTCGCTCAGCCTCCTTCTCCCTCATGATAAATGCTTTGTTGCTGACTTGATGCTAAACAATAAACAAATAGCCTTTTGTGCTGCATTTGTGTCAACACACTATGAAACCAGTCTCAAGTCGGGCAACCAGTTTGTAGTTACAAGCACAAATATTTTGGTGGGGTCGATCTGGTCCAATTTTACTTTTTTATACAGAAGCTTTCTTAAGACTATAAATTATATAGATGCAAACTTTACCCTTAAATGTAAGTAAAATTAGGTAAAAATTAAGCATTTGTGTGCTGAATTGATCCATAATGACTGCAAAATCTCTCACAAAAGCTAATATTTTTTATAATAATCTGGGACACTGAGATGTAATTTTTGAGTGTATTTTGTTAAGGTTTACCTTTCTAGCCATTGTGTACAATTCTGTGAACATTGGAAAGACTTAGACCTGGTTGTAAGCAAATTGGTACAGCACTGCATGCTGAAACTTCGGAGCCCGTTTTCTGAAAATGGCTTTCTAATTGAGCTAGGACAATTTTTTTTTTACATCAAAACGATCAGAAAACACAATAGATTTAAAAAATATATTGAACTCGGAACACCCAATTTACAACTTCAGACTGGTTTTGTGGTACAGCAACACATTTATACACATTTATGCTCACTCTTTCTCGGTGCATTCTAGTTCTACAATGCTTGACTGTTTTCTGAAAGGGACAATGTTTTGGTTGTCTAGATTTCTAATTGAGTAAATATAAGCTGGAGATAAGTCCGTGGACTGATCCTGGACAGAACTTGTGGATATTACATGGTGCTAATATCAGGCAGCTGTGTGGGCCTTCCATGCAACGCAGTTACATTGTCACAGCTTAGGCTAAGCTTTCAGTGTACTGTCTGTGCACAATCATGCACATACTTTTTGTTTAAATACATCAAGCCACAAATACATTTAAATGTTAAAAGAAGTCTTAGATGGGGGAAAGACCAGTGCCCCTGACTTCTCTCATGACATTGTTTTTCCCTTCAGAGTTTTCCGTTTTGTGATGTAGTGGGTGTTATTCAGTAGCACTGGAAACTGAATGACTTCAAAAGAGAGTGTATTGTGGACATACCAGTAAACAGTCAAATTTTTTAAAATAGAGTGTAGAGTACATTATATTGTGGCAATACCACTATCAGAGGTCAAGTTCTTCAGAATAGAATGTAGAGTATTGTGGCCATACCAGCTATTGGAAATAAGTTGTTCAAAACAGAGTATAGATTATTGAGGCCATACCAGCTATCAGAAATCAAGTTCTTCACAAAATAGTGTAGAGTGCTGTGACCACACCAACTATCAGATATCAAGTTCTTCAAAATAGAGTGTAGACCATTGTGCCTCCTGTGGTCATACCAGGTATCAGAAATCAAGTTCTTCACAGAACAAAGTGTAGAGTATTGTGACCATACCAGCTGTCAGATGTCAAGTTCTTCAAAATAGAGCATAGTAGAGTATTGTGTCCATACCAGTGATTAGAAGTCAATTTTACCAAAGGTTAAAAGTTTTGGTTGGCATTATGGAAGATAATATTTTGGGAATTTATCATTTGAAAGTGTTATGTTTACGTTTTTTGATTTCTTGTCTTGCAGATAAAGTGTATGATGAAATCTCAGTGACACTAGCCAAGTTCTGCCACAGTCTCATTGCCACAGAATGTCTGTCAGAGGCCCTACAGGTAACACAGTTGGTCCTGAGTCACTTTGTTATACATTAATAACTCCAGTGGAACCCACTTAAAATGAGGCTGGGGATAGGCAAAATTACCTCCAGGCTAACGTATCTCGTGCTAAGAGAATATATTTGACATTGGCCAAACTCACTAGTGTTAGTGTCCATCAATCTGCTTCAATATTTGAGTGTACAAAGCTTCCGAATAAACCTTGAATAAAATGATCCGTAGGTGTAATCACTGAATGGAGGTGAATTATTCCACCACACCGACAAACAGGAAATGCCTGAGTCATGTGACAGTATTTTTTTTTAAAAAAGCCTTGACATAGCTGCTTTCTTGTCAGCCAAATTTTCACCAGGTTTAGTAACTAAATTATTGAATTGAGCCTGCAATCTGTTGACTGAAAACCAAAACAACATTCTCCACCTCCAGAACAGAATGCATAAAATGGTTTCCCCAGCCTTCACTGCACCAGTTGCCAGGTGACAAGCAAAAACCAAGTTTCCCGCATAGGCCTGCACTCCAGACCACACAGTCATTTCTTCATTCATCAACTGACAAGAAAACAACAAAAAGACATTTCCCAACTACCTACTGCACTGCACAAATTTCTTACATTTCCCATAGCAGATCAATGCTATGCCGTAGCAGCAAATTTGACATTTGTGAAAAGGTATAGCATTATGCAAAATTGTAACACATGTATGCACCATGTAGGCACGTGTGGTCACTCGTCATCGCCAGCTACTGAAGCTGTGTTGAAAACGATGCATGACTTTAAGTACATTTGGTGTGAAACAGATGTGTGAGCCTTGAGCTAGGGGTCAGAAATCACCACATATTGTGCAAGCCAACAATGCACAGAACACAGCAAAGTCATGAGAAAGAACCAATCAGATAAAATCGAAAAACATCTCCATTACTGTATGCCTAGTAAGTTTCTGCCGTTGTCACTGGACTTTTTTCCTGCTAAAGTTCATTTCTGTTCACTCTCACTTGTTCTTGTGCTAACCAGGTTAGTTTTGGAACTAGTTCCTTTTGGTTATTTGGGATGTAAAAATGACCTCGTATCCGAGTTCTTGCTATATCCACTCTTGTAGTAAGGGATTAATTTTTTTAACAAATAGAAGAGTGTTGGTCTGGAAGTCAGAACTGTCTAATTTTAGCCAATGTATCAGATCTCGTCATAAGTGGTTTCCACTGTACTTCCATCTTTTGCGTTTTTTTCCCTCAGTTTTCACCCAAGTTTACAAGTTTTATAAAAAAAACTTTTCTATGAAGGTTTTTGGTGGAGTAAGACAGCCACCACCTGTAAAGTACAAAAAAATAGTCTGAGTGCATTTAAGATACATGTAAATCTTACCCCCCACCTCGCCAACCCCCCAAAAAAGATGAGTGGTGCTACCATTCTGTTATGCAGCAGGAAATCTGTGTATGTACAGTAATGGTAGCACTTTTTTTAAAAGTGTAATTTAACCAAAAACACAAAAAAGGAATTCCAGCCTTCCCTGTGTGGTATACCACAGCTAAAAAGCTTTTTGTTGCAGGGAGTTAAAATGGTTGAACTGCCCCCAAAAGACCAGAGTTTCAGATTTAATTCCAAGTGATTTTCACCAAAGGATTAAAACAACCTGCAGGAATTCAGTTTTTGTGTTTATGGCTTATAGTTTTTGATATGAGAAAGAAATAGGTTTATATGCATGAAGCATGCACATCCCCTGGCACTTACAACAGTAACCAGCAATAGATCGAAAGGAATATGTCAAGATGAGACAGGGAGATTGGAAATAATAGCACAGTTGTCAGCGATTGCTTGTTTTCCAGGATCAACTACTACAGCAGCTGGGTGTTGGAATTTCGCCCCTAGCCAGCCCCACAGACCCCTGGCCCCTCACGGTCAGCCAGCACACGTTGGCGTTGCTGCTGGAGGTGGTTCTGATACGGCAGCAGCAAGAGCGGGAAGCCAGGTCCGCACATAGCAACACGGATGTCATCATTGTGTCCATCTGGTCCAGGTTCCTCAACTCCCTCAAGTCAGCCATCATAGCTTTCGACAACCGCACCGAGCAGTTTGAAGGTACGAGGCTAAAGCAGGGTGGGAGAGTCATGGCCGCCAGCCTTGGGGGGCAACTCTTTAAAACCTTGATGGGCGTATTTGTAGCTTATCACACAGCTGAACATTTCCTTTTGTATTATGTCATCATTTATTTATGTTCTCTCTTCCCCCCCCCCACCCACCACCCACCTTCCCATCCTGATGGACTGTATCTCGTGTGAATATATCCATGGGGGAAAATAATAATCGCCTCTGGCCAGTGTAGCCGGGTAGTGTTCAGGCACACCCAGGCAGCCTCTCAGCCGGCCTCTGGAATGTTTTTGATGGACTGTGGCAGACGAGAGGCTTGCCGCCTGCTGTTCAGAACAAGGATAGGGTAGCTAGAAAATGGCCCACCACTGGCGCCAGGAGTGGCCTGTGCAAGTACTTAGACTGAAGTCACCTGTTACACGCTGGCCTGTAATCGCTGGCACCACATGCTGACTGCCCGCAGCCGCTGGACCGCCTAGCCTTTGATTTGGCTGAAACAGTTGTCCCTTGGTACACACATGATAGTCATGAGGGGTTGTGTACTAGTCAGCTGATTTGGGGGTAAAGCGTGTGGGAAGGAAGGCAGCATGAGGAGGTAGTTTAGTTACTATTTAATAGGAATGCGCAGACGTACACAGAGACAGAAAGGACAGAACGTGTTGAGAGCTTGGAGGGCGCACGCACAGATGGGCACTACTCGTCTCCATGCTGGAAGACTGCTAATAAAGTATGTCCTGTTGGAGTCCTGTCAGCATTATTCCTGTGTCAGAGTGACGGATGACTGAGCCATTGCCCCCTTGTATGATTGTAATGGACCTCAACCGCTCGACCCTGTGCTACTGCTTGTGGATAAAGGTTGATTTTGGGGACCTTTGAACTTGCAGATCTGAATGTGGAACACCTGCAGGTTCTTCTGTTGCTGTTCCACAGCCTGCAGCTGATGCAAAGAAAAAGTTTGCTAATCCAGATGACACACATCATCACCAATGTCGCCAACATTGACACAAGGTACCAGCACAATTTTCTTTTTAGTCAAAACAGCTCTTGAGCAAGGCATCCTGTTAGAATTGGTAAGAAGGTATCTATAGACACTGCACTAACCCAAAAAAGAAAAAAAAGCGTTTGTGTAACCCTTTTGTAGATCATACCATGCATTTTTTCTTATTCTGGTTCAAGTAGGGCCAAGCACTGTTGAAAGCTGGTGTGAAGCAGGGTAGGCAGATCCAGATAAAGCATCAGATTTGTTGGTGATGTTGCAGACGACTTCAGGAGACTGTGCCGCTGGTCCTGAGTCGACTGATGGTGATATTCGAATACATGCTGCACTACTTCTATGACCCTCCCCTTGCTCTCATCGACCAAGCTCAGTGGAATCTTTTCACGGTGCACACGGTGCCACCAGGTCGCACGGAAGCTCCTGCTGTTAGTCGCAGAACACAGTTCTTCCCCTGCCGAGAAGTGGAAGAAAACTTTCGCAAGAGCATGGTCTCATACGAAAATCCAGAAGGTGTGTTGTGTTGTGTTTTTTGGCTGGAAAAACTCAGAATAGCTATATGAAACACAATGATACTTGTAACCGATCAAGACTTGTCTGTAAGTTGTGTTTATTGGTTTCATTTTCATGTTGATCAGAGAGCATAAATCGTTGTACAGTCTAGTGATGTGCATGCAATACAGTTTATACTCTTTAGGTTGAAGGTTGCACTTCAGGTGCTCATCATTATTTGGTACGCAGTCTCAGATGATAGCATTAATAAAATTACTTGGCTTGAGTAGAAGTTGTTGCCTCTTACTGCATATATATTTGAATCCTTAGAATGTGTCACTTTAAAAGAAAAAGTTCAGAATACACGTTCTTGAAATGAAAGTTTTTGTTGCAGTGGGCTCCCTGAAGCCCAGGTTCTACAACCTAGGACCACCTGATGTAAACATTCAAGATGTACCTCGAATAGATGGATTGGTAAGTGGGCTGGACTCTGACTTGGCGCTGCCCCATCCTCCACCCTAATTTTTAAAAAAATTCATCATATTTCTAGTATATGATGCATCTAAAAAATGCTGTTTCCTTCGTGCAGCATAAAGGCCTTGACTTCAGGTTGGTAGTTCCCCCCCCCCTCCACCTGCTCCCCCATATCATTAGTCTTTTCTGCTAGCAGTTTCTTCCCCCCTCCACCCACTCCCCCCATATCATGAGTCTTTTCTGCCAGCAGTTTCGTCCTAGTGGTTGTCAGTCATGGGCAGGATTAGAGCAGTGATCTGGCTTCAAAAGAGCTGTGGTCCTCCCAAAAGACATTAGAGATGTAGTTTGTTTTTCATTGCTTTCGCCTGTAAGCTTGCCTTATAAGTATATTACAGTAAATTCTGCCATCTGTTCAACTCAATTGGTGTCGGTCATTTTGGCATTGGTGATAGACATTTAACGCCACTTGCCCAAAAAATAACCGTTGGCGCTACAGACAAGAAATAAACTGATTTTTTAATGTAAAAGTTGAATAGCATCTTTATTACCTAGTTTTTGCCATCTTCTCAAGTTTATTTAAAATCCAGCAGCAATGAGGTAAATGAATCCTGTTTTGCATGAATCCACCTTATGTGCTGGTGTGTACACCATCTTGATGCATGCAAAAACCTGTATGTTTGTTGAAGCCAACTTTAATTCATGGTCAAAAGAAAAAGATAATCAGTCTGAATGCTTGAGCTACACAGTTTTGTCCCTTTAACCACTGTATGGGCAGAACCAGGAATTCCTGAAAGTCATAGTTTAAAAGTATGCTGTGGGCTTCCCATAGTGCAGAAGACCATAGCGTAAATGTGTGCTATGCGGCACTCATTGAGTTAATCTGTGTTATTACAATTTTTCATTATGATATGACACCAATATTTGGAGTTCACACTATAAAAAAAATTAATGAACTGGAAATTAATCTGTTCTTACAGGCCAGTAGTTGCCTGTTGTCAAATGACGCTGTTGACTACGAACAACTGTACAATGGGTGCATCAAGCTTCTCATGGCAGGCTCTTGCTGTGACGTGACCAAATCCAAACTGTCACCCTTGGTATGGAGCTTTCATTTTGTTATTTATATTCTCCCTTGTGGAACAACCTGTAAAGACCGAGAGCAATTACTTTGATAGAATCTTGCTTGAAATGTCTTGTATTCTATAACAAATGAAAGTGAATTGATGGTCCTCTCTCTGCTTTTAAAAAAAAATAAAATAAATGATGTTTCAGAATAGTGAGTTTGAGTTTTCAAAAATGATAAACTCCATGTTTTCTTGTTTCGTTCCAGGACGCCTCGTCCATGCACTACCATTTTCTGCTGGTGTGGAGACTGTTGGGCTGCCTTCCTCCATCAGTTTCATTCGTGGAGTCGCTTGGAACTGGAGCCTTCTCTGTGGACAGTGCTCACGTTCTGCACACCCTGCGCTGGGTTCCAAGACTGTCTCATAAGGTCTTCTCCACCTGGGTCAAGGTGGGTAACTGGCTTACTTGAGAGTTAACCCTAACTGGGTAACTGTCAGTAACTTGAGCTGGCGAAGGAGTTTGCCTATTGGATAATGGATAATTGCTTCAGTTATAGGGGTGAACTATCCAAATCATGCCTGGGACTTCTTCAGCTACTCCCGTTTCTCCACCCTTATTTTTCCCAAATGCCCTTCTTTGTATGTATGCGGTGTCTGCTGAAAAGACGGCAGTGGGCAGTTTTCTCCAGGTTTGCTGATTTCCTCCTCTTCCCCTTCTGTAAACACCTCACTTTCTCCACTCCTGCCCCTGTCATGCCTCTGTTGCCTTTTTTTGCTGACTTGACTTTAAATGAATAGCCAGCAGTAAATAAAGACATGTTACATAAATAAAGTCATGTTACACCAGGACGAGAAATGAAACTCGTCTTCTTACAAGGAGTAGGGTATTTGCATCGTCTGTTGCTAGTAGGGAGTATTGAATCTCATTAAGTTCTAACCACTTGTATTTCACACCTGAAGTTTATCTGTACAATTGCAATTTAAAGGCATTTGGCTGACAATGCACTTCAAGCTGATTTAATGTTGATGTTAAGACCATGTTGTTTCTTTCCCATAGTACTAGTAGCTACAGTTTTTCACCTGTAGGCAAAATATTTTCCATTGCCAAGTGAAGCTGTTTTTTTTTGTTTTTTTTTTGTGGTACTGACACTGTCATGACTGTAGATTACATGTTATTGGCCTGAATTGGTCTAGGACTTCCTGGTGAAACAAGGCCTGACGCCACAGCAGGCAGGTACCAAAGTGACTGCAGCCACTAAGGCCACCAGCATCATTAGCTTTGATCTTGGACTGGCTATGAAGTTCCTTAAAGATCAGGTAATTACCATCAGGTGATGTTGCATTAACTCCTTTCTGTTCCCTTTGGCAACAGTGAAGGAACATCTGCTTATAACACTTATGGAGAAGTCTTTGTGGAGCATTCTTTATCTGCACCAGACCTTGTCTGGTGCTGTCAGCATGTCTCATTGTTCTGCCATGTCTTAAATTTTTGTTATGCAGCTATTGTTCACAGTTCTTGCCTACATCTTAAGAAAGTGAATTTGAAGGTAGCTTGAGAGAACGTGCTTGTGACGAGCATATGGAATGTAATCTGTGGGACACGACACACAAGATGTGTCCGTAACAATCAAGGGGTTTGAAAGAGAGAAGAGCGCATTTTGTCCATCACTGGATGTCATTGCAGATGGCCAACCTCCCTGTGTTAACCCAGAGAGAAATTCTACCCCGAAGGGAGCTGCCGGGGCTGTCAGCCATTCTTGTTCTTGATGCAGTTGTTGCCAAAGTGCACGTTGCCTTGGACGATGCGTTTTCCCAGAACTCGGTAAGTGACTTTTAGGCTTTGTTTACAGCCCTTTGTGTGTCAGGCTGGTACCCTGCAGCGCAGTTCCTGCAGGTTGGTTAGTTTACATGTGTTTACTCACATTTACACGTGTTTACTCACATTCACACGTGTTTACTCACAGTAACGACAACATTACTTTTTCTAGATTAGATGTGCATTTTAAGAACTTTGATGGAGTACCACATAAAAGGTTCTTTTCAAGATAGTTTTGGAAGTGTTAGACTTGATATGTTCACTTACAGTTCGGAAGTTGTCTTTATTTTGTCCTTGGTTAATAGGTAGACATCTCAATCAAAATTGCTTGAAAAAGGTTACGGCAGCAGTCTAAGATTCGTCTCTATGTGATGTGAGGATGTTATCCAGGAAAATGTGCCTGGTGCTAATGCTGTGATGTTCTGAAAATGTGTTTGTTTTCTGTCATCTCAATAACCCTTTGTATGTTCTAGTCTGAGAGCGATCCCCGGCAGAATCTAGACCTGGCCCTGAATCTGATGCCAGCTGTGTACCCACTGATTGAAGCATATGGCTCATTTGTGAAGTAAGAAGTCAACTTTTAGCTTCTGTTGAAAAGTTGTTGAAAGGCGTATTAGTTAAACTGATTATTTTGATGGTATGTTGGCTTGATTGTGTGTCTCTTTAAGGTCACACAGTTTGAATAGTGTTAAACTTTTACACTTCTATACAGATTGTAGGTACAATTTTTCTAAAATGTTCACCTCCCAAATATTACAAAGAATCCCGACTTATGTCTACCAATAGGTCTTGCGTGCTCCTAGAGGTCTCAGAATCGGACGACAAGACTATGACGTCTCAGCGATTGAAGGCATACAGCCAAGTGATGAGCGTAAGCTCAGCCCGCTCTAAGTGGACCCGACTGGGCAGTGCTGTGATGGTACTGCTGCCAAGCCCTGTGAAAAATGCTGTGGAAAAGTGGTGCTCCGGCTCTGTCAACGAGTTTCCTCCTGTCTGCGCCTGGGTGAGTCGCGGTGCTTTGCATCCCGAGGTCAGCAACGTGTGACACTGTCATTGTAGAAAACTGTAAATGTGCATCTGCTAAAATTTTGACAGTTGTGCCATATGACACTTTACAATTTCTTGTTAGAGGTTAATAAACAGGAAAGGCTGTGAAGCCACAAGCGGTAATAAAGTCAGCATGTCCAGTGACTTGCACCATATTTCAATATTTGGCCCTAACAGCTGTGACAGAACCACAGCAGCATTTAGACCTCCTGCTGTGTTTGTATACATCCAGCCAGTCATTAAACAAGCCAAGTACAACCTCACCTTAACATAATAATTGGTTGGATGTTCGTAATAGACAAACTGATCATAGTGCAGGATTATGAGTTGGGTGTGCTGAGTATTTATAAAGTGAAATCATAAAATAATTCAATGTGCATGTGCTTGATCACACGTACATGCAATTCAGCTCACACTCTCAGATGCTGACTTGCATGCAGGCACTGGTACACACTAATTACCCCTGATGGGAGCAGACAAGACAGGATGTAATTACCCCTGATGGGAGCAGACATGATGTACTTACCTCTGATGGGAGCAGACAAGACAGGCTGTAATGGGGAGGGGGGGCTAGGAGTGTAGACTGTAGGTAATGGTAAACCTGGCTACATTGCCTGTCGTTTGTTTTCAGCGTAATGCTTTTGCCAATGACAACATCCCTTGTGAGAGCTACATGGATGCAATTCTTAGTGCCCACATGGTCACCTTGTCAGGTAACATGCAGTTGTGCTCAGTAACTCACAAGGTGAACAGTGATGTGCAGATGGATACATCCGGTCATGTCACATTGTGTATTATGGCCCAGTTAAGATTTGTGTGTAGACAGAATTTGCCAAGACAGTGATCACAGTTTTCAACAATTTTAAAAAATCCTGTTTCAAAGATGCAGTTGAATGCATAATTTTAAGGTATAAGAAAACCTTGTACAGTATCATTTCTCATGAAATTTCTGTGGCCATTCAAAAGCATATGATGCGAAACTGCCCAACTTTCTTGGTCAGAGGATCCAATAAAGAAGCAGGTGTTGATGTGATGGCGTATATGTTGTTTCAGGGCAACGTACCTTCTGTATCAGTGCTTCACTGCGCCATGTGCTTGCCTCCCTTGTTGCCTTTGGCAACAGCCTACTCACGTATGGAACCCTAAGTACTTTGTGTCAAGTCCTACAGTTATTTCTATTCTCTCCAGACTTGTTGTAACAGAGATACGGTCGTTAACAAGCTCTTAGTCATGACGAGCATCAAGTATAGCAAGTTGGCTTTGTAGTTTGGGGCTGGTTGCATGCCTCTGTGTGTGTGTGTGTGTGCATGCATACGCCTATGTGTATAAATGACATAAATGACTGAATCAAAATGACCAAGACTTGTCTACTGGCATATTACAAACCAATGTGAACCTCTAGATAGCCATGAAACAAGCTATAAATTATGAAAGTACAAAGGAATATCTCAGATTCTGTGGGTTTCTGATAACATTTAAATTTTTTCACATGCACTACCACCCCCACCAAAGTGCCATGCCTTAGTTCTTTTGCTGCATGCAGAATAAATTTGAACATAGAGCTAACCTGCATGCAAGATTTTGAGCTGTACAACGAAAGAAAAGTTCAGTGCATAATTTAGGGTAAAGATGCCCACTCATAAATGAAGGGTTGTCCAAAATGTTCAGTGGCCTAGGAAAACTTCAGGAGGGTGAAGATTAGAAAGACATGGAGACTGAAATTTACCATAACTGTGCTGTTAGAAGATGTAGAAAGGAACAAATTTTTTCCCAATCTTGTCCAGCTGGTGTCCAGACAGTGGAGTCAGTCGTGAGTTCATGAGAGTCCTCTTGCCTCTGCAGCTGGACGTGACGACCGAGTACCTGGTTGATTCGGTGAGTTGTGGGGGGTGGATAAGCATGTTGATAACACTAGGAAGTATGGTCATGAATGTGTTGCCAGCTAGAAACTAGAGTATGCTTGAAAAGAGATGGTTATGAACATATGATGCCAGCGAGGCACTAAGTGTTTATTGCAAAGATATGTGTAGCCAACATGGAATTAGGTGTATATTGGAAAGATATAAATGTGTGTTGACAGCTAAGGACTAAATTTAGTTAAGATATTTGTGTATAGTAGGACCCCCCCCCCCCACACTCCGGCTCTAATGTAGATGTACTGGGGGTACTGATGAAAAGCACCACGAGCATTATTGAAGCTGTAAGTTCTTGTTGGCACTGATTTTGGTGCACGAAGAGAAGCCTAGCTGAAATTAGGATCCTGTCCTGTTGCTTTCAGGTGACATCAGCTTTGGAGAAGTTCTTAGGTCCCGTGGACAGCAACCAGTTCAGCGAGCAGATGTACAAGCAGGCTATTTCTGTGTGCCATGACATCATAGTCATGTACTCGGACCCAGAGAGGTACATGGAAATCACAGCACGTTTTGTAACAGGGTTCCTTCATAAACATTTACTGACTTATAGTATAAATGTAAACCATGTGCCTGATGGGCACGTCAATGCGGCAAGTCTCCTTTCTTAAGAACTGGTGCATGCGGTGGTGTCCACAAAGTTTGGGCTTTTTGAAGGCATCTTAGGTTTTTGTTCAGTGCCTGGAGCGATACACAACATTGACAAGGCAACCAACATTTATTCCCAGAACATGTCGTGAGCATGCACCTAAACAGGATAGGTTGTTGTATGCCAGTCACAACCTTGGCACTTGGGACTAATCATGTCATGGATCAGTCCTGCAGATTTTTTTCCCTGTTTATCTCAAAATAAGGTCGGGGTGGACTTCAGTTTTTTGGGTTTGGTGTTTTGTAAGTTGTTGAGTAAACGTTACTGGGCCTGTGCAGTGGTCTGGATGAGAAGATTCTTCACCAGTGTGTGCTGTTTCTGGACTCTGCCCTCGACACCTTTGCTGGTGTTCATGCGCTGGACTCCTTTTATTCTGAAACTGGAGGTTTGTCCTAGTTAGTCTGTGCCCATGAGAATGCATATTTTGTGTAAGTTCTTGGGGAGATGATTCTGAGAAAACTGTTAAAATGATTCTGGAACCATATGCATTAAATCTATTAAAATGATTGGCGTATATTCTATCATTATGGGGATGCCTGCTAACAGCTCAGTGTAGAGAACTACAATTTTTTTGAAGCAATATTGCATCATACAAATTGTGCGTGGTACAGATTTGACAAGCTTGCTGCTGGCCATAGCCCGAGAAGGTTTGGGAACTGCCTTCATTTACAGGATTCTCAAGTTCTTCAACAGGCTTTTCCAGCAGGGTATGTGTCTGTATTATTCCGGTAACTTTAATGATGATAGTATTGTGCTCATGTTTGTCTGATCTGTAATCAGTAATCTTAAGGTTATCCCCCCTAAAAAAAAAACCCAAAACAAAGGGAATAAACTTTATTTGTAAACAGCAAAAGATGCTGGAAATGATACGCCATACCCTTAGTAATAATATGCAACCATTATCTTTAACCAGTGGATAAAGAAGGCAGTGACAAAAGCTACAGCAGCCTGTGCCGCCACCTGTCTGGTCTGACCAAAGTGGACCACACTGTTCTTCAGTCACTGCTCTACAAAATCTTCCACTCACCTCAGGTATGCACGTCTGTCCATGTGTATTCTCTGCATTGCAATGTGCCTTGAATGATACAAAAGCATTTCAGAAATTAGATGGATTTTTAACAAATGAATCCCCAGGTTATGGTTCACATGTTTATGGCAAAATAAAGTTCTCCATTCACCTTCTGTCATACTCTGTGCTGTTATGATTTTTGCTTTCCTGGGTTTTTTTTTTGGGGGGGGGGGTTGTTTGGTGGGGGGCATTAAGACTGGGTTAAAGAGTTCAAAAGTATAAAAAAAAATCTTTGAGAAAATTGCATGTGTGCATGTGTATGCTGATCCTTGGCTGCATGTGTTCATGTGTGTGTGTCTGTGCAGGATGAAGAAGAAGAAGTCACAGTGGAACAGAACCGCTGTCTCCTGCAAGGTCTCGCAATGTTCATTGTCAAAGATGCAAGGTGAGGTTCAAGTGAGACTCGGCTGTGTGTGCAGTTTTTATCGTGGATGCATTAATAAAGAACAAATGAGGACTGAGCGTTTTAAATTATCAAAGGATAACTCCAACAAGAAGTACTGGCAGCGCTCACACATAGCTGTATGCAGACGCCTGTGCCCAAAGGAAGCTTACCGTACCCAAACACGTAGCAAAGAGAGGGCCGAAAGAAAGGAACTTGGCAGATCCCCAAATGCATTCTTGGCTCCTTGGGTCTTCACGCTTGCGACCATGATGTTGTTCTCTGTTGTGCATGACTGGATGACCGGGGAATCCTTGCACTCCTGTGCCCTGTGCACATACCGCAGACCCCAGGCGAGGGGGTAAGGGTTTTTCCTTGCCATTGGCACCGTGTTTGTGCCTTGGCTTGCCTTTGGCATGTTTGCCTGGTCGGGGCACCTTCGACCGCCTTTGCGGCAGGTGCCTTCACCTGCTGGATGGTCTCTTCCCGGCTACTTACACCTCTCCTTCGAGGACAGGTGTTGCTGGTGCCACTTTTTAGCGTCTGTTGTTAAGTAATGTCTGGTAAAAGCAATCCTACGCAATTCGTTGTATGCTGCCTGACAAATGTTATCAACGCACGTTTTCATGGATGCGCAGCTGTCAAAAGTAGCATTAAGGTTGCAGGCAGAATGAGAAAAGGAAACTGTAGACTGGGCTGTCTTCAGAGAGAGAGAGAGAGAGATCCTGAAAGGAGTTTTTGTGCAGGATCAGTGAGGAGGATTTCGGTTTGTTTTGTTATCGCTTAGCTAGTTGTCCTATTTCTGTGTTGCTCGTGCTGCACATGTTGTTGCCAGACAATGACGACAAAGGCCTTGTTTATACAGGATGGTGAACTTCCTTTGTCCAAAAGACCCACCATGGTGCATTTTCCTCAGTATGATTTATAAATATACAATGGCCTACGTAGGATTGCTTAACTTTTTGTGAGAAGTATATAGCCAAGTGACTAAAGTTTTGGCAACAGTTGGTGTTACTACATTTTACCATTCTCATCACTAGTTAAAGGTGCTAGAATCAGTACCCTGTATATTCTGTGGTGAGAAGCTCTATGTCTATGTCTTTGCTATTTTCTGTGTCGATTTTTGCAGTCTTGTGGGAGAGGAGGTTGCCACAGTGCTGTTGCGTGCCCTCATTCCTATGGGAGCCCCTCTGCTGAAGGAATGCAGTGCGGAGCTGGCTGGCTTCCCAGAACTCATGAGCATCATGCATCTGCTGGCCGTGGGTAGCAACGGCACGGGACATATACAACTCTTCCAGGCAGCCACTTCTTGGCTGGACATCTGGTGAGGGCCAGCATTTCGTCTTTGCATACTTTCTTTTGCACATGGATGCATGGGCACACACACATGCACACACACATGCACACAAGTCCCAGTTTGCTTTTGCAGCATGGCTTCACACACACACACAGAAACATGCACACATATATCACTTACTCCTCCCCTCCTGCATCTTACTTTTTTGACGCAATGGTTTTAAGTGGTTTGAGATTGCAAGTGTGACACAAGGTGTTTTCATTTTCAGCAAAGCTCATCTGTCGGAGGAAGAAATTCGAGACCAGTTGCTCCAGAGCGGGAAGCCTGGCATTGTAAGCATCACTTTTCTTCTTTGCACCCCCCCCCCCCACTTTCCCCAGATTAGTGGAGTTTATCTTCTCAGCGAGATGATTTTGACATAACTTCAGGTAGTTAACCTGCTAAGTGAGCTGCGACATTAATGGAGATGAGGTTCTAATGATCTGTCAGTGTGCTAATTATGTGTTGAGATCCTAACAATGTTTCGAAAGCCAAATAATATGTCAAGGTCCTAATGATGCATCAAGATCTTAATCATATGTTGAGATCCTGATTTGGAGTCATGACCCTCATGTTGTTTGAAAACTTAATGATGTGTCAAGATCCTAATTATGTGGTGAGAGCCTATTGACATGTCAGAAACCAGGGGATGTGTCAGGATCGTAATTATATGTTGAATCCTTGACAGCCTGGGCTGATGGAGACTCTAGGTTGCCTCCTTTCCTACATTGGAGAAGTCCTGGGTGCGCTCAAGAGAAGCGGTGACAGGTGAGGAACCATTTTGCATTCGTGACATGAATTGGTCTAAGAAGGTGCAGCCTTTAGTATAGCATAGCAGTAATTAGCTCAGGGTTCACAATCCACTTCTGATGGCTGCTTTTTCTGGGTATGGCACCTGTTTACAGGTCTAGCTGTCAGGTTTTTTTTTTGGGGTGGGTGGGGGGGGGCATTCCAGCTTTTTTTAAACCATTTTCTTTGGCACCTTTCCTAACCTTCCCGCCTATCACATTATGAGATGGCTTTTGTTGCTAACTTGATATTTAAAAAACCATTTCAAGATGTTGGTGATCACATGAAACAAATGAATATTAGAAAGCTCTTGATGTAAGTAGTTCCGTGGGAACTTGAGGCATCCATTATGGCATGAAAACAAAGTCAGAACACTGAAATGTGATATATTTTGTGTGCAGAGGGTGTTGTTCCTCACCAACATTAGACATGGAGCCAACATTGCCAGCTGACGGTGACAGCGATTGGGCCGATGATGCAGCGCAAGACGAAGATGACTCTGGAGGCGAAGATTCGGTATGCAGTCTAGACTGTAGTGGTCTCCCCTGATTGTGATTACTTTAGTGGTGTCCCTTGGCAAATTGTTGAGTGTGGCAGCATGCTGTCTTGACTGTGCGTGTGGTGATGGTGCTAAACTGCTGTGACTGTGGGGGTTCTGGTAAATTGTGGGGAATGAGCGTGTTCTGGAGCTGGCACTGAAGTCTGTCAACCATGTATGGCTTCATGGCTGTGAGTTAGAAGCACAAGACTTGGCAAATTAGAATAACAAGAGATTCAGCATCATTTCATCTCATGTCTTGGGAAAAGTAGAACATTTATATATTTCATTTGCAGGAGACTTTGTTTAATTGTGCCACCTTTAACAAGGGAGGGCAGTCATTTACTTAGAGGAAATCTTTAACTCAATGGAACCGTGCGTCCTACAGTGCACGACGTCGCTTGCAACCAGAGCATGTTGGGGTGATTTGGTGCAATTTTAGCGAATTTCGAAAAATTGTAAAAAAAAAAAAAAAACCCCACAAGTCAGAAACAAGAAAAACAGGTGACTGCCGCTTGGAGTAAATTCTATCTTAAATTTAAAACAAGGGAACTGGACCAAGCTAAGACATGACAAAGACAAAGACAATCTACATGTTTCGGGGCACTACCCCTTCATCAGGACGACACAAAAACGACGAAAAAACGACAACAACGAAAACAGAAGAAAAAGACTTAGCTTTTGTGTCGTCCTGATGAAGGGGTAGTGCCCCGAAACATGTAGATTGTCTTTGTCTTTGTCATGTCTTAGCTTGGTCCAGTTCCCTTGTTTTAAATTTAAGTCAGAAACATACTTTAAACGTTGTTGGAAAGATAAATTTAAGTGGAAAAAGCATTTTCCTACCTGAAATCCGTCTGTTGCTGACAGTGTGCGGAAGACTGTGTTGAATTACGTAACCAAAGTGTATGTGTTTATTGACACCAAACACTCAATCGTGTATTACAGCCATCTACAGCACTTGTAACCCACACAAATGTAATCCATACAAATTCCTCGTCTTTAGTGAGGACATCATTTTTGTCTTCTGACGAAAAATTTTTGAACAGTTGTGAGCAGACATTCGAACATGGTGGCCGGTCATTTTTACCCACTAACGAGGTACCACGTGGAAGAAGAGCACAGAACTCTGAAAACCAGTCTATTTTGTGGTCTAAGGGAAAGAACTCTGTAGAGAAATGATTCTAGGATAGGAAAACACGAATGACATCCCTTTCCACTGAACCACTTTCGTGTTTTTAGTCGGCCCAAAATAGTGAGCATAGCACCGAAATCGAAGCGCAACGGTGGCGCTACACACATATACTCTCCACCGGTTGACTAGCACGATAGGGGAAGTGGGTTAAGATAGCAAGAAAAGTGCAATAAAATTAACTTCATGACAGTGCGCTAATGAAGTGACTGCCATGTAGTCATTTTTGAGTCTGATGTTGGTAATTCTCATTACTGTGTATTTATGTGCAGGATGAAGAGTCGTTGAACAGTAAGCTGTGCACCTTCACCATCACTCAGAAAGAGTTCATGAACCAGCACTGGTAAGCAAAACATCCTGACCTGGTCTGTCTAGTGCTGCTTTTCAGATTTGTGGCACAGAGTGGTCATAACCTTTCTTATTCTTGCATCCATCCATGCATTTCATCAATCTCCTTTCCCTCTTCCTAACCAACCATCGCCACGACATCCGTACTCATGCTAACCCTCTGTGCCCCTAGAACTTATCTCCCCTTCCCTCTGTCTCGTATCCATGCTCACACACTGACACAGTCTCCCATCACCACATTCAACGTTCATCCTCAATCTGTGGCCATAGAATTTGTCTGATCTCTCCTTTCCCACCTCATTCCTTTGTCAAACCCTGACACCATCCCATCAAGCACTCCCCACCCCTGAGGCCAGGATAGCTCAGTTGGTAGAACTGTGGACTAGCAGGTGGAAGGTTGCTGGTTCAAATTGTGGTGTGGCCAAGGATTATTTCCTGGAGTTATACCTTGTGCAAACTCCATTCGGCCGTCTCCCCACACATTTAACTGTCTGTCCATACTGACCATTTTAATGAAGTTATCAGTCTGGTGGTTCTTTCAGTGCATAGTTTAGTAATAGGACCCCATCCCCACAATCGTCCACCGTCCTGATATGCACCCAGTTTGCAGCAGGGCACTAACCAATAACCAATTGACCAACTCCTCACCCCACCCCCACAGCACCCATGCTCCAGCATTTGCACAGTTGATTGTGTAAATATTTATGCCTCTTATCTGCCTACAGCAGTCAGCACTGCCTTGCACATTTAAACTGCACGCTGAAACATACTTTGGCATATTTTATTATAGTATTAGGCTACACGACGAGAAACCTGCAGATGTACTTCAAAGGTAAGTGGTGTTTGGGTGCAGACAGACAAAAGGGGTCTGGAAAACAGTGTCGGACACCAAGAACTTCTGCATTGTGCTGTGATCAGCATTGTGGGAGTCTGCAGAATCTGTCCCTGCATTTGTATATGGAAGAGTATGAAGACCCGTGTGAACAAACCTGTGCATGCACACCTACAAGGCTGTCCTGCATTTTGCTGTGGTTTTGGTTGTAGGTACCACTGTCACACCTGCAAGATGGTTGATGGCGTGGGAGTCTGCACAGTTTGTGCCAAGGTTTGTCATAAAGACCATGACCTGACCTACTCCAAATTTGGCTCCTTCTTTTGCGACTGCGGAGCTAAGGAGGATGGCTCGTGTAAGGTGAGAAATGTTACGGCTTGTATTGCGTGGCTTAAAGTCTTGGTCTTATGTTGACAAGTCCTTGTCTTACTTTGCATCATAATGACACTGGAGATGGATTTTTTTAGTTGTTGATCTGGTTATGCAGCTTGTGCTCGATGGCTTTTAAAATCTTGCTTCAAATTCTGAAACCAGGCACTGGTGAAGCGCACTTCCCAGAATGGACTGGATTCCAGTGGATCAGCTATGGGTCAGTCACCGTTCGCCCTGGACACGTTCCACCACCACAGCTCTCTGCGACGCAGGCTGTCATCACCATGCCCTGAAGACAAGCAGGAGACCTCCAAAAGCCTGCAGGAAGACAGCAAGGCTCAGGATGTGTTGAGAAAACAGATTGAGGTGAGCTGCAGTGTGCACAGGAACTTTATTTCTGGGGACCGTTATTTCCATCAGGCACTTCCACATCCATGCTTTTCAAGTTTCGCAGGGCATGCATGAGTTAATCAAAGGTCTTTAGAGTAAACAAGAATTTCAGATTTTATGCAGCGGGACTCAATTCTGGAAAGACTGTTTACACAGAACGTTCTGTTGAGAGAGTTTTACACTTCAGGAGGAGATAGTGAGTTATTGAATTGCAGTTTGTTAGGCAGAGAGATGCAGCCAAATTTCAGAGGAAAGAATGGTACAATGTGGGTTAGGATGGAGCATTGCACTTTGTTACTGTCGTGGTATGAAGTGGAGATAAATTTGATGTTACATGTTTGACTTAGGTACTGCCTCAAATGATGGGGGCAGTGGGGGAGGTGGGGGTGGAGTTTATCATGGCAAACCAAGACGAAGTGTTTACCATTTTGTTCTCCCTACAGGGAAACAGAACAGAATTTATGTCTCATATGGTGAGTCAACAGCTACTTTACCATTTCTGTCTCTTTCAAGACTGAATGCAAGTGCGTGCATGTTTGTGCGATCGTTTGCAGGCGTGTCGGCATGCGCACAAGCATATGTCTACTTACACGAGCTGGGGGATACCAGATAAGTCCTCAGAGGTTAGGCACAAGTGTGATGTATGCATCTTGACACTTAAGAACTGGTCCCTCTGTGTAAATATGGCTATGCATGTTTGTAAATTGACTCGACAGAGCAAAACCACTATCCGCCATCGAGTATTACTTCATCCTAAGACGTTCTTTACATTGTTCTTCCAGGAGAAATCCAACACTGTTCAGACAGTGTTGGAGATTTTGAAGTGGATCATACCGCCGCTAATGGCAAACTACCAGAACAACTCCCCCGTTGGGAGCACTACTCGCGCACACCGTGCTCTGATGGAGCTCCACACGTTGTCGAAGAAGATTGAGAGCACTCCAGACCAGCTGATGGTAAGACCACACTTTATCTTGTTGTCAGAGCACCACATCCAGTTTAAGATGGTATATCTTGAGACAAAGACTTTTCTGGTCCATGTACCTTTAAAGTGTATTAAAAGCTTTCAGGCAGCTGCATCTTTGTCAGCCATGCCTCTTGAAATGCTTGCAGCAGTGCTGTATGCTGTGGAAATTTGTGTCAACTGTCCTAGTGGAAGTGCTTGTTCTGACTGTGAATTCAGGGCAAGAGTTCTTCTTTAGATCATGCAGATCTTTACTACCTCTTTAGATCATGCAGATCTTTACTACCTCTTTAGATCATGCAGATCTTTCATAGGATATTTACGTAGTGATAGCAGCGGAAAATGGGACAAGCTATATGACAAAATCAAGTCGATGTTTTAGGGCACCATCCCTTCATTATGAAGGAACACAGCACAAACAGACAGATAATAAGGGTAGGTGTACTGTAGAAAAATTACACATCAAGAGAAATGGTACAGTCAGGATATACACTGCCCGAAAAGAGTTTGCAGAAAACTCCATATGCCACATTTTCGCAGTTGTAAACTCAGCACATTACTCCAAGAAAACGCTTTGCCGTAAACGACAGAGAGAAAACGCATGCATACACGTAAATGGCCGTGAAGCATCGGCATGAATGCAAGCTTGAATGCCATGATTGGCAAAAACTGTCACGTTTACGCACGTTTACATTTGTGAGAACCCATGTTTTTTGATAACTCTCACAAAAATTACACTTAAGAACATAAGGGATATTTGCACTTGACTTGTGTTTGCAAGATTTCCCCTTCCCTACCCCCCTCCAAAAAAAAAACAAAAACACCCATGTGTTTAATGCTATACTGTTGTACATCATTTGGTGTTCACAGACAGTGACCTTAGGGTCCCAAGAAGGAGCTTTCGAGAATGTGCGCATGAGCTACAGTGGTGACCAGGGACAGACAATCCGTCAGCTGATCACAGCCCACATGTTACGCCGCGTGGCCATGTGCGTGCTGTCCTCTCCCCAAGGGAAGCGCCAGCATCTAGCCGTCAGCCACGAGAAGGGCAAAATCACGATCCTACAGCTATCAGCACTGCTCAAGCAGGCCGACTCCAGCAAGAAGAAACTGACCCTCACGGTGAGGCAGCTGCACACACAACCTCTTAAAACTCTGCCTGCACACATTGTTAAAGCAGGTGCATAACCTAGACTGGAAACTCCTGAACTCTCCCTGATATCCCACTGATGGCAAGACTCTGAAGGAGGCAACCATTGTTACTGATGTCCAGATGGCTGATCAACACCAAGTTTAAACGCTCATTATAGATCATGTTACACATAATAGTCTACTGTTTATTATAAAATCTAAAGATCCACATGCATCTGCAATATTGATACACGTTTTTGGTTACTTAACTCTTTGAACCCGTTGGTCCCGGCTAAATTGCGGCAACCTGCCGACCCTTGCGGCAGCACAGCTAGCTAAATTGCGGCAACTTTAAAATCTCCCTGAAGCGTTCAACGGTATAAGGGAAGTAAAAACTTGGTATCATTGTAAAGCTCTATCATCGGTTGTCTCCCCTGCACTGTCTAAATGAGTTTCGGAAACAGTTTCGGCTTGCCAAACATGGTTTAAGTGTAGGTCTACTTCCGTCGTTCACATTTTGTGTGTGCGAAGAGTGACTATATTTGGGACCAAATAGTAAGTAGTATTTAATACCTTAAACTTAAAGTATTGTTTCCGTTGTGATGCAGAAGAATAGATCTTTCTAAATATGTTAAATATATTACTGGGAGTGTGGTAGTTTTTAATTGGCAGCTTTTTCAAGACGTGTAAATCTATACGGCCTCAACGGTTTTTTTTTGCGGGTCCCTACGGGTCTAATTTGGGACCAAATAGCAAGTAGTATTTAATACTTTAAACTTAAAGTATTGTTTCCGTTGTGATGCAGAAGAATAGATCTTTCTAAATATGTTAAATACATTACTGGGAGTGTGGTAGTTTTTAATTGGCAGCTTTTTCAAGACGTGTAAATCTATACGGCCTCAATGGTTTCTTTTTTTGCGGGTCCCTGTGGGCTCAAAGAGTTAATGGTAACTTTTCCAGCTCTTCTTGCTAAAGAAAGAAGAAAGTAAATCATGAAATTATAAACTAGAGATAGGTTGCTTGATGAATTCCGACAATCTGGGAAGATTTATTGCATAGAACTGTTTTTATGCTGCACTGTCTGTCGTGCATTTGAAAGTGCTTTTATCAGTCACCTAAAAACTAGTTATACAAAACTCAGTTAAAAATCTGTTTGAATTTAAAGGTCACTAAAACAGTAAAAGGCTATGGGATATTATTTGGGCTTTGGGTGGCTAAAACTAGTCCTCAAACTTCCACCTTTTGTTATTTTAAGAAAACCTAAGGGTCCGCTTTGAAGTAGCACTCAGAAATTGTTGAATATGACTTTTTGTTGTTGGATTTTTGGGTGTGGTTTGGTTCATTTGTATGGCAGTTCCTGGAACCTAGAACTGATCGAAAGTCTGCTTAGTAAGTTTTCTGTTCCGTAACTGCTTGCTAGCTTTTGCACCAGACTAAGTCTTTCGGAATTTTACATGAGAAGCAACAAGATAGAATTTATAAGTGATACAGCAGTGATTTCCTTTTGGCTGTGGCAAGTTCTTAAACAAAAAATATTGTTGCAGCGGCTGTCATCGGCACCCATCCCATTCACTGTGCTGTCGATCAACGGCAATCCATGCAATGAAGATTTTTTGGCAGTCTGTGGCTTAAAGGTTGGTATCACTGTCTTCTTTGTTTTGTACATTGGATATTTAGGCTTCATTACATTGTTTTAGGTCATTATTGAAGCTGTGCATTCTTCAGTGGGAGTGGTAAAGTGTGGTGCCTGTTTCACACAATTATAAGTTGGTCACGTACCGTCATGTAGCACTTTGTTATTGGATAAATGGAAAGTTAGTGCGCAGAAAGGAGAAAAATTCAGGCACAAGTTCATAAACGTCTTAACTCTTTAGAAATATGCCCATAACATTGATGCTGGTGGAACATGACATGCGAAATGTCGGTGCTGTTTTTTCCTCTTGGATTATATTGTATTTATGGTTTTTTATAAGGACTGCCACGTGCTGACATTCACGAGCTCAGGGAGTGTGGCTGACCATCTGGTTCTTCATCCCTCGCTGGCTACAGGCAACTTCATCATCAAGGTGAGCTCTACTCATCTCTCATGTCAATGACGACAGTCAAGATTGTTCATGGTGTAGCAGAAGGCAGATGTCCGCCCACCTCAGACCCTTATTTCTCAGCATGTTTGACTGGCTTGAATATAGTCAAATAACATTTGCTTGTCTTGCAGAATTTTCCAGTGGCTTTGGACTTTTTTTTATATAATTGAGGCACACGTTTTAAAGCATTTTTGTTGATTTTTAAAAAAAAGCAAAGATGAAAGGGAAGCTTTGTTACGTAACAGCAAGTCTCAACGATTAAGCCATGCATGTCTAATTCACACCCTCACATGGTGAAACTGCGAATGGCTCATTAAATCAGTTGGGGTTCCTTAGCCATCCATTCCTGCTTGGATAACTGTGGCAATTCTAGAACTAATACACACGCACCAGCTCCGGCCAGGTGTCACAGCTAGAAAAGAGTGCCTTTATTAGTTTATGTGCTTGCTTGTTCAAGAAAAATATGCTGTTTTACTCTCAACAGGCCATCTGGTTACCTGGCTCGCAGACAGAGCTGGCCATTATCACAGCAGACTTTGTGAAGGTGAGTTCCTTGCTGTTTTTCTTTTTCAAGCATCAGCTGTGCTTAATCAGCTCCCAAAAGTTCCTATATCCATCTCTGGTGCATTAAAAAACTCAAATGATGTATTAACATGGAAAATGAAGGGAGAGGGGGCTGCATTAAAAACAAAGGAATAAAATAATAAGAGTCCTTGCATGTGTCCCGTTGTGTGGGATGGCTTAAAGTGCTAATTGCATAGTGACTGGACTGTCAAAAGTTGAAAATTGTATCTGAGTAAGTTCTCATGATGGATGATGTAAGGATGTATTCAGTCCCTTTGTGTGGTCGGCCCATGTAATTTGAGCCCAAATGTTTCAGATTGAGACGCTGTTTGAAGAGGACAGTGTTGTTGCCGAATAGTTCACATCATTTAGTAAATTGTGTTGTTTAGCTAGGAAACCAGTCTATGAATATCTGCGTTCGTAGCTACCATCATGATGAATATCATCAAACGCTCCATCTCTTGCCTGGTATTCCTGTGTTTTAGATCTATGATCTGGCCATAGATGCCATCAGTCCTCAGTACTACTTCCTGCTTCCAAGTGGCAAAATCCGAGATGCTACATTCCTCTTCAATGATGAAGGGCGTTTCATCGTCATCATGGCATCATCAGGTTACATGTACACCCAGGTGATGGACGACTCCAGCAGTGCCCGCCATGGGCCATTCTACATCACCAGTGTCTTGGAAGTTCGACACTCAGATCTTAAGGTCAGTTTGTGTTTTGGATCCGGGGTTAAGTGTACTGCTGGAAGTCTTTGAAGAATCTTTTTTTTTCTGTTCCCTCCTGTGTGTGTGTGGGGGAGGGGGGCATGAGAGAGAAGGAGAATGCAGAATAAAGATTAGGAGAAAAACAGACGGTAGTTGATGTGTTTTCACTTTGAAGGTTCAGTCTTTCAAGAAAAACGCGACGAAATTGATACTTCTTCTCATACCATTAATAATCTGTAGGCTAAAGCTTGTGTTACTTAACATTGAAGACAGTAATTGTGGTGCTAGTTAGTGATTAGTTTAAAACAAGTTAACTTGGATTTAACCTGCATTAGCTGTTAGCTACAGCAGTAAAGAAGCCCCAAAGAATGTTCTGACTTCTTGTATCACTTTCAGGATGTGAACGGACAGGTTGCAGGAGGAGGGGTGTCCGTGTACTACTCTCATGCTTTACAGCTGATCTTCTTCAGTTACGCCCAAGGCGAGTCCTAGGCTCTGTTTCTGACCCTTGTGCAGTTGCAAATTGTGCAGTTGTCAACACAGACTGTGTGGCTAGGGGAGGGGTGGGGTGGGGTCCCTTATTGCTGAGGCTGCGCAAGGATGGCAGACGGAAAGGATTTTTGTGCTTTGACTGTGGTGTTCTTCAAGTGCTTGATGTTTTTGACTGCTGTTTGGGATCTGACTGCTGTGTGGGATCTGACTGTTGTATGGGGTCTGACTGTTGTTTGGAATCTGACTGCTGTATGTAATCTGACTACTATATGGGATCTGACTGCTGTATGGGGTCTGACTGCTGTGTGGGATCTGACTGCTGTATGGGGTCTGACTGTTGTTTGGTATCTGACTGCTGTATGTAATATGACTGCTGTATGGGGTATGACTGCTGTATGTGGTCCGACTGCTGTTGGGGATCTGACTGCTGTATGGGGACTGCTGTTTGGAAACTGACAGCTGTTTGGGATCTGACTGCTCTGTGGGGTCTGACTGCTGTGTGGAGTCTGACCACTGTTTGGGATCTGACTGCTGTATGGGGTCTGACTGCTGTATGGGGTCTGACTCCTGTATGGGGTCTGACAGCTGTTTGGGATCTGACTGCTGTATGGGTCTCCTGTTTGGAAACTGACGTCTGTGGGGTCTGACGTCTGTGGGGTCTGACAGCTGTTTGGGATCTGACTGCTGTATGGGATCTGACCGCTGTGTGGGGTCTGACTGCTGTATGGCGTCTGACTGCTGTGTGGGGTCTGACTGCTGTTAGGGGTCTGACTGCTGTATGGGGTTTGACAGCTGTTTGGGATCTGACTGTTGTATGGGGACTCCTGTTTGGAAACTGATGTCTGTGGGGTCTGACAGCTGTTTGGGATCTGACTGCTGTGTGGGGGTCTGACTGCTGTATGGGATCTGACTGCTGTATGGGGTCTGTTGCTGTATGGGGTCTGACTGCTGTTTGGGATCTGACTGCTGTATGGGGTCTGATGTTTGGGATCTGACTGTTGTATGGGGTCTGACTGCTGTATGGAGTCTGACTGCTGTTTGGGATCTGACTGATGGGGTCTGACCACTCACTGTTCTGGTTTTACAGGCAAGAGTTTTGCTGCGCCAGTGGCACAAGATCTGTCGAAGGTTTCAAACCTTTTCCCGATCACCTTTAAGTGGTAAGTACCACAGTCCACTTCAGCTTTGTGGTGTGTGTGTGTGTGTGTGTGTAAGTTGAGTAGGATGGAAAATGGTAAGTAGTTTAGAATAGTATTTATTTATTTCTTTATTTCTTTATTTTCAGCTCCAATGGTGGGAGCAAGGGAAGCGGTGGCAGCCAGCCTCTGGTCCAGTGGTCTGAGGTGGTTGGTCACACCGGCCTGTTGTACTGCACCGCCCAGTCGTCCAACAACCCCATCGTCCTGATGGTCAGACCAGATGCCATCCTCATGCAGGAGGTCAAGGTCACACCGGCCAAGGCCAAGGTCAGGCTGTGGTGTCAGAAACTCGTATTTTGGGGTGGGGGGGGGACTCTTGCTCTATTTTTAAGGAGAGGAGAAACTAAAGGCTTTTGAGACAACTTGGTCATAACATGCATCAAGATTATGGTCCACTGGGGACTAGTCGTGGCTTGATTTGGAGAAGTCCATGCTCTGTTACGGCAGTTTAGTTGTGCATATGCTTGAATAAGCACAAGTAAATGCACATTTACGTTTGACGTAGTCTAGCAAAAAAGTGAGAGTGTAGGGTGGAAAGGCATTTGTGGTGGAGAATCTGATGCTAGTGGCTTTATCGACCTTAAACAAATACAATCTCCCTTTTCAGATTCAAGATGTCGTTGCCATTCGCCATGTTGCATCTGCCTCTGACCAAGTGAGTATTTAAAACGCTATTCATCGCCTGTGAACAATGTGTTCTTAGGTTGCACTTGTTAGGGTCATTTTCTCTCTTGTTGTTTGTAGGTGGGTCACTGGCAATCATACTTCATTACGGTTTATTCTGTATTGTGATATTGTTGCCTTTATATTTTGGCTTTTGTGTACAACTTATTTAATTTTTTTCAGCATCGCACAACTATGATCCTGCTGTGCGAAGATGGAAGCCTGCGGATTTACATGGCCAACGTGGAGACGACGAACTACTGGATGTCTCCGTACCTACAGCCACAGAGTCCCATTGCAGCTCTCAAGCCATCCAAGAAGAAAAAGAACGTCAAGTCAGGTGAGCCATTGACTTGTTATATTGTTACAAAGACACATCTTGCGGGGTGAGAGGCATGCCAGTGGCCAGATCAGAAAGCAAGAGAGAATTACTTAACTAAAAGTGGCAGCATGCCACAAGCATAATCATATATAAGATTGGCAAAGTTTGTACGTGCACATGAAATATCGGCAAGCTTTCACCTGCCATGTTTTAGCATTTGGCAGCATTTAAATATGGCTGTTTACACTTTCTGTTCTGTCAGGACGCCAGCCAGGCAGCGTTAGCTTCCCCGTCGACTTCTTTGAGCACTGTCAGCAGAGCAATGATGTTGAGGTGAGTGAGTCCCTGCCAACCAAAGCGTACATGGCTTGTGTGGAAACAGAGGGCTTCCCCCTGTTGCATATTGAATAAAATGTTACAGTTTTGATGAGTTGTTTAGACACAGTAACAGGTAGCATCTCCCTTTGTTTAGGCACAGTAACAGACCCAGTCTCGGGTTACCGAGGTTTGTCGTTATAGAGCAGTGTATATGGAAGGAATGGTATGTTACAGTTTGTTGTTACAGAGCAGTGTATATGGAAGGAATGGTACGTTACAGTTTGTCGTTACAGAGCAGTGTATATGGAAGGAATGGTATGTTACAGTTTGTCGTTACAGAGCAGTGTATATGGAAGGAATGGTATGTTACAGTTTGTTGTTACAGAGCAGTGTATATGGAAGGAATGGGACATTACAGTTTGTCGCTATAGAGCAGTGTATATGGAAGATGTTATATTGCAGTTTGGTGGAAATGACATACTACAAGTGTACAACATCCAGCAGATCAAACACCGACTGAACACCACCGGCATGTACATCGCCAGCACCAAGGTAACTCCTGGCTTTTTATCATTTTGTTGTTCTGTACCTGATTTATTTCCTCAGAACAATTTATTTCAGCAGATTTGAATACAAATAGATAGCTGATTGAGCGACATACAGGTTGACCATCAAACGTGCAACATGAAATTCAGATGGAAAAAAAACCCCGATAAAGTTATTGGACATTCGGGAAGAAAAAGAAAAGCATGGTGTTTAGCAATAAACATAGTTTATGTGTGTGTGTATGCACTGTATTTTGCATGTGTGTGCTGGTGTGCAACATTCATGCGGGTGTATGTGGGTTTTCAGCCTGCAGGCTTTAACATTGAGGTCGTCAACACAAACCCCTCAAACGTCATGGTTGGACTGCGAGTGCAAGTGGGCATGCAGAGCATTGAAAAGGCTCCATCACACCTGGAGATCTTTGGCCGCACTACGCAGGTAGGCTGTGAGCTATACCTAAGGCTAGAGTTTAGTAATGTGTGAGGAAAGACAGCTGACTTTGTTGGAAATCTTAACAAATGACTTGTCAGAAAGGAGTCCAGGGAAGTAGAGACTTTAATGCACATCATCACAAAATGTTGAGATCCTAAACCCTAAGTACATCACACATTTCTGCCAATGTAGCACTGGTTTGGAGGGCTCATCATGTAATGGTAGCACAGTCTTCACCAGAGCACAGCAAGGAAGCTTTGAATAATTAAAATAACTGTCAGAAATGTCTTCAGTGCACAATTTGGGGAAAACAGTGTGTTGGTCAATGTTAACACAGTAATGCCAAACTGTATTTGGGCCATGCTTTGCAGGTTAGCTTGAACAGAGCTCGCTGGTATGACCTGCCATTCACACGTGAGGAGTCGCTAACAGCTGACAAAAAGGTCACCCTGTTTGGTAAGATGTTTTCACCATGTTGTCTGTAGAGATCAGCATCTCATAGTGGTCATATCCTGTCTGTTTTTTGCCTGATCTTGTGTATATGCAGCAGTTAGCACCCTTGAATAAATATGCCGACAAACACGCTTTAAGCCTCTGATTTCTTAGTCTCATGGAAATAGTTTTATGTGTTCTATTTACAGAATGCTAAAATGGTTTCTTGTCAAGGATTGAGAGGTGCTTACTGTAGTGGGAACCAGTATTCGGGAGTATTACGTCAGTTCGTGTCTGGGTGGATAAAGACATCACTGTGTTTTAATTGACTGACTGATGTGTTGTCATGCTGTGTGATCAGTAAATAACTGATGTGTTATTATGATGCCACTGTGAGTAAATAACTGACATGTTGCTACAATACTGCTATGAGTAATTTACTCGTATAGCTGATGAGTTGTTACAATACTGCTATGAGTAAATAACGGAGGTGTTGTTACAATACTGCTACGAGTAAATAACTGACGAGTTGTTACAATACTGCTACGAGTAAATAACTGAGGTGTTGTTACAATACTGCTA
>SMGT01015199.1:269067-281973 GCA_004794575.1 Lanistes nyassanus | reverse complement strand
TGAGTAAATAACTGAGGTGTTGTTACAATACTGCTATGAGTAAATAACTGAGGTATTGTTACAATACTGCTATGAGTAAATAACTGATGAGTTGTTACAATACTGCTATGAGTAAATAACTGACGAGTTGTTACAATACTGCTATGAGTAAATAACTGAGGTGTTTTTACAATACTGCTATGAGTAAATAACTGAGGTGTTGTTACAATACTGCTATGAGTAAATAACTGAGGTGTTGTTACAATACTGCTATGAGTAAATAATTGACGTGTTGTTGTCACACTGCCACCAGTTGGAGCCAGTGCAGACCCGGCTGGAGTGACAATGGTGGACTCTGTCAAGTTGTACGTGAAGACCAAGGAAACGTTTGGATGGCCGGAAGAACCAGATGAATTCCCAGAGCCCCCAGTTCCCTCCAAAGCATCGGCACCATCATCAGGCGTCTCATCTGGGATGGAGAATGAGGCAGCACCTTGCCAGCCCTTACCAATGACAACAGCCGACAAGTGAGTTTTGAGCAGTCTGTAGGCACAGTGGTTGTCGTTATCCACCAAGATGGATCACTGATTTAGGTCTCCAGTTTGCCACTTATATGTATTTTGCATGTGGTAGCTGTGTACAGGGATGGGGAGAAGGTGGGCACAGCCTCATCATGCTTGTCCACACAACAGTGGTGGTCGCAGACACCCCACTCTTCCAAACACCCCACCAAAAAAAATGAATAAAGGTCATAGGACATCCTTTACCTTTTACCCATGCCCAGAGCCAGCTGCTGGGTGTGATACGGCCATTCAGGATAACAGCCGATAAACAAAAGCCAGTACTGGGGTGACAGCTGCCAGGTTTGCTGTGTGTTGCGATGAGGGTCACTGTATGATCTGCTCCACACTTGATTCCTAGGGTTCCTAGGGCTTTAACTGTGACTCAAAAAAAATCTGATTTGTGGATGAAGCTGACTTCTTTGGGCTACATTTTGGAACAGTGGAATGATTTCACCTGGATGAAGAGATAGAAAACATAGTTGCAGGTCATTGAGCAGTCTGCATAGAACTTTTGGTCAGCATGGAGTGCTGTCCGAAAACAGCACAGTTGTTCTACCACATTCTCGGACCACGTAATCATAGCTTTTATGTAGTGGGGATGGCTGACCTTGGCTGTTTGTTTCTGCATGTGACTGTTCCCATTGCAGATTACTGAACAGTGGCCTGCAGGTACTGGATGGTGTGTTTGCCACTGTCAACCTGCCAGAAGTCACCTCTAAACCCTCCTCTGCACAACAGGATCTGGTTTGTTCAAATTTCTTCTGCTCTTACCAGATTTTCTCATATTGCAAGCACTTGTGAGATACGTACAGGATTGTTTGTCTCTAAACATTTGACCTGTTCAAACATCTATATATCTGCAATTAACCATCTTTTCTTAGAAGAATTTTGACAAAGTGGAGGCTACCGCCATGGCTAACGACAAGTTGATTAGCATGTTGCCCTCATTGAGGAAAACCATGTAAACATGTTCGTTTCATGTAGCTGCACAGACCGGAAAAGGTATCTTCCATTCCCTGTAGTCTTTTGTGATTACCTTAAAAGGAGAGTAGAAATGAAGACAAACGTGAGAAATGTGAGAGATCCAAAAACCACACATTTCAGCGAGGAACATTCTTGTTTGTCCTACAGCAACAGAGGTGCAAGGAAGCTTTAGAACTGGCCACAAAACTCTTGACTTTGCCAACCCCCTCTGCCGTACAGCAACAGGTTCAGTCTTTGCTCGCCTCCCTGTTTCCAACAAGATCTGACTACCACACCCACAAGGTGAGGGCATTCTTGATATTTTTTTGTAGACACACTGCTCATTTAGTTCATAATAATATTTATAAGGTCTAACTTGTAGAAAATAAGGTGCAAACACTACCTCGCATGTGTGCATGCATGCGCTCATGCACACACACACACGAACACACACACACACAGTGCAACAAGCACGCATGTAGACTTGCAACCACTGAGGTAGGAGCTACTACTGAGTAGGTGCGGATAGGACAGGATGAAATATGAGAAAGAAAAGGTTTTCAGAGTACTTTTGAAAGAGCCTAGGTACCTTGTGGATGGAGAGAGACAAGCTGTTCCAAGTCGGGTTCAAAGATGATTTTTGTTTTTTGGAGGACTGTTGGGGGGAACACAAGGCACATGGGTGGGTGGGAGAATTTATTATGGTAATAGAGTTATAGGAGAAAATTCTCATGTCAGAGGAGATTTGAATTTTGGTCATCCACCTTTGCGTGCAGAGCCAGTGAATAGTCAGCAGCACAAGTGTCTTTAGCTGCTCTTTTGCCTTGTTGAGCAGAAGGTCTGCAGCAGGTAGCAACTGGCACCTAGAAAATATGCCAGTAATGGAGGTTGTAACTGGTACCTAGATTTTCCCTCAGTTGCTGAACGTTCATGCTTAAAATGCTGACATGGATGGTCTGTCAGAACTAGCCACATAATTGTGACCTGTGGAAGCTATTGAGTGTATGCAAGACAACTGCATGTTAGAAAGAGTATTCCACAGAGTTCAAGCACTTAAACACTACTATGTACTACTTGCATGTCAGAGAAAGAGTATTCCACAGAGTTCAAGCACTTAAACACTACTATGTACTCCTTGCATGTCAGAGAAAGAGGATTCCACAGAGTTCAAGCACTTAAACACTACTATGTACTCCTTGCATGTCAGAGAAACTGTTCCACCGCATATGAACACCTTGTAAGTATTAACACACAAACACACATGATCAAAATTTGCATGTTGTGGCGTATTTCACAGAGTGAGGCATATGAAGACTCTTGTATTGACCAGACCCGGACCATGTACTTTACCACACACTGACCCTTTGCTGATCAGACTGACCCTGCACTGACTTTATGCAGACCATGTACCAACCATGTGCTGACTATACGCTGACCGTGTACCAACCATGTGCTGACTATACGCTGACCGTGTACCAACCATGTGCTGACTATACGCTGACCGTGTACCAACCATGTGCTGACTATACGCTGACTGTGTACCAACCATGTGCTGACTATACGCTGTCCATGTAACAACCATGTACTGACTATATGCTGACCGTGTAGCAAACATTTACTGACTATACGCTGACCATGTACCAACCATGTACTGACTATACGCCGACCGTGTACCAACCATGTACTGACTATACGCTGATCGTGTACCAACCATGTACTGACTATATGCTGACCGTGTACCAACCATGTACTGACTATATGCTGACCGTGTACCATCCATGTACTGACTATATGCTGACCGTGTACCAACCATGTACTGACTATATGCTGACCGTGTACCAACCATGTACTGACTATATGCTGAGCGTGTACCAACCATGTACTGACTATACGCTGAGCGTGTACCAACCATGTACTGACTATACGCTGAGCGTGTACCAACCATGTACTGACTATACGCTGAGCGTGAACCAACCATGTACTGACTATATGCTGACCGTGTACCAACCATGTACTGACTATACGCTGACCATGTACCAACCATGTACAGGACCAAGCCATGCTGGAGGATGTCATGCACCGGTTGAGACAAGAAGGCCAGGTCATGCCGGTGGAGAACTTCCAACGCCTCGTAGTCACAGCACGGTGTGTGGCCGTCAGCAGACCCGCCAACCTTATCAAGTTTGCCGACACTAGCAGCAAAGACGACGGTAAGCGGTCAGACATTCTGGCTATGTTTCGTTGTGCATCGTTGGGGAAAGAACAGCAGAGATCGTGGGTGACGAACGGTGGGTTTTGGAATGTGCTGCTGAAGCATATGAACAACTAAACCATGTTTCCCAGATCAATTGCAGGCACATGATGTTTTATTTTTTAATGACTTGGTCAAAATAGTTGATAGTTAACCACTGATCTTGTTGCTTTGGGTGGACATCCTAGCTGAAGTTTGTGCTCTTTTCTGTTTCTGTTCAGCCTTGGAAGTGACTGACTTGGAAGCAGAGAAGAATGACAAAGGATCCGAAAAGAAGCCAAAACAATTGTTTGACCTTGAGCCCAGTGAGCAGAATCACTTCACGAGTCAGCTGATGAACACGTTCTGGAAGCTGCATACAGCCAAACCATCCAATCCCATGCTGGCACCAGCCTGCCTGCCAGGTGAGAGCAGAAACATTCATAGTGCATAGGAATATTCAAAGAATATTCACACAGCAGAGTTTCATCACACATCCGTTCCTATCTAGTTTCATGTGCAGCCGTCATTCTCTGTGGAATTGACAAGTTTTGGTTTGGCCTCCGTCCTCCATTTTGCTCACCTTTTCCAGACCTTCGTCTGCTCCAGCTTCTTTCGCTCCTTACAGCTTCCTCCAGCCTTGCTTTCTTTCCCTATCTCCATCCCGGCTTTCCTGTTTAGCTCTACCATGACCTTTTGCTAACAGTTATGTGTGCATGCTTGTGCCTGTGCACAGATGTATGAGATACATATCAAGAACATAGTTCAGGGTCAACAGTTTCTGTAAGTAGCTAGCAGGTGGATATACCTTAAAGAAGCATCACTTGAAGGCACTGCCACATCAACTGTTTCACTTTCAGATGTATTACAGAATCACTAAACCTGAACCGTCAGGTTTGCCAGATTGGCATGTTTCACCTAACTTCCTGCTTGAGACAATTGATTCGGTGTTAGTGGTCTGTGAGTAGCTTTGGTGTGATGTAGCTTTGCATGGTGGTGCTATCAATGATAACTACATGTTGCACACATCACCTACAGTACAGATTAGGGGCCAGCCAGTAAAAAAATAGTTTGTGTTAGCTGTTTCTTGTCTTGACCAGATCAGACCAGATAGAAGCATGCTGGTCAGAAACTCACAATGGAGCAGTGATATCTGATTTCTCCTGCTCAGCACTCATGTTAGCCACATTGCACTATATCAAGGGCATTATGCAAGGGATTTCTGGTATCATAGTTTATTTTCGACCTCCCTAGGTCTGGTGCACATCGAGGCAAATGTTCACGCTCTGGTGGGAATCATCCAAGCTTTCATGCTGTGTGACCAGCAGTACGTCGTCACGGGAACTAAACATCTTGTGCAACTGCTGCTGTGCCCAGTGAGTGATAAGAAATTTATAATGTCACTCTGCTAAAATTTTGCAGTTGATAAAACCTCTTTAAAATTTATACCTCATTTGTTAAAACTTTCTGTTTTCAAGTTTTTCATTGCAAGGCAACAGTTTAATTTTGAATAGACTGTGTTGCTACCAAGCATTTTCGCTAAACGTTGATATTTCAGCCTCAGAACTGAAGAATATTAAGTGAGCCAGCTTTGTTTTCCTTCTCCTTCAAGGACCCGCAGGTCAGCTTCGCTTGCTGTCACGCAATGATACGAGGACTGCGGCCACGCCATCGTCGTCGTCGCGTCTTCATTCCATCACCACCCAGGTGCACTTCTCCAGGTGTGTACCATTTTCTGTCTGTCCATCCATCCATCGTTTCTCCCTCAAGTCTTCACTGTCCATCTATCCATCCATTGTGATTGAATTTTCGGATACAAATCAACAGTTAAGTGAGACATGTAATAATAACCAGCAGTTCTTGAAGAAGAACTTCGGGTCATGGTAAAGAGAGTTGGAGCTTGAGTGTTCATTTACAGCAAGTGAGGGGACTGCCATATGCAAAATTTAATCAGCTACGTTGATGCAAGAGAGTAGCTGAGATGTCCCCATGTCAGGAATAAAGTTCAATCTCTTACATAGCAATGCTCACAAGTGTGTTCTTTTACTTTCCAATCATTCCAGTGCCAAGCAGCTTGATGCAGACAGGTACAGGGGCTGCCATTACTTTTTTTATTTTTTGGATGTTACACACTCCAACACCGTACTAAAATATACTGGAAAAGACTCGCTCTCTGTGAAGGTTATTCTAACAAGAAATTCTCACACTAAAATTTTGAGCACTCTGCAAGAAAAAGGTGTCCAGTTCATGAACAAATCCTCAACAATTACATTAATAACCAGTAGATGTTTCAGAAGACTTTCAGATAGGGTTCCTTCGGGTGGGGGAGTGTTGTTGATGACTTCCAGCACTGGTAGGACTGCTTCGGGAAAGAAAATCTATTAACTGATAAACAACAAGACTAAATTATTAGAATACTTTAGGCTAATATAGTCGGTGCACTAATGTCAGACAGGCTCGAGCCATCCCGGTGTACATGGCATTTTTAGCCTTTTTTCAAAAATTTATTAAAAAATCCCCCAGAACAATAGAAAAGTGGTATCTAACTACAATAAACAAAGAAAACGCATTTCTTACTGTGTTTCTTGGACCTTGTTCCATAATTTGTAAAATCCTTTGATGGAAACATAACTGAAGTTGAAGTAATCCAAAAGTCCTCACGATTCCTTATACACAGTCTGTTCGATACTGTTTACAACACGTGCTCGCACGTTTTTCTCTTCGTAATCACTCTTTTGGGTCTTTCAGGCACAAGTACTCTTGTCTTCAACCACTTTATCATAGTAAATTTGCAAAACAATGTCATTTTCCTCTTTAGCGTGTCATTTGAAGAGTAAATCTAGCATTTCTCAAGTGGCAAAACACCTGTGGATACTCGCTTGGAATTATGGCCGGAAACCGGTCTCAATGTCAGTTTAACAAAGGAAAGGGAAGCAACTCGTGAAGAAATGATTCAGCTTCGATTGTAAGAGTTCAAAGAGTTAAGAAAATACTCTAAAACACTTTGCACAGAAATGGAAAAGTTCTGCCTACAAAAAACCCAGTGTCATATTAAAAACACAACTTAAAAAAAAAGTCTCACCAACTGACCAGGGTTCAAAAAGGTAGAGACACAGTTGAAGAGCAATCTTCCCACACACTCAAGCCTTTGCCAAACATTAAAGGACTTCAACTGCCCTTGACATAATGCTTTCTTAGGGCAGGAGTTGATTCACAGAGTCCTGTCTCCTCTAGCGTGGCTAAACTACACATAAGCTCTGCCAGGTTGACGGCGATCACTGGGGATACGCCGAGCTTGAGTTAGACACCTATTATATATCACCGCCAAAGAGCTTACTTTATCCCAAAACTACAACGAAAATCATGAGATATACACGAAACAAAAAATAAATGCTTTGCATGGTGGGGGAGGGGGGGGACAACTTACTTAAGTAACAATGACAAAGCAAACTACTACAATTTAGGGTAACTTTACACTGTCATTGTTAGAAACTTGGTTCATGACGCCCTGCTTTTAGTTTCACAGCGAGTTACTGTCAGGAATCGGGAACTGAAGAGAAACTGGCTTGTATGCATTACTGCAGACAGGCAGAACTGGATAGCCTAGCTGCTGGCATCTTGTCATTTAGAATCATAGGACAGTGAGTGACCAGGAGTGGAGATGAAAAGCACGGATGTTGTGGTGTGTGAATGGGGCCTGTAGCTTTCCACAAAGACAAAATGAAGTCGTTTAAAACAAACAGAATGGTTTAAAATAGGATTTAAAATGGAGTCATTTGAAACAAAATCATTTAAAATGGAGTAATTTATATTTCATTCATTCAGGCCCAGGAGGTGGAGAGGACGAAGATGATGACGATGAGGATGATGACAAAGGAGACAAACTTGACACCCCATCAGATGACCTGTCGTCACTCAGCCAGCCTGCCCAGGCAGAAGCAGACATAGATAATGAGGAGCCATATGAAGTTGTGGTAAGACTTTAATCAGTTAAGTTTCACTACCTCACAAAAAAATTCACCCTTACAGATGACTCTGTGGGCATGCATATGCGAGGTGTTAATTGCTAATAGTTCTTGTAGATTTCCTGTTGATGTATTTTTTCCTGTCCGCATGTATGCAGATGAAATGAATGAATGATTAAAAAGAAAGCATCAAATCTCGTAAAGAGAAGAAAAAAGACCTGACATCACTTGACTGGATAATTATGTTTTTATTGTCACAATACTGTACCATGACCCAAAGCGCTATATTCTCAATTAGCGATCCCTAAAAGCACCCTCCAAAAATAACCCACATAGCAACCCTGGTAAGCCCCCTCTGTGCATGCGCACAGCATAAGCCACCCGTGCACACAGCTCACTGACAGGTCAAACTGACTTTCTCAAGCCGGAAGAACCATCAGCGGGAGGAGGGTGGGTTTGTGGTGGGTCATGGTAAGTATTGCTAAAGAAACACAAATTTAGATGAAGATGTGAGTGACATGATGCTTGGGTTTACAAGGTACTAGTTTTTTGTTTAAATGCAGCAAAAGGCATTAGTTCAGTGTTGCCTGGTTACTGGAATTGAAACTTTTGAAGCATTAGTTTAGTGTATTTAACAGGGTTTCATCCCTGGAGGTCTGAGTTCTGTATGATTGCCATCCTGGAGTGACATTTACTCCTTTTAGTATTTGCAGCTATTCTGTGCACTGCACTGAAAAAACATCAGTTAAAACTAACGCACTCAAGATTTTTTTCCTAGAGGTTTCTCATACAGCTTTCTGTATCTTTTCCTGCTTGTTGTGACACAAGAATAAGACACAAAGACTTTATTCAACATTCGTAGACTAATATCCCTCTGGCTGAAGTATGTTGCATTTTGCAGTACAAATAATGTTCTTGTACTGTTGTACTACGTGTATAATTCCTGGGACATGCTATCAGAGCAGGACATCGAACTAGGGAAAGATAAATATGTTATGTGAGCCAGCTTAGGTGTGCAGTGTAAAAGCAGAAGAAACATTGTGAAGCTAGTACAGCCATTCAATGGTTGATTGTATGAACGCTGTAAGTATTTATAGAAAACTTGTACGGTTAGTACAGCCATTCAATGGTTGATTATATAAATGCTGTAAGTATTTATAGGAAACTTGTACAGTTAGTACAGCCATTCAATGGTTGATTTAAACGCTGTAAATACAGAGTTATTTATAAGAAACTTGTACGGTTAGTACAGCCATGTGATGGTTGATTTTATGAATGCTGTAAGTATTTATAGGAAACTTGTACAGTTAGTACAGCCATTTGATGGTTGATTATATAAATACTGTAAGTACAGAGTTATTTGTGGGAAACTTGTACGGTTAGTACAGCCGCTGTAAAGTTAGACTGGCTGTTTGATGGTTGAGCAGAATGTGGAGCCGATGGTGCTGGATGCAGCAAGTGAAAATGAAGTCGAGGCCAGGGCCTTGCCTCCCTCACTGGACTCTCTGTGGAGTGCTGAGCGCAACTTTCCTCCGATTGTAGACATACCACCTGATGCTGATGATGAGACTATGGTGGAACTAGCCATAGCTCTAAGTCTGCAAGATCAGGTGAGCAAATGGCCAGGCTGGCAGAGTGAGTGGCTTGACAAAAATGGCTGGAGTGGGTTTATAGCAGGGAAAATAGCCAAACAGGTGGCTAGCATTTCACAGCCAGAAGACAAGTGTTTGAGTTGCTGGGAGGCTGACAGGATGAATTCTCAGGTGAAGGGCACCTGATTGTGTGAAAGTTGAGATGGACGTGTCTGCTGTGGGTGGTATACAGCAGAAATGTAAAAGGATATTATGCCATCTTGAAATTATTTCTTCTTAGGCAGTAGACAGTTGTACGTTTTACAAGTACCTTACCCTCCCAAACCCTTTGGATATCACATCCTTTGTAAACTCCATCCAATTCTTTGCTTGGCAGATGGGAAGTTGACCTGACATCCTGAGCATTTTGGCATGTTCAGTATTTTAAAAATAATAATAATCTGCTTGGACCATGCAGCTGACGTTAGTCCAGTATCATACTTCGTAGCTGTGGTATTGCTTCATAGTTGTGTCATTTGTTAGCTGTTTCTCTTAACTTGGCAGCACTAACAGTAAATCCATGGTTTGTCCTTCTTTCGAGGTTTGAAGGGTTTGCTTGCTTGCCTTTCGTAGGTACCAACTCCCTGACAGTAGCTAGTCACCCAGAAGAGGTGTTCTTGCAGGACGAGAGCTTGCTTTGTGAAATATATTTTTGGAAATGTATCCATGAGGTGTTCAAGGTTAATCTTGTGCCAGTTTTAAGCCTGAAATCTTGTTAAAGGCTTTTCTTCATCGCAGTTAAAGGGTTGGTGGTATTCCCACAATAAATTCTGGAAACCAGGACAGTTGCTGATGGTGATTACAATAATTTGACAAATCTCCCGACATGCTCTTTTTGCATTTGTGGATGTCTGCGTGACAAGCAGAAAAATTCAGTGTTTTGTGCCGAATCATTTTCAGTCGGGCCAGGCACGTGGACTGGGTCTTCAGAGTTTGGGCTTGGCTCAGCCTTCGCAAGAAGAAATGATGCTGGAGGAGGGACCTCTGTCTGACACTACTGCCTCGGCGCCAGGAAGTGACGATGAAATGGGTAGCAATGCTGCCACAGATGGATCCACATTGCGAACCTCTCCTGCTGAACATGCTGGCAGCGCTGGGTCAGAGAGTGGAGGGAGTGCGGTGGATTCTGTATCAGGTAAGGATTCTGCTTCCAGCCTAAATATTTTGGTTTTGCTACTGGCCCCCAGTGGGTGTTCTGCTTGATTGAGCTTGAATTTGTGGCTCCTGAGATAAATATTTGTTTCTTGTCACAGTGCTTACCGTGACCCAGAGTGCTAAATTCTCAATTAGCGATCCCTAACCGCACCTTTAAAAAAATATACCCACAAAGCAACCCTGGCAAGGCCCCTCCGCGCATGCGCACACCTCGCGCCACCCGTGCGCACAGCTCACTGACTAGGTCACCATGACTTTTTCAAGCCAAAGAACCAAACAAGTGGGGAGGAGGATGGGCCTCTGATGGGTCATGGTAAGCATTGTTAGAGAAACACAAATTTAGAACAAGAAATTTGTATATTTTGTTGATAGCAAAGTTAGGGCTGTGCTTGACTGCATGAAAGTTCTGCTACCATCATAAATGTGTTTATTTTCACTGACAGCCACCAGTGGGCGCAGTAGTACCTATGGGTTCCAAGCCCCTGAGAGCCTTTCTGCAATCGGTGGCCGCAGTGAAAGCAGCAGCATTGGTGGGGCAGGGGCCTTTGTACCACCTGAACATGAGACGTTTGACACAGAAGGTGAAGGGGATATGAGCAGCAGGTGAGTGTGGTGTTCGGAGCATGCTTCAGACTTCAAATTGCCAACATAGAATATATTTGTACTTGTGGCTCTTAATTGCTTCCTAGTCTTGAATACCAGCTCAGAACATGAACGTTTAGGATGGCAATGGAATTCCTGGGATAAATGAACACTTTTCGGAAGGATTTGAGTGCAGTTAATACGTTCTTGGAATGACCTCCCACGTGTTTATGTCCGTCTCAAGGCTGCATGGTCTGCGCCTGTTGCTCTTGGAGCGTATGCTGCAGTACCTGCCTGAGGTGCGCAACGTTGGAGGTGTTGGGGCGGTCCCATTCATGCAGATCTTGCTTATGCTGACGCAAGACATGGATACCGCGGAAGACCGAGATAAAGCCGTTCTCGACAGCTTCTTGACTGCCATCGTTGGCGAGTTGGGTCTGTGTGGCGAGGTTAGCAGGAAGTTTATCGTGTTTTTACTTGCCTGGTGTGAGTCTGGTTATGACAAAACAGGAATGGCACACTTTACTCAGTTAAATGATTCCTGTTGTTACCTGAGTGTAATCAAAGAGTTACATAATGCTTTGCAGGATTTTATCAAAGTAAGCAGATTCCTGAAGTGACCAATAGCATGAGTAAGCATACTGTATTTGCTCATGGAACTTTGGTAGCCCATGACTTATCTTGTCTTTATGTATGACGACACGAAGCTTTTGTTCAGAGTCGTTTCCCCATATGCGCCAGTCTGTGGATGCTACCATGCGTGTTGTGGAATAAACCAAATATTCGTGTGTGCGCGTGCAGGATTTGACCAGCATCGCCACCCGCACCAAGAACACGGAAGTGAAGCTGATCATTTTGCGACTTGTCAGCGTGCTTCTCTCCCGAACCCGTGGGTCTTCCAGATCTTCTGGAGAGGTACAGTATATATGAGGACTTTTGTTGGAGAATTTTTCTTCTTGTAGGCAGAGGATCTACCCCTCGCCTGCAAAATTGTATAAGTAGCTTCTATTGGCCAGGGGCTGAAGTGTCTCTTTGATCTAAAAAATCCAATCACCCTGGACTCTACAAGGTGGAGAAGCCAAAGAATTTGGTGGGTTGTGCGTAGTTGAGTCAAGCCAGTGTACTACAGTGCAACTAATAAGACGTTTTTGGGGGTATGTTAGATGATTACCTTCTGGACTGTATGATATTCTAAAGTTAGAAGTACTCGTTTGAAGGAGTTTTGTTATCAACTTGGAAATTTAGGTTGTAGATGGAGATCGAAGGAAGCTGGTTATTTTTTTTATATGGAAAGAAATGTGGGTACAGAGATGCTTTTTTTTTATTAGTACATGTACCATGACTCTGTGTGCTTTTTGTGTAGCCATCATGATCTGTTGATACCCGTGGAGTGTGCATGCCTTTTGTGTGGCTATCACTGTGTGTGTTAATACCTCTGTGTGTCTTCGGTGAGGCCTTCATTGTGTGTGTTAATACCTCTGTGTGCCTTTTGTTTGGCAGTCACCATTTGTGAGCAGCAAGATGGCAGCTGCCCTTTTGTCCAGCGGTGCTATTCCTTACTGCCTGCAGGTTCTCAAGAGCCTCCTACCTTTCTGGCACCAGTTTGCAGGCCCTGAGGTAAGCTGCAGGCAGACATGCCTTTTTCCTTGCTAGCCACAAGCTGTTTTTAATGTAGAGTGGCCTTTTTTCCATCGTTTTTGTCATGAGAGGTGTGTATCACTTTCCATTGTTTTTGATATGAGAGGTGTGTATCATTTTCCATTGTTTTTGTCATGAGAGGTGTGTATCATTTTCCATTGTTTTTGTCATGAGAGGTGTGTATCATTTTCCATTGTTTT